>OY735234.1:39960318-39990318 GCA_963457665.1 Thysanoteuthis rhombus
CCACCCGTTCGAATCATATGTAAGCTGTTGCCAGTGGCCTAACGGTTGACGACACAAATGATGGAATCAGCAAGCGTTGACACGCGTTCACTTCGCACTATCATCTTTGAGAGAGGCATGTATCCATCTATTCTCCCCTGTCCCCTAGCAATGAGTGAAATAACAGGACAGACAGTGCTCAATCGCCTTAGGAAGGCTACTAGTTTAGGAGAACGAAAACTCTGATTCCAAAACCAAAAGCGAGAGTCCTTGAGGCAGGCTGACGTAGTCTTCAGCCTCGTTCTGGCAAATCCTTCAACGACATTGGTGTGAAGCTGTAATAGTCTTTTCTCTCCTTTGGACAACATCGGTACATAGAGAGGAGAGATTTCCTGCATAGTGCAACCGCCTGTCTTCCATACAATTTTACCTAGGTCAGCGCCGTAAGGAGACTAAAAGCAAAATATTCCAGGTGTAGATCCATAGTCCTGTGTGACTGACGGATGCTGCCGAGAAACTCGTGTATAAGTTGCAATTACTGGTCCTATCATATCATCCAGCAAGTCGAGGATATCGAAATAATTCTCGAAGATTTCATCGAACCAAAACTCGAATTGTTCTTTTTTGATGGAGTATACAACTCTGCTGAAAAGTAGTATAAGGTCAGAGAAAGTGTAGGAATATGAATAATATTGCCTTGGATTTATATAAGCAAAATATCTTTTTCAAAAGCCGGAAACTTTTGCAATAACCTGATATAATCGAATATCAAATCGAACTGAAGGGGGTCTAAGGCAAAACAAAGCCAGAGGACACACTTTGATGATTGAGTACTGATGTTATGAATTTATATAAATAAACGGTTGGTTTTCATGATAAGAATCGAGTAGATATTCTGTGTGTGCGTGCATGTGTATGCGTGGTTGCGGTGGGTTGCAGAGTGGAAAGGCTCCAGGGTTTGAGGCTGACGCCCACACAGAAAAAAAGTGCAGCTTATCAGAGTTTCAAGTTACACACCGGGCTCTTAAGGTCGGTGTGTCTTAACGAGAGAAATCCGACCTGTTTCGCTTGATACTAGCAGCTGAGTTGTTTCCCATCCCCCTTGCCCCCTCCCACCTCCAGGGCAAAACCTCTATCTGTATCATTTGAAGACGGTTAAGATCAGATACACGCGTTTATAGAGATACGACTGCCACCGTTTTCATTGTCAGGTGCTGTATCGGTGAGCACCGAGCCTAATGCTGAGAAGTCCTACGAGAAATCTGCTATTACGTCTGTTGTTGGTGAATGAATACAATACGATAAATGAACAGGTCTGGTTAGTCGCTCATTAGGAACCATCACGTGACCAACGTCTTTTGACAGCATATCAACTTGGGGGTGATCCGTTAAAATTTGGAATGCGTTATTTTTCTTTCTGTCGGACATAAACTGAGGGATTAATCTAGCATGAACTTGCATTGCAAATTGAACCCTCAAGCTAGAAATTCATTGAAGACCTTTATCTTCAAGAAAAGAAACCTTTTGTTTCAGACATAATAAGTAAATTTTCAAAGTTTCAGCCCTTTAGCTCCGTGGTGTGGCTTGTACGCATGATAGGTACATAGTTAACCAGCCAGATATACTTAAAAACTGAAGAAACTTATGTTGACAGTTTTTGTGACAGTGTTGGTTAGCGGTTGCTTATAGATAAATAGATAGCTTGTTGAATTTCTACTTGGATTGATGACTCAAAAGCTACCTCACTAGTGAGTTCGATACTAACTTGGTGCCCTGATACCGTGGCCTTGTACCAGACTAAGATTATACCTAGTTTATAAGAGTAAATAACTATATACGACCTCATCTCGATACACTTATTCCATTTTTAACTTTTTTTGTCTGTGTTTCTTTTATATTTGAGTTGAAAGTGTTTTATGCTTCGTTTGACGAGTGAGGATGGTCTTGGTGCTTGGTTCAAAACAAATAGCATTCGTTCTTCCACTTTATCAAAAAGGCAAATACTTACCAGCAAATATTTTTTCTGTGTGAAGTTATAGGATGCAGCTTTTGAACTCAGAGAGCTATTGTAACCTGATCACTCACATTCGTAATTCCATAGCAAGCATCTCGATCTCGTGGGTGCGTCTCCACTGGGGGGAGACATGTTTCCTGGTTAAATAGGTTGCAGCAAAACTTTCCAGTATTTTCATGGTGTGGCCTTGGTGTGTGTCGTTTTGTCGATATAAAAAAAAGAAATGGAGCAATAGTTGGTCTTGTGTTTATGAAACATAAAACCGCGATAATATTTGTTCTTGATGAGTATTTAATTATGTTCTCAAGTCGTTTCCTGCCTTGGGCCTAAAACCTAGACAACATGACTCGGAATAACGACTCACACATGACTATATTGAGTGCATGTGATCGTATAATAGTGAGATATCGATTGGGTACAAACACAATACTAACAACTGTATATGCTGTTTTCCTTCACGTCTATAAATAAATGTAAATATATCGAGCGATTTGCTGTAAAAGTAGTGGGGGCTTACGAACTGGTATAGCGACATCTTTAATATAGTGAGTTCTATCTTCATTTAATGCTCCACACTTCTAAGAATATTTACCCGCATCTCAACTTCTATTTGAAGTTTTCGGGAACTGTTTTTGAAATCAGAAAGTGACACCTTTGCATTTGTAATTAGATCCCTTTGATTCCCAATTCCAAAGAAAGCATCTCTATCTCTTGGGTGTATTTCCACTGTGGGGAGACATGGCCTCTGATTGAATGGCTTATTGCAAAAACGTTCAAGTTATTTTCCTACGGTGCGTGTCGTCTCGTCTGTACATTACTGAAAGAAAAAAAATGGAGCGGCAATCGGTCTTATAATCGTGAAACATTAATATGTTGTTTTGATGGGTTTTCAGGTTCGATAATTTTCTCGTCATAAGTGCAAGTGGAGTAACGGTTAGCGGAGAATGGAATCGGCGATTCAAGTTCGAACTCCAGCTGAGACAATTTGTGTTCATTTTGCATTAATGTCCTTTGGGAAAGCATGAATCCATCTCTTCTCGTCCAGGCAATGGGTAAAAAGCAGTGCAGGTCTCTTCAGCCATGGTTGGCAACCAATCTATGTGGAGGCATTGATGCGAAGCTGTTATAGTCCTTGCTCTTCTTTTGACACCATCGGTGCTCAGAGAGGAGAGACTTACCCAGTAATTTGCCTTGACGTTCAATCATCTCAAGCTATTTTTCAGCTTAATAGTGTATTTCATCATAAAAGAACGACTCCAGTTTCGATTAGACGAATTCATCGGAAAATCTGTCGATATCGTGTACTTGCTGAAACATCTGATCAGATAAGGAGAATTGCATAGAGGGAAACACATCCGAAAGTGACAGATCTTGTGAATATCTAGCATGTGGAAGAACTTCCCACCCAAGCTGCGACGAATTTGCAACTTGAGGATTGGCGACTTCCATGCCCCTACCAAAAGGTCCTATGACCCTGTTTCAGATAATGGTAAGCTAGGTAAATACAGATATACTGGGGGGTCTTCCTATAAAGTAGGTAAAGTTAGCAAACTAGTTTAGCAAATTCATTTCCCTTCTAGTGATTCCAATTCTCACTGAGTGCCCCACTCTCCTGACCTTGTGTTGTACTCAAGTAAGCTAAGTTAAGTAAATATCTACTTTGGTCGAGCTGAGATGAGTGATAGTGAGTTGGAAAAGGTATATATGTTCATTCATATTTGTTTGCTTGTCCACACAGTATCTCCAAAGGTTCTCCGTGAATTCAAATTGCATTTTGTTGGGGGTAAATCATTGGTTAAAGAATAATTGATTAGATTTTGAGGTCGATCCAAAGATTTTATCAATTGAATTTTCTCGTGTATTCAAACAATAGTGCCAAGGATCGAAAATTGAAACTTACCCAGTTACATACCACCGTAGCTAAATATGAACTGATTTTCCACATATATATATATATATATATATATATATATATGTATATATATATATATGAAGAAAAAACGACGAGAAAACCAGGTTTTTGATTTCTGCATTGCCTGTTCCCCATTAACCGAATTCAATCGTACAATATATATATATATATATATATATATATATATATATATATATATATATATATATATATTCTGTTTTTAGTTAGTATATCTCCATCTCTCTCTCTCTCCCTCTCTCTCTCTCTCTCTCTCTATATATATATATATATATATATATATATATATTCAGACTCTTTTCCCTTTTCTTTCCCCTTATTTTTCTTCCTCATCTTCCTTCCTCTCTCCTGGGTTCTCTGACTTCCTTCCGCCTTCCAAAGAATCCCCCAAATACTTGGCCACGGGTGTCAGTCTGCCATTCACGCAGTCGAGCTGCTTTAGTAAACTTGCAAGATGTTCAGCCATCTGTCATATTGTGGGTGGGGCAGAAATACAGGTTTTATGTTTAACGCCCTGGGGGCAAAGACAACAGGACGCTGGGACACAAATCATTTGCGAAAACCAGGTTTTTCGACATTCAGTTTTTGTTTTTGTTTTTTATCTATCAATGACTTTGTTGGACTAATATCCTTATCCTTGTTGGTTATATCACTATGTTTTAGCCGATACACTCTTCTGTCTTCTTCATTGTACGAAATTCTTTGATGAATTACCATCATTAATCCATGAGATATTTTGGGCCTAAATCTCCATCTTTTCTGGTCTTATCACTGAGTTTCAGCCGATTCACTCTCCGGTCTCTCTCGTTGTCTGAAATTCTTAGATGAATTACAATCATTAATTCATGAGTATTTGGGACCAATATCTTAATCCATGTTGGTTTTATCACGAGGTTTCAGCTCTATGGTCTTCCTCATAGTATGAAATTCTTAGATGAATTACTATCATTGATCCATGAGGTATTTGGGACCGAAATCTTCATCCGTATTGGTCTCACCGATACCTCTTGGCCGATGCACTCATCGGTCTCCCTCATTGCCTGAAATTATGAGGTGAATCCAAGAGCTGTGCAGACCAATATCCTCATCCTTGCTGATTCTATTTCTGTACTTCAATTTACTCTTGATTGCCAGGATGTTCGCCATTTTACCATGAGTCGTTTGGGTAGACATTCTCATCTCTATTGGTCTCATCATTTCTTTCGGCATGTGTGTTCTTTGGCCTTCTTAGTGTAGTCTAAAATTACAACATTTGTCATTATCATTAATCTATGCGGTATTCGGACTAATATCTATATCAATGCAGTTTTCATCATAGCGTTTCAACCAAGAAGTTCTTTGGCTTTTAGATGGTATCTAGTAATCTGAGATGTCATTTTCATTTTGGTAAGAGTCGTTCAGACTAATTTTTTTTTATCTTTGATGTTTCTGTTTGCAAAATATGAATTCTGTCTCTCTTTTATTTCGTATTGCACACAGAGAAACAAACAGATATACATAGGAGGGCAGGTGAATCGAGATGTGGGGGGGATATAGATGGGGCGCTACAGGTAAAAACCAGCGGATAGAATTGAGGTGAGGGTGAGAAAGATGGAATGAAAGATAATATTTACAAAAACAAAAACTGATGTAACTTATTTTCTACGACGAAAAGGGAGAAAAAAGTCTTATCTCGGGCGTTTACCATTCGTTCTGGAACTCAAAACATTTCAACAAGAAAAAGTGCGATGAAGAAAAATAGCGTGTAAATAAATACGCCTTCGCTTTTGCTTCATTTATAATTCATATCCAAATGAATGTCGTACCTTTCTTGTCGGAATTTTGTTAGGCGGGTGCTCTCACTAGCGTAGGGTTGCGTGGGATGATCTGCTGGGATGGTCTGATGGTTAGCGCGTCTGCTTCACTCGCAGAAGGTCGCAGGTTCGGTTTAACGCCCAATTGAGCGTTCTTTCCGGTTGTTCCTGCTGCCAAACTGATGCCAGACGTAGAACTCTCGGCTTTCCTTTGGACTACATCAGCGAAGACGAGAGGCGATTCTGACGACTGGGCAACCCAGGATCTCCATAGGCTTCGCCCAATCTTGCATCCGAGAGTCGTTCCCTTGTCTATAGAGACAAAAACGGTGGCCATTCAGTACCATTGGGATTACGTTCACTTACATTGATTTAGAAGGGGCAGCGATCGTTTGCTAGCTCTCTCTCTCTCTCTCCCTCTCTCTCTCTCTCTCTCTCTCTATATATATATATATATATATATACAACTAAAATCCATATCCTGCTCATCTGTCTCTAACCTCGAATTAACGATGTATATCGGACTCATAAAAGGCGCCCTAACCCGAACCATCCAGCTGTAGAGGTCTGCTTCGCTAAACTCGCGAGAGCAGGCAGCCCTGCGTTCCTACTCTATTGGGTGTTTGTTAGGACTAATTTCCTCGTTTTTCTTTTTTTGTTTGTTTGTTGTTTTTTTTGTTTTTTATTTTTTGTAGGGTTTTTTTTTCCACGGCGTTTTGGCCATGTACTTTTCTGCCTTCCTTGGATTTCTGTTGTGATTCGACAACATTCCAGACCACAACAGACACCCCAGGGAGGCCGGAAAGTACACTGCTGAAACGTTGTAAAAAAAACAAACAAACAACAAACACATAGTCCAAACATACCCCATCCACTGATTGAATCCCGTACTTCTCAACTAATTCTAGTTTGCTCGAAACAATAATGTAATTAAAACAAGTATTCAGAGAAACTGAATCCTTCAGCAGATATGTCTTATCTCACTAACAGACGTACTAGATCTTGGCTTACAATTACGGGTATCCCCCACTATCCGAAAGAAACGTGTTTCTATGAAAACGAATTCGATGCTGAAATGGCGTAAAGCGGAAAAGTAATTATCACTAATTTACATACTGTAAAACTTTGAGTATTCTCAGACCCAAACAACGGTGATGGTGGTATGTTGGATTGTGTCACCGGATGTTGGTGGGGGGTAGGTACAGGATACTCGGGCGTTGGGGAGAGACGAAAGGGTTTGCAGCGCTGCCTCTATAACGGCTTGCTGAAAGAAAAACAGTATTTTTGCTATTTCGCTTTTTTACATAAAAGCGGTGGATATTTGTATGTACTTTTGAACAAGCCTTCAGAAAGAGAGGGGAGATGCAACCCCCGCAAATGAGATTTTTTTTTGAACAATTTTCTTACATTGTAAACTGATTTAGCAGCACACGAATGGTGTGGGGCTGATGCTTCGTGACTCATGGGGATGCTTTCCATGTTTTGTGTTTTTGATCGTTAAAACAATAATGAAGAAATACTTTCTCTTTTTACAAGTGGAATGAATATTAAAGAAAGTGCACATGAATGTGTGCATAGCTATGTATAAGTGTGTGTGTGTGAGAATGAGTGTGAGTTTGTGCGTATGTGAATGAATGTGTGTGAGATGGTGTGAATATATATATATATGTATATGTATATATATATATATATATATATATATATATATATATATATATATATATATACGATAAAGTAGATAAACGTGAATAGATTAAGATAGACGTTGGTAGATACAGAGAGAGAGAGAGAGAGAGAGAGAGAGAGATGGGGGAGCGAGAGAGATATGTGTGCACATATATATATATGAGATAGATATGAAAAGACATATATATATATATATATATATATATATATATATATATATATATATGAGTGTGGGTGTAGGTGTGTGTTTATAAATATGAATATGCGAGATAGATAGATGTGAAAACTGAGATGAATTGTCTGATAGGTATGATTGAGAATGAATGAAACCATGTAACCCACATCAAAATTATCAACTGATTATATATATATATATATATATATATATATATATATATATATATATATATATATATATACATATATATATGTGTGTGTGTGTGTGTGTGTGTGTGTGTGTGTGTGTGTGTGCATGAATTTCTTTTCCATCGTTTGTTTATTTAACTGTTTTGACAATTAAGGACGCTCGCAGTAAGTTATATTCATTATCAGTTCAACATTCAGATGTTTGCAGAGATGTCAGTACCGTTCTAATTTCAGCTGCAAGATTTGATTATGGCTACTAAGATTCATGAGATTTCAAGCTAAGAATTATGGTCACTGGTAAATGCCCGCTTCTCTGCTAATGGTATTCCTATAGTTGTGTCCTGCGTCAGTATGTTTACACAGTAATTTTTAAAAAAAACTAACGCAAGGTACTGTTAACTGAAATTCATGTATTCATTTTGAGGGAAAATGAAATCGACACATCAGCAACAATAGCAGCAATAGTAATAGTTGCAGTTATATTATCAGCAGCCAGCTAACGATCACACGTACAAATACAGGAGAACGATCAATTTTGTGTTCGGATGTCACGGATTATGATACGGATTTCATGAAGAGCAGGTCCTTTTCTTGCCATTTGATCAGGTCAATGTCGAATTTAGGGATTACAGCTAGACTATAACTTGTGAGTGGCGGCCTTTACCACAAAAGTAAAGCAATAGCACCTGGAAAGTCTTGTTGAATTGAAGCTTAATCAAACAGATCGAAGTACGTATATATATATATATATATATATATATATTACTTCCCTCCTACCCTGACACACTTTGCCCTCTCAAAGACCAACTGCTGCTGCTTGACCAAAGACTTCATAACTAGCTGGACTTTCTCTCACTCAGCAGGAGGCCTGCAGCCCTTATAACATATTTTACCCACAAAGCATAGCTCCTGATTGTGGACTCTAGTTCCACATGGGAACTTTAAACCCTAGAAACACATACTCACACAGCACACACCACTGAAGATGGGAAAAATCCCGAAACATGTCTGGACCATTAGCATCCAAGGATTAATAAACCTTACCTCTGAGCACTTTACTCCCGAGTTCGTCTCACTCTTTACAGTACACATTATATATATATATATATATATATATATATATATATATATATATATATATATATATATATATCATCTAGAAAGCAGCTTTATACACCAAATATTTTTAAAACTTCAAAATGTATGTCATTTAAGACAATTATTTCGCAATTTTTGTTAATGAAATGTCATTTTTTCTGTGTATGTGTGTGTAGAACAAAAATATATATAGAATCAGATATTATGGTATTGATCTGGTTGGGATCATCGATTTTTTACCATGTTACTGTTTCTGGAATCTAAAAAGAATATCTCACCATGTATTGACTTTGTATGCAATTCTTTCTGCTTATTTATTTGTTTGTTTGTTTGCATTCGAATGGGATGATCTCATCGATTGATTTGCTCTCCTATTATGACATAATTTAAAAATGGATCATGGAAATTTGTTTGACTTAATGTAACTAAAACAGCTGAGATGAGAGGAGACTTTACAAAAAAATGTATATATATATAACACATACCCATATACATATCATTATCATATATATATATATATATATATATATATGTGTGTGTGTGTGTGTGTGTGTGTGTGTGTGTGTTTGAATTGTTGATGTGAAATGATCCGACAGAATGTTGATGGGAACGACGATTAGAAAGTGAAGAGAAAACCTAGTAAGGAAGGAAGATCAATTCAAATAATAGTTTCTATATAATACAATTCAATTTTAATCATTCTGCCGAAACATATATCCATTTTTTAACATACGTGAATACATGAAATATACTCTTACATATCATCATTATCATCAGGTATATGTTTTGATATATATTCACGCATGCATGTATTTATAAGATATAAGCATGTATATATGTACACGCTGTTGTCGTCTTTAAAAATACAGCGCTCGATATCAATATAAATCATCATGAGCATCATGATGATCATCATCAGTCTTTTAACGTCCGTCGTTGGACATAGACCTTCCCCAAGAGAGCTTTATACTTGAATAAATAAAAATATGAGTTATATTCCCCTAGACAAATCTGTTTCGTACTTATTGAGGAGTACGTAAACGTGCGAAACGGATATGCTTTATTTTTTATTTTTTCATCTAATTATATATATATATATATATATATATATATATATATATATATATATCATCTGATATTTCAGGTCAAAGGCCTTTTACTTTTTCTTTCAAGGTTTTGGCTTATTAAGCTCACATGTTGCTATGATTATATGTACTTAGTCTGCTCCTACATTTGAGATGGGCGAGAGAAAACAACTGGCAATCCCGATGAAAAAATACATTGAACGCTCACGGCGGAATTTTAAGTCCTTTCAGTAATAGGAACGGGCTGGAATTACATTATCAATATGTTAATTACTAATATCCACTGAGGCATGCCTTTTCATATTTATATATATAAATATTTATATATATATATATATATATATATATATATATATATATATATATATATATATATATATATATGAATGATTGGGCTGAATGTTTTCTTCAATACGGCTTCCATTGAAAATGATGGGCAAGAGGTATCTTTTTTTCTTTTTGTTAATCTTCTGTTTTCGTACAATTGGACGGATCTCTGGTTTTAATGTACAAAGATTCTTTCCAAAAGTTAGAGCGCTTTCGGCAGCATCTTCTACCATTTTCAATTACAGTTCAACGCCACCTTGATATTGTAAATGACAGAGGATACGTGTGTATATCTGTAGAATGGATAGTTTATGTGTTAACTATAATTTCTTTTTGAGGAGGACTTCTTTATTTTGTCCGGCACTGGTGTTAACCGAGTAGCAAATCGAATAGCCCTCGATCGCATAAAAAATGAAATGAGCGTTGTATGTCCTCCAGGGAAGCTACCATGGCGGTGAGAGCAGAACTGCGTTTAGGCGGTTTCCTTGGCGGGTGCAGCTTCGAATCCTTCACGATGCTCATTTCTTTATTCATTTTTTGCGGTCTACGACTGTTTAATTTGCTACTCGATTAACTGCAGTGTCTGACGAAGTATATAGTTCCTCCTCGAAATGTCTTCATGATTAATTTCATAATTAATTTGATATAGTTATAATCACACATATAATGTATGTAGATATATGTATACAAAAACATATACGCATGAGTATATATATATATATATATATATATATTACTGATTAAAAATTTCATAATGTTAATTCCACCCTCTTCTCATAAGTGCATGGTCTTAAAATTCCGTCGAGAGCTTCCGAGAGGTTTCTGTGCCATCTTCTTGTTTCCTCCTACCCATCTCAAATTTAAGAGCTGAATAAATACTTTCTTGTAGCAACGGCTGAGTTTAATTAGCCAATACCTTTGCCAGAAATGGGAAAAGGCCCTGGACCTGAAACATCTGATAATGTTTTTCTTTTGAATTCCCGAAACGGTTACATGGTAAACTGACAATCCCAGCAAGAGAAATATATATATATATATATATATATATATATATATATATATATATATATATATATATATATATGTATGTATTTATATATATATATATATATATATATATATATATATATATATATATATATATTATTTTGACATCCACAGACAGCTGTTTCGATTTATTACATCTCTTCAGTGTTATATATATATGTGTGTGTGTGCGTGTGTGTGTGTGTGTGTGTGTGTGTGGGTATAAAATGAATAACTTCTATAAAGTGATGTCAATAAGAAACACACTCTATATATCCTCCGCTTATTGTAATTACTCGATTACTCGGTTATTGTTATCTAATAGATCATGTTTTCTGAGTAATAACAATAAGCAGCTTCCTTTGTATTCATTTTATTCATTTGCTTTGTTCTTGCTTTTTCAAACCGGAATAATGTCATTTTTTTCTTTTTTTTTTTTTTCTCCAGGTCGAGTACCTGTCAGAAGATAAAATTGGATGTAAGTTGTTCATCTTTATTTCCTCTTTTCTTTGTTTTATTTTTATTGTTATTTTCTGTTCGTTTTTTGTCAAAGTCTTATTTGTGTGTGGTCTAGTGGATTTTCTGACTTAAATATCCAGTGTTTTTATCACCGAACCCAACCCACACTTTTCGATCTTTTGGGGTTTTTTTTTTGTTGTTTTTTTTTAGGCAAACGCTTGCTATTGGAGTTTACTTCCGGTTAAGACTTAAAAAAGTGAAGAGGTGTCAGAATTTAAATGTTGAATAGAGAAAGAAGAGAAAGAGAGAGAGATCTTATTCTTACGTTATCAATCAACGAAAGAAAGGAAGAAAGAAAGAAAGAAAGAAAGGAAGAGAGAAAGAAAATCTCAATGCAGTTTGACTATGAAATAGCCAGTTCTGTTTATCTTCCCTCGATCTTTTCAAATAGGATTCCCCTTTTCTTTGTTTTATTTTTATTGTTATTTTCTGTTCGTTTTTTGTCAAAGTCTTATTTGTGTGTGGTCTAGTGGATTTTCTGACTTAAATATCCAGTGTTTTTATCACCGAACCCAACCCACACTTTTCGATCTTTTGGGGGGTTTTTTTGTTGTTTTTTTTTAGGCAAACGCTTGCTATTGGAGTTTACTTCCGGTTAAGACTTAAAAAAGTGAAGAGGTGTCAGAATTTAAATGTTGAATAGAGAAAGAAGAGAAAGAGAGAGAGATCTTATTCTTACGTTATCAATCAACGAAAGAAAGGAAGAAAGAAAGAAAGAAAGAAAGAAAGAAAGAAAATCTCAATGCAGTTTGACTATGAAATAGCCAGTTCTGTTTATCTTCCCTCGATCTTTTCAAATAGGATTCCCTCTTCCCCCAACCGCTTCTCCTCCTCTTCATATAACTTCCTTTATAACGTCACTTTCCATTTAGTCCGCCTCAATATCTTGCTTCTTTCTTTATATTTCTCTTCACTTCCTTTTTTTCTTTCCTCTCTTTATTTCTTTCTCTTCATCTTTTCTCTCTGTATTTCATCCTCTTCATCTTTTATCTCTTTATTTCTTCTTTTTCATCAATTTCCTTCCTCTCCACTCTTCTTTAGCCTTTTTCTTCCCTTTCTTTTGATTCCTTTGTCCATTCTTCCTTCTTCTTTACTCTCCTTCTCCACTTTTCCTCCTCTTACTTTTTCCCTTTCCTTTTCTTTTTTATTTCACCCTTCCTCTTTCTTTGCTCTTCTCCGACAACTTTCCTCTCCTTACTTCTCTCACTTTTTTCACATTCTTTTTCTCCGTCTTCCTCTTCTTCTTCCTCTTCTTCCTCTTCTTCTTCCTCTTCTTCTTCTTCTTCTTCTTCTTCTTCTTCTTCTTCTTCTTCTTCTTCTTCTTCTTCTTTCGCCTTTTTTTTCTCCCACTCCTTCCTTTTTGTTCTTCGTCAATTTCTTTTTTCTCTCCTTCTTCTTTTTCTCCATCGACGTCTTTTCCTCTTTCCTCTTCTTGTTCGATTTCCTTTTGCTGTCTTTCTTTTCCGACTCCTTTTTCTTTTTCGTCTTCATTTTCTTCTTCGTCTCATTTTTCTTCTTCGTTCTCTTGTTTGTCTTCTTGCTCTTTATCTTCCTTCTACCTCTTTTTTTTTCTCAGTTTCCTTTTGCTTTATCCTCTTCTTCTTCTTCTTCTTCTTCTTCTTCTTCTTCTTCTTCTTCTTCTTCTTCTTCTTCTTCTTCTTCTTCTCCTCCTTCTTCTTCTTCTTTCAAGTGTTCCCAGACCCCCAAACTTTCTTTTATGTCCACCAGTTGTATGCTATTACCTCAACACTCATCCAGATGGCTAATCGTAAATATTGCTGGAATTCTCAAGGAATACACAATCACCCTAAAGGAAACCCATAACTGCTAGCTTTCACGGTCACAAGTTTCCCTTTGACCAGAATTATGGATCACAAAGACTTCCTTTATTTATTGTAATCCAAGACAAACAGAATATACAACGCCCGTGGGGAGGAGGAAGTTGAAAAAAAAAAACAATTGAGGATCCCTAGCACCCCCAGGGAAGACCGGAGAGTCCACCAGACGAAACCTGGTGATTGAAATAACAAAAGTGAACATATGTGTCTAAACTTGTCTTACTTGTCTTGGCCGAATTGCATTACAGGTTTCACCTGCTATCCGAAAATAGAGTGATACTATATTTTTAAAAAAAGACCTCTGTCAAGTCGAAATGTCGTAAATCGAACAAGCAATTATCATTAATTTGGGTGGGGGTATTCATTAGTATTATCAGACCACCCTCAGTAATGATGATATGATGATTTTGAATCAGCTCAAGTCGTCAGATATTTGATGGTGGGAAGTACAGGAAACTGGACTTAGAAGCAAGTTCGAGACTGTTCCTGCTGCTTTTATAACGACTCCCAATGCAACGAATGCTGATTGCTTTTTTTCTTTTTTTACCTTTTTTCGTAAAAACGAAATATTAGTGTAAAGCAAACTCTGAAAAAGCGGGGAACACTGGTATTGGTTTCTAATTGTAACGTTTTACCAAATGCATCGGGTTGTAATCCACATACGATTGGCATGTACAGTCGATTTTGTTTTTGTTTTGTTTTAATTTCTCTTTTGACAAATTCATACGTGCAGCTTCTTTTAACTTACGAACTTTATATTATCTGTCCGTGTTTATTTCTTATCACTTTCCAGAAATAATGGATGAGCTCTCTTCTCTCTTTACACATGTTCTGCTATGACCCACTGTGTTGTTCCGATTTAGCTTATATCTTTCTTATGTTCTTTATGTCGAAATATTTGTTTTCTCCCTCATTATCTTTCATCTTCATCATTCATTTAAAATTTGTTTTTGTGAATGTCTTCGCCATCTACTGCTTGTTATTTTGCTTTCGAACGCGATGGTGTCAAAACGTTCCTAATTCGTCCAGATTATTACGCCATCTTACTTTCTGTTGGCCACAATTTCGTCCATGATCTCGACGGATCCATGTTGCAAGTTATAATGTCCTGCTGTTGTCTGGAAATCCTCACAACATGTCCATCCCATTGCCATTTTAATTTGTTAATGGCTTTTACGGTGAATCAATCGAAGGATCGCCCTAGGCTGACAAGTTCGATCTTCAAGAGAGAAAAAGATTCCATTGGTCTTCTAAAAAAAGTCTACATCCGATGTATCCTCCCGATAATCACTTTGGGAGCAGAAACATGGGATTTGATTTTCTTAAATGGCTCTCAAACTAAGATCCTTGCAATATGCACGGGGGAAAAAACATTCTAAACACGACGTGCAAAGATCATAGAACGGCACATTATGTCACTGAAATAACAGGAAACAGGTGTCAGTGATATAGTTCAGCTCTAATTTAATTGATGTCAAATGCACAGATAATTGTCATAATTTTCTCTCTCACAATCTCAATGTCTTACCTATCGGTCTTTTTTTTTCTATTCCTGTCGCCATTTTCCCATCTTTTTCTTTCTATCTTACTTTGATTCTCAACAGGTTTAGCCTTGGTTCTTGCACCTGTTCTGCATTTTTTTCTCTGTTAGATTAATCACCAAAACTATATATATATATATATATATATATATATATATATATATATGTACTTCTCATATTTTTATGTATTTATTAACGATAAAGAGTGCTCTATATCTAAAATAGAATTCCCAAAATAGAGCTCTAATAATCGCTCAAAAAGTTGAAAATATCAACGAAACAATCTTTCAGAATGCAGTTATATACATCATTATATATATATATATATATATATATATATATATATATATATATATATATATATATATATATATATATATATATATTTACATTTACTTTCTTCTGTGTACACTGTCGGCTTGAATTGCTGGAATGTGTCTCATTGCTGAGAGTAAATCAGTCAGAACTTGTCCACACCTCAGCCTCCATGTGTTTACAAACACTTCTGCCAAATTTACAACGCATAAATGTTTCAAGAATAGCAAAGACCGGTAGAAAACAACGAGGAATTGATGATTACGTATAAGTGTCTCAATGTTTTTGCAACTATATTATTACAGGCTCCCACATTAATATGCGGGTGTTGACTGCAATAAAAAAATTGGCAACTTTGGAGCTAGATCAAGCTGTTTTGAAGCTAGATCAACATTTTGAGGAGCTCCACCTATCCACGTCATAATGTGGAGCGTGATATAACCAACCGCGTTGTGACAGCGTGGCTCTATCATAACTTTTACGATGGGAAGGGCGAAGCTGTCTCTGTGTATTATTGTTCCCAATGACAGCATTCATATCTACGCAGATAATGGTAAAACCGTTCTTGTGTTTTTGTTGCAGTGAGTTTTCCAACTGAAGATAGAATTAATCAGCTTCTTGAGGGTATTTTCTGGACTGATCGGTTGATAATTGAGATGCGTTTTGTAGATAATTAGATAACTGTTATTTAACGTTTCGTATCTTGCTGGATAACTGTTATTTTGTCGGACACTACGTTCTGTAGCTTGCTGGATAACTATTATTTTGTTGGATATTATGTTTTGTAGCTTGCTGGATAACTGTTATTTTGTCGGACACTACGTTCTGTAGCTTGCTGGATAACTGTTATTTTGTTGGATATTATGTTTTGTAGCTTGCTGGATAACTGTTATTTTGTCGGATACTACGTTTTGTATCTTGCTGGATAACTGTTATTTTGTCGGACACTACGTTCTGTAGCTTGCTGGATAACTATTATTTTGTTGGATATTATGTTTTGTAGCTTGCTGGATAACTGTTATTTTGTCGGACACTACGTTTTGTAGCTTGCTGGATAACTGTTATTTTGTCGGATATTACGTTCTGTAGCTTGCTGGATAACTGTTATTTTGTCGGATATTACGTTCTGTAGCTCGCTGGATAACTATTATTTTGTCGAAGATTACCTTTGCGCTAGTGGCGTGTTTCGTCCATTTTGTTGTGAATATTGCAACCGACCCCTTGTTCGGTGTCCGTTTCGAAGCACACCACTCCGTGTCTGTTGGCATCAGCGTCAGTCACTTTTTCAATCTTAGTTTCTTCGAGGCTGATATCAGCGTTGAACGTATTCATGTCGGTGGCGATTTGGTGTTGTTCCGTCAGCGATGTTAGTCGTCCGACGTTGAATGTTGTTGGTTTTCGGATGATGATGGGTGATTTGTTAAAATACATTTAGGAGGAGGATTTAAAGAGAATAGCTGGAGATGAATGCTCGTGCATGCGTGCGTACCAAAAGAGAGTGGGTATTCTTGTGCCGTAAGCCAACTTAGACAGAACTATGTATGTACAATACCGCCCATAAATGAGTACATCCTACCACTTTTTCATCAAAAAAAAAAATGTCGTGTGGCTGTACTCATTTGTGGGTGGCAATACATTCATATTTTTGGCTAGATAGTTTAAGTTCTGTAGTGTTTGGGCATGAATAATTCCTGATAATATCCGTTATCTCGCAAAAAAAATAATAAAATCCTGCTGTTGGGTTTAGAAGAAAATCAACTTCGAATAAAAGAAAAGTTGCATGGGGTGTACTCATTTTTGGAATATATATATATATATATATATATATATATATATATATATATATATATATATGTGTGTGTGTATGTGTGTATGTGTGTGTGTATATTCAAAAATATTTATCTATCAGACACTTACCCTCACCATTGTTATTGTTATCACCATGTTTCGGCGGGTGAGCTCTTCGGTCTTCCTCAGGTGTCTGTTCTTTAATTATTTTTTAATCAACTTCCGCCTCCTGTTATGTTTGTCTTGGGTTACAAGAAATGAAAGAAGTCATTGTGTTCCTGGAATCCAGTCAAAGGGAAATCTGTGACTGTAAAAGCTAACAGCTGTGGGTTCCCCAGCGGTAATTGAACATACCTTATCAATGGAGCAACTCTTTTATTGTTGTTTACCAAGCAGGTGTACCCAAGGGAGGGCAGCCTGCAATATCAACGATCGGCCATCTGGATGTGTGTAGAAGCAATAACGACTGAGAGACAAAATACACAGACAGGTTCATATATAACCTTTCAATCACCTATCTATCAATCTATCTATCTATCTATCTATCTGTCTGTCTATCTAGCTATCTAAATCTGTTTATATTAGAAACTGTCAACCAAATCTGTCACCGAAACTGTGAACACAGCTTTCTACAGATTTTTTTTTTTTTTTTTCAAAGTAGGTTTTGATCCTAGGGCAGAGCACACAGATTCTATGCTCGTTGATAAAAATTATGTTTCTGGTAAGAAATTCAGACATCTTGAAATGTCTCTAGGGTCTATGTGTTTATACTTACTTACTGCACGTGTCGAAACAGACTCAGGCTTACTGATTTGTCGAGTGTTGTTTTTCCCTCTCCTTCATCTTCAAAGCAACGACCAAGTGGGTCACCATGATATTTCTCAAGTTCTCAAAGGTTTTCTTCCTACAATGCCCTAGCTTTTCGATAAGCATATAATTTTCAGCGATAAATCAAAACTGTCGACACTGAAAGAAAATGCCTATAACTCGAAACCCTATCGCTACTCTCGGAAAAAAAACAAACACAAAACCAATTTATGAAAAATTTGTAACAGATACCCCCTCCCCCCTGATATGGTGTTGGGCGAACAGATTTCACTCTTTCGCAGGTGGAATACGAGAAGCAAAGGGAAGTAACTCGATGCAGAATTAAGATGTTATTTATTACATTACAGTTACTCTAATCAATGAATAATCCTTGCCTTACCCTTTCTAACCGCAACCCTCAATAATCCGATTTATCACCACAGACCTCTTCATTTATTTTTTTAGAATTACAATCCATTCGCTTTCCGTTGCTCCCCGTTGCTTCTTGTATTTCACGGGGGTGAATTCATCACTGATATCGCTGTGCGCGAACAGATTTTACAATTTCGCCAGGAGTAGTGATAAAATACAGTAAGCAATGGGAAACAACAAGAGACAAGAAGCGAAAATATCATTTATTACCAGTAAAAATATTCTAATCAATTAGTAGCCATATCCCCAACTCTAACCCTAATTTATTCAAATAATTTCCAAAAAAACTTTGGATAAAAGTTTGTTTTTTAATTACATTTGCATGCTAAACAAACTTATTCATTACCGGTCAAAATTATCCTAATCGATGAATAATTTAAACCTTACCCCTAAGCCTAAATTACTTAATTAATAATCACAAAGTTGAGTAAAAAAGATATTTTTGTCTCGTTACGGGAAGCAAGGGGAAGTAACTCGATGTGAAACAAAGATATGATTTATTACCGCTAACAATTGTCACCGATTGGCAAGCAGTCTTAGCAGCTTGAGGACTTGAGCTGCTATGCCTCGGCGCTTAGTTTGGAGGGAGTGTTGCTTCCCAGTCACACACTCACTCCTTCTCGACCATGTTGAAGGTTTCCAAAAGAGAGACGAGCTCAACATGCTTGGAGATCAACTTGACTGCTGCGGATACCTCCTTAACTATTTACGGCACTGGGTATTCCCAGACGGTCGCCCATTTAGGTACTGACCAGACTCGTCTTTGCTTAACTTCGGTGATTGCATGAAAACTTATGTATCCAACACAATTTGGCCGTAGTCAATGAATAGATCAACCCATAATTCTAATCCTGACTCCTTCAATCTATTATGACAAACCTCTGTATGGAAGCTTTTTTCTTAAATTTCTACGAAAGGATTGTCAACAATGGCATGTCTGAAGCGTCAAGTTCCCAACAATCTGTCAGAACTGTCGACTCTCAGACAAAAAATGTGTATATCTCCTCTCGAAACCCTATCTCTAGTCTTTGCAAAAAAACAGTCAACAGAATCAAAACAATGCCACAGCTGTTCCACACAACTCTGATACTGGGGCGAGATCAGATTTCACACTGACGCCAAATTAGGTCGTTTCAAACACGAGGAAAAAAATTTACATCATAGAGACTAATGCTAAAAGTAAAATAGTGGCTGCTGAGAGGGTCTCTGGGTGTCTTCGGATCAAGAGGAACGATCCGTGGGCTAATGCAGCTGAGACACAGGCCAGGGTTTGGTCGATCTGGGCAAGGTATCCCGAAAAAGACCTGATTACCCCAGGTACATCCCCGATAATAAGCCCCTCAACGCACCCTAACAGATATCAATTAACCAATGCTAAAAATTGAAGATTTACTAACGTAATTGTATTTTATGTAAGGTTTTATGGGAGGTTATGAGCCCTTAACACCAGTGGTGCCTACCAAAGGAACTAGAGTTCACGTATGTCTCCTTGTTAGGATTTCATGCAGCTCAAGTTGCTGATAACGCCAACAAAGTATTTGAAGTAAACATTACTACAGAGCGGCCTGTTCAGCGATGGTTCAATAAGTTTAGGTTTGGATATAAGGATACCAATAATAAACCCGGACGGAGGCCCAAACCTGTTCTTAACGATGGAGAATTATCAACAACAGTGGCTCACAACCAAAGAGCAAGGGTTCAAACATTTTCTGGAGACCATAGGACTAGAATACCGACCATATAATGTTAACCAAAGGCAATGGGAAAGGTTAAAAAATGGGGAAATGGGCCCCATATGAACTGAATTGAATGATACATGACAGTGTCAGACCCAACAACTTTCATCAGACACAGTCTAAGCTTAGAGGGTGCGGATATGAAGATTTGTTGCAGCATTCATACCTACTAAACATTTCTCATACAGATTATCATCTTTTCGAGCATTTTCGACTTCATATCCGTAATGGAGGGTTCAATAATACGGAAGCCATAATTCATGTTTTTATTAATTCGTGACCACTAAATCTGAAGAGTCTTATAGATATCGAATATCATCGCCAGAGGATCTTTGGAAGAGGTTTATTGATTCAATGGGTCACATTTCGATTAGAAACTTACCGTCTTTATTGTTTATATCATATTTTTTCATCTAACTATTCAAAAAAATGACATTTCATTTATAAAAAGCCGATAGATTTAGCTAATTCCTTTCACTTGACTTCGACCGATTATCCTGTATTAGAAACCGTTAATCTAACTGTCACCAAAATCTATTGGTTTCTTCAGTTTTACAGTAGGTCTGGCTGGCTAGCTCTGTACGTATGTAGGTATCACGTGCATAAGCTGTACCAAGGGGGCAGAAGGGTTAATAATATAAACATTTATTCCTTACTATATCTATAAAAAGGCTTTTGTTTTGTTCTGATTTTTTTTTCTTCAAAATGCTCCCCCGTAAATACTTTTTAGAAGGGGGTCAGATTATCATGTAAGTTTATGCTAAATTAATCCCTTAGTTTCCTTCTGTCTGTTATTCGTTTGAAGAATCAGACTTTTCCAGTGATCACTGCCCAGCCAAAGACAAGTGGAGTAACTTATTCATTGATCACCCCATTTTCCAATTGGCCACATAACAGTTTCTATTGAGTGGCTAACCAGACTTGTTTTGATTTAAATCAATGCAGTATTTGAATCTCAACGTTATCGCTGATCCATCCTTCTTCGGCTATTAGATTACTAGTGATGCTCTTACATTGATAGAGATTCTAGCTTGAATTATTTTCGTTATCATGTGCTTTAATCCATCTTAATAATGTTGCACATTCTTCCCCGTGTACTCTTACACAATTCCAAGAGAGGACCGGATTGAAAGATAGCATGCAAGTAATTAAGCAACTAGAATGGCGATGGACAGGGCACATAGCAAGAAGAAAGGACAACAGATGGAGCAAAAGATACCCAATTGGTGACCGTGAGGCAGTAGACTCAGTGAGAAAAGACCAGACACGAGATGGAGAGACGAAATGGAAAATATCGCCGGTAAGACATGACAGATTAGTGCAATCACGCTCGTCATGGAAGGAGGTGGGAAAGGCCTTCGTCCAGCAATGGACTTGAAACGGTAATGACGAGGTTGTTTGTTATATTTCAAATGTATAAAGCCGTTACTAGACAAAACCGGAAGAAAGCGTCCCTCTCTTTCCATTCAGTTGATACAACTGGGGAAAGCCGTAGAATAGATCAACCGGAACATTGTGTGAACAACCGAAGTCCAAAGAGGAATGAATTCAATTTCCCAAATATATTCAGCCTAATTCGTGCTGTCTCGAGTAGAGAGAAAAACAATCCAATTTTTTACCTACTTTTTTTTTTTTTTTTTTTTTTGACGTGGCACAGCTGTTTAAATTTTTCATGTTCTCAAACCCCCCAAAAGTGACGATCATACGTTAAGCTGAGTCATCTGAGGTTGGGTTGGTGGGAGGTACAGAAGACTTAGGTGTGGGAGGTAGATATGGGAAGTGAGGGTGTGCTGCCTCTATAACTGCTTTTTTAACGCCTTTTTCGTATAGGCAGCGCAAAATATGATGAAGGATATTGGGAACTGTCAACCGAAACTGTCAACGTAGGTTTCTTCAGTTTTTAAGTTAGTCTAGTTGGCTGGTCTGCTAGCAGTGTATGCATCATGTGCACTGTCTACATCGAACATTCACTCATTGTTATGTGCGAAAAAACGCTTTTTCTTTTGTTTCTTTTTAATCCTTCAACAAAAATAAGTAGGGGGGGCAATTTTCAATGTAAACTCATGCTAAATTGGTCCCATAGTTTGTGTTTGATAGCATTCACGCCTGTTTTGTTTTTGTTTTCTTTTTTTAAATTCATATTTTTCTAGTGATCACTGTCCAATGAAAGGCGAGAGAAGTAACACTGATTAACACTGAAGTAACTCCTTTTATTTTTACCATATTTTTTTCGTTGATCAGCCTCAACACAGCATGCTGCCAAAAGACGTTGGTAACGTGACTGTTTTTAATGCTTGACTTCCCAGACCTGTCTGTATGAGTTCGACTCCATCTTTTTGTCTCGTGCGCGTGTCTTTTTACCGGTGTACTCTAATACGATTTCTCAAACTATTCAACCTGACATACATTAGTACATACATATTCATCAACCTGACGCGCAGATAAGTAACTATTCATGTTGGCATAGTGTTGTAGGTAGATGGAAAAACAATCCCGTTTTTCACCAGTACGGATTTTTCATCCGGTAAAATTAATGGCGACAAGAAAGTATCCCGAAAACATTGCAAAGTAACATCTTACCGAAATTGATGGCCTATAAGACACCGCCCATCCTTGTGTCAGCGAGGAATATCAAGGGGTGAGAATGCATCTCTCCCTGAATTCCTCTCGTTTATCACCCAGTTTTATCCCAACTCCTCTCAAAGTTCAGGCCAATGTGGGGTACGAAAATAAAGCTCATATTCACCTTTTGAAACATTTTTGACGGGAGTCTTATCTGACGTCAAATACGGTAATTCACCATTCAGTTTGGATAAGTTCCATCGTCAATATTTTAGTTACCTTTCATCACAAGGTTTTCACTGAGCTATTTATATCATCATCATCATCATCATCATCATCATCATCATCATCATCATCATCTTTTAACGTCTGTCGTTGGACATAGACCTTTCCCAGGATTTACCACATTTCTCTATCATAGGCGTCGCGGAGCCAGTATTTTCTAAATTTGTCCAGTTCATCTCTCCATCTTGTATTCTGTCGGTTTCGATTTCGTATGAGATCTTTGGGGATCCATGTCGTGAGCCATGATATCCATCATTTGTCTGCCATTCTTGCAACATGGCCTGCCCATTACCATTTAAGTTATCTAATAGATTCTATGATGTCTCAGACTCCCGTTTTCTTCCTGAGATACTGTGTGTGACGTCTTGTGATCTCTCCATTGGAGGTTGAGCGTGATTCTCTCATGCACACGTTGCATGCTTCTCAGTTTGTGGGTCTTTCCAATGGTAGTTAAATTACTACAGTTATAACGCGGTTCGTTGCAGCGCGGTGAATGGTGGACATAGTTACCTCCCCCTCATGTAGTTATATATTGAATTATTTTCAATGTTTTTAGTTAGAGTATGGCACGGCTGGAGTATACGCTCTATGGGTGCTTTCTACTATATAAAAAAAAGTCTTTTCCCTTGAACAATCAACAACAGCGACGAACATTCCGCTTGGAGAGACATGAATCATCAATTGTTGGAAGTAGCTAAAACGAGGTGCATAAAAGCCACCTTGGGAAATGCAGTTGTAATCCAATGAACACAGCACACTGACTGAATGAATTAGTGGCGTCATGAAAAAGACCGTGTTGATTTAATGGTTGAATCTAACTGCTGGGTGTGGCCAGGGATACAGTGCTGCAGAGGCTCATGGGAGTACCACTCCAGTCCTATCCTAAAAAAAACAAAAAAGCCCAAATAAATGAAAGAAACGAAATGCATTTCAAAACCTCCGTAATAGTTGTTGTCCTCTCCTGATAACGTTCATTACTTCCTTGTCCAATTCATGTAACAAATATATATGTAGAAAACATACGAAGTCGCGAACGATTTATCAGCTCCGGCACCTAAGAAGTTTGCATCGCACCCTTGGGTGTGGTTCTCTAAAGAGACGGATAGACTTTTTGTCTATATTTACTTAGTTTGGTTTACAACATTTCGTAGCCAATTAGAAACCACCAACCAAATCTGTCAACATATGTTTCATCAGTTATTAAGTGGGTGTGGTTGACTGACTGTATATATGTCACGCGTACAGGGCGCACCAATGGAGCTTGAGGGAGGTTAATATTTACTCCTTATTATGTCTAGATATACTTTTGTTTTAAATTCGCTTCTAAATAGGTTCGTAGTAGAGAAATCAATTTACAATGTGTGTTTATGCTAAGATAGTCCCTCACTTTGTGCCTGGAAGCATTCACACTGGTTTTGGTTTTGTTTTTTGGAAAATCGAACTTTTTTTAATGATCAATGCCCAACAAAAGGTGAGGGAAGTAACTCATTCATTGATTACCTTTTGTTTACAATTTTTTAAATTGATCACCTCAATACGGCATGCTGTCAAAAGATGGCATCTATCAAGTTAGTAACCAGATTTTTTTTTTTTTTAATCAGTCTTCCATTTTTACTCGCGGTGTCGTAAGGTGATAAAGACGGCGGACGTGTCATTATCTCCGTTCGTTTTTACTCTCTTTAATTTCTCTTGAGCAATTTATTATCATCCACCTCTGGTTTTGCAAGGCCTGTCGAAGCTTCACCAAAGCCTCATCGACGGAATATTTTGTATAAATGTCAAATGTAAGAGAATTATCGCGCAGTTCAGGAAGGGGGGTGCTTTTCATGTTTGAAGGCCACATTGTCATGAATTGTCTTTTAGAAAGACTGCGTGTGCGACAAGCCTCGAAATGGATCATGTATGAGCTGATAATAATTATTACTGATTTTACTTGGTACATTTTATTCCAATGTAAACTTATACGTTAAACTTCAAATTATTGACTGTTTTTCCTCGATAATTGCTGATGTTGCGAATAATCATTTTTTATAAAAGAAACTCGGAATTTATTCGATAAGGCCGTAGGAGGCCGTAGAAGCCCGCACGTAATAGTCAAGAAGGCTGCATGCGGCCTTGTGTCCGTAGGTTCCCACTCCTGGAATTACATGTGATACTGTCGATCTTTCTAGTTAGTGTTTACTTTTTTCCAAAGAACATATATAAATTTATATTTCTATTGAGCACTGATTAATTATTGGTCTTTTCTTCGTTCTCTTGCAGTGTACAAAGATGTCTTCAGCTTATTCGATGATGACAACGATGGAATTATTTCCACCCGACAGTTGGGGGACGTACTCCGGAAGTTGGGTATGAGCCCGACTGAGGGTGAAGTAAACGAAATGATCGAAAAAGTGGATTGTGACGGTATGTAGCTTCCATAATAATCATGAGAGTAACGTTTAATCTATTTTTGTTTTTTGTTGGGTTTCTTTTTTTTTAGGTGGGGGGGTAAATCTTTTTAATGTTTGCCTATATTGACCTATGAGTAGGGCCCCTGAGACGCATTTCATCTGGGGATAAAAATTATTTGGGGTCCTCTTCCCTTTTCTGTTAGTCATACTGATTTGGTCTACTACGGTTTGATGCCAGGAGTTGTGAGGCTTGCACAAACTGTGAATGCTAGTCTTCAATATTCGCAAACACTTTCTTAGATCCCTGGAAATCCCTGCCCCCCCCCCTTTGGCTACCAAACCCTTTTTGAAACCCTAAACGTTCCTGTGATGCACCTCTGCACTCCCTTCTCATAGTCATTGTCTAACGATTATCCTTTGACAGAATTTGTGATCCGAGTTCGAATTCTGTTTTAGGCCGCTAGTGTTCAATTCTCTCAAATAAAAACCTGGAAGGCATAACCCCATTCTCCCTGTGTTCTTTCCTGTCGGAAGATGTTTTAGGCATTCCAAGTCCAACCTATTACGGTGCTTTATGCCTGAATTTCCCATATTTTGAAGAAAAAATCGTAATGGGATACATTTGTCCTATTCGACATATATTCAGATGTTTGTTGTATGGGTTTTACCCTGACTGTGTTGAAATTAATATATTGGATTTCCACTCAGGACACTCGGTAATTGCTAAGAAAGCAAATACCATTTCCTTGAATAAATAAGATTTAATGGGACACTTAGAGGGGATCGAACTGAGAACACCTCTAAATTGGTCCTTGAGACGGGCTCGCTAACCATCGCTCTATCGTACAATCCATGACCGATTGTGTTGTTCTAGTCCTGTTAGTGAAGACAGCATGTATTTGTAAAATCAGCATCCGTAATTCTGGGTTTTAGCTGGGCTCGAACACCGACCGCTGATGCTGATGGGAAACACGCAATTACCTCAATCAAGGTCGCTTCAAGGCGACGTTTCAGCCGATCCATTCTACGATCTTCCTTCGATTCACTATCCGTATGAAGAGAGGGGGACTCTCTTTCCTTGCCGTATCAAGTAACGATAGAAAGATAAACATTTTTGATGATCAGAATAATAGATAAAGAATGCCGTTGGGAAATAAGAAAATACAAAGATTCAGCACACATCAATATGTTGGCTAAATGAATAGATCAGACGATTGAGAAATTGAGCTTGATGTGACTTTCGCTAATAAACGGTGACACTGTATAGAAGTCCTCATCAAACAAAGGAAAGTGTTAACAACATCAACATCCTACGTAACAAGCATTGCTAATATATATATATATATATATATATATATATATATATATATATGTATATATATATGTGTGTGTGTGTGTGTGCATGTATATATATATATATATATATATATGTATAATTTGTAATGGAAAGAGCAATATTAGGAATAAATCATAGAAAAAGATCAGCATGAATCCGAGAGAGGACCAGATTGAAAGGTAGCGTACAAATAATTAACAAAAATGGCGATGGGTAGGGCACATAGCGAGAAGAAAAGACTGCAGATGAAGTAATAAGGCCAACCGATTGGTGCTCGTGAGACAGTAAACGAGGTAGGAAAAGGCTAGATACAAGATAGAGACGTGTAAGACATGGCAGAGATTAACGTGATCACACTCGTCATGGGAGGAGGTGGGAAAGGCTTAGACGTATGACGCTTACAGCTGCCAATGAGGATAAAGATGTTGTTCGTTATATTTCAAATGTATGCTACCGTTACTAGACACTACCGGATGAAAGCATTCTCCTCTCTACATACAGATGGTGCGCCTGAGGAAAGCCGTAGAATACATCGACCAGAACACTGAGTGAACAACGAAAGTCAGAAGAATGAATTCAATTGGCCGAAAAACTTGTTGAATGTTAATGGTTCCTCTTCTCGAAATTGCAAACATTAAGTAATCCACTTGGGTTATCATGAATGCACTATAAACATTGAACCAGATATAGAAATAGCAGAGTACCCGTCAAAAATAATTGGATTTTTTTTATGTTACCTATGGATAGATTGATATTTTTGAATATTCTCAAATTTTGAACATCGTTTTCAGATACGTGTCGTATTTTCTCCCTCTCTTAAATCGGCTTTAAACTTATAGAGAGATACAACACACTGCGTCTTAGTGCCAGTCAGTCACACTTTACCTGCTGGACACATATGTCATCATCTCTCCCTGTCTTAGAAGATTGGAAGACACAGTAAAATGAGTAGGTGTTCCAGCTACTGCAGCCAGTCACATTTCAGCTGCTGGGCAGAAGTCTATATATGGATGTATTGGTAGCTATTGTAGTCACCATAGTAGATGGTAATGGTACTAGTAGATGCTGATACTTATATGTGGTAGTTTGCCTTACTGGGAGTGTATTTATCGTCCGATAAATGTTGCTATTCATCATACATAGATAAATCAATAAGTCCGAAGTCTAATGATGAAATAAGCATGTTTACTCAATTCAGTCGTTAATATCAAGCACATTGATCGAATATTTTACAATGAAAATTTACTATCAAATTCAGCTATTAATTAGGTGCCAAGTAACATTGATCCATACTTGAATATACTAAGCTATAAACATACACAAACACATACATACATACAAATACACTGTAGGCATTACTGATTTTACAAGTATAAGAATTGAGTGCTCTTATATTGCCTTAATCCTCGGAATCTGCAAAAGCCAACCTTGTTCTCAACTTAATCTAAACACTGACTGTTGGCAACCGGCCATAGATAGCAACTTTTCATCTAAGGAAGATAAAAAGCATTACTCTGTAGTTTCCGTTCAGGCACCGATTGTAGAGCCCGGCTAATCCCTTACTTTCGCTGACCATTAAAAGTAAGTTTAATCCTCACTAATGTAACACTGTGCCATACTAATCTAAGTTTAGAAATTACGTACAATATTGGTCTGAGGAACTACTCCGTGGCTGAAATAGTTGTGTATTTCCCATTGGTCCAAGGGGTCGTTGTTCAAGGCCGTGCGACACGTCAGGATTTCGAAAGTTGATTTTCAAGGTTGGCACTCGTCACTTGGTAGATTGGCGCAACGTGATATCCCAAGCCTCAATGTCACTGAGTTTTCGGTCGCGTGCCAGACTAAATTGACGTTAGTATATATCTTTCCTAGGGTTGCCTGGAGGGTCCTGTCATAGAGCGATTGTTAACAAGCCAGACTCGGGGGATATCTGCAAGTGGAGTGAGTTTGCCTCTCACTGAGTTGCTACATAGAACTATATTCGAAGGAAGAAAGAGACAACAGAATGAAGCGAAGGATGAGTGAGGACAAGAAGGAAAGGGGAGACAAAACAGAGAGAGAGAGAAAGGCTCGTAGGAAGGTGCAACCGGGAGGGGAGTGGGATAGAAAGTGGAGGGAGGGAGGGGAGAGAACAGGAGGAAGAGAGAAAGAAAAAGAAATGGGGGTAGGGGAATGGGAACTGAAAAGAAAGGGAGGGGGGAGGCAAAGAAGAAAAGAAGGAAGGTTTGAAAAAAAAAGAAAGAAAGAAAAGAAGGAAGAAGGAAAAGAAAGATGAAAAGTGATGGAGTGAAAGAGGTGAGGAGAGTAAGGGCTGTAGGACAAAAAAGGGGATGAAGAGAGGAGTAGTTGATTACTTCTTAGTTCTTGGGGTGGTCCTCATTTTTTAAGGGGAAAAAAACACATTCCCTTATATACTCACTCATACATAGCTCTCATAGCTTACGTGCCGACTATCTGATTGTCAAAGAAAGAATTTTATGCAAATACTATGAACAAAGGCATTTGACAGATAGATGACAGGTGATACATTTGATCGTCTCATATTTGGAGTGTTAAATCACTCTGTTAACTAAGCTTAGCTTAGTCTGGTACAAGGCAGCAGTGAAATAGTATCCAGTGAGGATTGAACACTCCGCAAATTGGTCAGCAGAAGAAGCTTACTGTCTATTACATTGCGATGGGCACCCATCTGATCTGATAGTTTCTCTTTCCCTAACCCATGACTACCAAATCCAGACTTCTTTCCTGGATGTGGTGGTCGGTGTCCATCTCAAAGTCCAAGATTACTTCTACTGAATATTTCTACTTTCCAAAACAGTCTTTGGTTTGTCTCTGAATTTTGCGGATACCATTTGTCTACATGGATGAACCCAAGTCGTTTGCAAAGTTCCTAGTGTATGACTGTTGCTACTCTGTCGTCCCTACTCTTGTGCCCCTTCTGTAGTAATTTACAACACTCAGTGATTACATTATTCACTGTCTCGTCTCCTTCTCTATGGAGTCAACATTTGCAATTCTTCTAGGATTGATCGACCTTTGCCGTGACATAGTTTGTCCTGATGCACTTGTTCTGGGCAGCAATGATGAGGGACTCTGTTTCTCTCTTCAGGTGTCCTTTACGTAGCCATGATCATGATGAGCTGT
>OY735234.1:39992818-39995318 GCA_963457665.1 Thysanoteuthis rhombus
ACCGATAGCGTGACCGCTTTAACGTAGCAATGCTCTCACCATTGAGCTAAATAAGTCTCCATAATACGGTACAATTCATAATTCATTCTGTCGGATCACATACATCCATTTATATATATATATATATATATATATATGTGTGTGTGTGTGTGTGTGTGTGTGTGTGTGTGTGTGTGAGGGGGGTTTGTTTGTGTGCACATCAGTCGGTTCCTCGGCTAAAAGTGTGCTTCACCCCCAGAATTAATAAATAACATTCTATCCGCCTTTGCATAATTATGCAGTTTTATTTATCACAAGTTCAACATATGATACCTTTTCGACATTTGTCATCCTCCAAAAGTTGGTATTTCTTGAAGGCCGCCTAAAAGCATTACTTGCAGATCAAGTGATAAAATACATTCCAATTCAAAGCAACTGCTTAAAAATCTCCAATCCACCAACAGTGCATATTCATTGATGGGTAGCCATTACCCTCCACCACTAGCCATTTTGGGCCTCCACACCTCATTTTTCGACCACACCTTTGCTGCCTCCCTTTAACAGCTTTTTCCATGGCCTTCTATCCGCCAGATCCTTCCTCAAGTCAACAGGCCCCATCGTAGCCATGTGTCAAACTAGACTGAACTTTGGAGATATCAAGTATAAATATCCGTATCTCAAATTAATGTATCATCGTGTGTATACAAGTACAAATCATCTATCTATCTATCTATCTATCTATCTATCTATATATATATATATATATATATATATATATATATATATATATATATATATATATATATAATTGGAAATTAGATCTTTTATCACAAAATTACCTGAAAAATATCAGCTCAAGGTTTGGGCATGGTTGATTCAAAATGTCCATTGAGAACCGAAAGAAGAACATTTTTTGAAAGAAAATTTTTTTTCTATTGGAGCCAAATGGTGTACTCTGGCAAACTTTCAAAATTATGGCCCCTGGAGACATACACATACACAGAGAATCATCTGGTAACCAACTTAGATGGTTGGTCAGGTGGGCCATTTGTTGGGCTACGCTGATCTAGTATTCAGTATTCTGCTTCAGTATTTTCAGCGTGTATGCAGATTAATTTGACTCAATGCAGCTCTAGTGTTACATCAAATGAGGATCGAAATCATTGCTATGATAATGGTTAGCATCACAATGTAAACGACCATTACAACTACGGTTTGTTCGAGGATTTCACAAACTCACGAAACCATTAGTTTCACAATCTTACAACAACATTCCCATAAACCTCCTACGCGCCAAAGATCCAGCCTTCAACAATTCCATTGCACACATTTCTGCTACTAAAATCATTGCTTGAAAATATACGTTACTCGTCTCTTATTTACAATGTTTATTGTGCCTCCCGTCGTAACCAAAAAGAATAAAATGTTGCCAAGATCAAGGACAGCCTTCAACATAAACTGAATCTAATTCTACTAGTGGTACCCGGGCCGTCAGAAAAATCAGGATATCTATACTAATATTTGAGCCTTTAGTGTGTTTACTCGTACCTCTTCTCCGCCAAAACTACACTGTCAATTGACCTGATATTTGAAATAGTGAATCAATAAAACTCGGCTTTCCACATAACGCAATCATTGAGGTCAATCGAGATCACCTGAGGTCAGCCTCTAGCCAATCTTCGGTTCTAAACATCAAGAAAAAGAAACAATTTTTATATCTGGATTTCCGTCATTCATTCTCATTATGAATGGGACACATTTTTCTTACAATAGAATCAATTCTTAGAAAAATGCAAGTCATATATCGCTATAAGTAAAAGTAACACATGAATGTTTTTGTTTCTCCCTCTACTTCTCTTTTCTCAATGACAAAAACTGAAGGATAGAATATGAAAGGATATTTAGTGCAGGAATAAACAACAATGCAATTTTAAGTCGATTCTATCACTTTTTTGTGTGAAGTATAGTAAACCATTATTATTATTTTTTTACAACTATTTACTCTTATCCCAATGTTGGGATGATCTTCCTATTTAAGTAAGGCCATCAATCATGTGAGACAGTGAGTAAACAACACAGATCGGTCGTTACGATTCGGTCTCCGTGTAAATAATAGTTTCCCATCTATTTCGTTAGATAAGAGGAAATTCAAAATAAAGAGAAAACATCATTTGTCAATGTGTTGTTTATTTTGAAGTACTGCTTTCCTGGGCAGTGCTGGGTATACTTGCTAGAATGGAATAAACGGATGCACTGTGCGTTTTATATACGTGGATAAAAGAAAAACATGCAAAGGGTGCAACTCTTCTTTGTCATCCTTATGTAGATGATAACCCTTCAGGCGTTACAGACAAAAATGAAATATACAAATACCCGTGGCGTGTTATTAATGTAAACTAGCATAGTACCCGTCAAAAATGACGGGGTTAGTTACGCATGTATCGGAGATTCTGTCACGGATTAGGGCATCTGTGTGTTCTGCCTAGAATCAAAGAGTCTTGCCCTGGCATATCTGTCCTGG
>OY735234.1:39997818-40065318 GCA_963457665.1 Thysanoteuthis rhombus
AGTTAATGAATGGTGGAAGGTCATAGAAAACCAGGTAAATACTCTGATGACTGAATGATATGCTATGAATATACACCAGTCATTCTCAACTTTGTTTGCCACGCCCTCTTCGTTAGTTCCTCCCATGTTCCAGCAGCCCCCGAGTATACAATACGAACAGAAATTCATTTATTATCATTTCAGTCAATGGACCCCTTCGAAGAGTATCGAAAGGGTCGAATTATACTAATAAAAGATTCACCGATATAGAGGATGTCACAAACGTCACTACAGAGAAATCTCGATTATCCGATCATCAACTGTCCGAATTTCGGATTATCCGAATAAGATTTCAAGGTCCCGTAATTGTGTTCAATATGGCCTCCTATTTATGATTAGATCAGATATCCATACAATAAATTGCCAAATTGAAATACCATAATAATAATAGAGGATTCTCTGTATACACTCTCTTTTTCCAAACAAGCAGACGAAAACTCATGAAAATCAGTACACATGAACTCGTAAGGAATTTTGTTATTCAAATTTTGCCAAATTCAAATTAGAATTACTTCACTTTTAGACTTCTATGTGTGAGCCAACTTCTTCATAACACTTCAACCGGGTCAGCGATTGACATCATCAACACCAACAAACATTTCGAGTGGGATTTTGAAAGACAGTCTTGGATTCTTGATTCGAGTTTGTAAGGGTCACTTGATCTTGTTGCATAAACTTAACGTAGCCTCTCAAAAAACTCGCTAACAAGCTGAAATTTCGCTACTCGAACGTTAGTGCTATTGTCTTAATAATGAGATTAGCTGTAGACTTTAGGCGTCTAAACTTTTCCTCGGGCGTTTAGTGATCGATCTATGTCAATTTCGCTGAAACTAGACAGAAACCTGGAAGAAACAAGAAATAGAACTCTGTTTAAAACTTGCGACGTTGTTTATTCAATTATTGATAGCATTTGACAACATTCTACATCAATTGTTTCAGTAATAAAGCTATTTGTTTCCAATTGATTCTTTAAAGAAGGAATACTGTAAAGCTGTTAAAAATGAAACTTTCTGAAAGTTGATTCTAACCGGTTTTCTCAAGTCTTGTGACATTTTCGTTTTTTTCCAAGAAGCGTATATCATCACAGGTCATAACTCTTCGCTTATGATATGAAATGTTAAAAAACTGTTTTTGCGTCTTGAATTTCAAAAGCTTTTTCTCATTTTTCACATTTTTTTTTTATTTTGAGAATGATTTTAAAAAGGAATTATCTGACGTAGTGTCATATGAAAAAATTAATATATTCCTCTTTCTTCACCCAGCATCTCTATACTTCCTTCCTCATAAACGCTGTGTACCGATTAGAATTAGGTCTGAACGAAAAAGATTTTGGCATTCATAAAACTTATCGACTTTAATCGCAGTTGGAAAAAAAGAATAAAAAGATAAAGTATAGACTCTGCAATTGATGGAAACTTTTTGCATCATCCTAATACTTTGTCCGTTCTGTTTTTTTCATTTTAGGAAGCGGTACGATCGACTTCCCCGAATTCTTACGTATGATGTCAAACCAGACAGAGGACTTTGACCACGAAACAGAAATCCGGGAGACATTCCGAATGTTTGACAAAGATGGCGATGGCTTCATCACTGCCGGCGAGCTACGCTACATGTTCGCCAACATGGGACAGAAATTGACTGACGATGAAATCAACGAGATGATTATGGATGCTGATGTTGACGGCGACGGTCGGATCAATTATGCGGGTAGGTACCTGGATATGCTCTCATAACAACCTCTCTCTCATACACTTCCATCTTCTCTACCCCCAACCCAACCCTTCACCAGAAAGACCTTCTAATCACTTTTAGGCTGATCATTTTTTTTCTTTCTCTCTTGATTGTGTCATGATTTGAGCAATTCTGCTGATTTCAAGCCTGTTTTTTTTTCATTGATTTTTTTGATCTGACAATTCCGTGCAAGACAAATCGGCGCTTACAATTCAATGCTCGATAGTTCTGTGTGAACACTATTCCCAATATATGTATATTTTCGACTCATCAAAGACCACCAATTCCGTAGAAGGGTGGCATCGAAACATTCAAATAACGCAACCATCCAAACTTTTTAAAAGTATATGTATATTTCCTCAAATTGGTGTAGGAAAAGATATTAAGGATCAGAGTTGACTCGGAGATATTTATCTACCTTCCAAACATTCCTAAGAATTCGTTCAGCAACAAAAATCGAACCGATAAACTGGAGTACCTGCCAACTATAGATTACCAAATTGAATCACAGGAATTATTTGATCGCCAAAAATAACTTGGCTCAAACATTGGTTTTAACTCTCATATTTCAGTTATTTAGTTCTCCTCAGATTGTTTTTGTTGGTCCTTGTACTGAATTGTCAGCGTGCATTTGTCTTACGCAGAAATGTCGGTAAACCAATTTTTTATCAATTAGCGCAGAGGTTCTCAATCGGGGGTGGGATTTTAGGGTTCCAGGTCGAAACAGGGGACAGCGGATTGGAAGATCAGAAATCTCTGGATGATGATCCTCCTACAAACTACTATTCTGTACCTTTTGAGTCAGTCAGACAATCTTGGAACAGAAAAGAATTTATGGGTAAAAATGGTTGAGAACAATTGTGTTAGTGGCCTTTAGTACTTAGCAAACTCACCCTAGTACGGCACAAATCTCCAAAAGAGGTAGAGAAATGGACACAGGAAGAGTACCTAACACCAATCTTCTAGCTGCCTGACTTGAAAATCAGCATTTGACGTCGTGCCTTTTATCTGGGCTCGCGCCCCGACATTTGGCAACGTTGGGACATGCGCTTCTGTCTAAGCCACGAGGCATGACCTTAGTGATTAGTTCTTATGTATATAGCCTAGCATACGGGGCGTACCCCAAAATTGCACGTGAGCTTTTAGTTAAACTTTTTCAATTCTTTTTTAAAATAAGGTTGATGCAAAAGTGTCCAGGATATTTTGAGAAAATCTTTCATTTTCATAATTTTTTTTGTCACAATTCAGTAAGTCATTGCCAGCTTTGGGTGAATAGAAAGGTTGACTGGGTTCTCTTGTCACGGTTGGCTCCTGCTCTAGAAGACGGACAACTCCTGCAGCCGATTTCAAGCATATTGCACTCCTTTTTCCCTCCGAGGCCGAAAAAGGGATTTTATCGACATGCGCTTCGTCCAGGCTTTCGACAAGGAGAGGTCACTTCTATATCGTTCATACTGTTTACTGATACTGAAGAAAAGCTTCTCGTTCGGTTATCAAAGTATGTACCCCGGCTCTCAATGAACTCTCGTTACCTTTAAGCTAATTTATGTATTCCATCATGAAAGAACGATACCGCTTTTGATTCGATGAAATTTTGGATGAATGTTTCGATGTTCGCTGGAACCGCTGAAATGACAAGGAATCTTTGTGTGGAGCGGAACAAATCATAGTCTGGGGGTAACAGATCTGGAGAATACATTGTAGATAGAAGGACATCCAGTCTTAGCTCCATTATCGTAAACTGCATCGCATTTGCATCCTTAAGTTAAATTCACTGCGAAATTCAAACGAGCCAATTACTCACTGCAGCATTGAGCAGTAACAGTCCGCCCAGTCATGAGGAAAAAGAATTTTCTTTTAATCCCAACAAACATTAAGACGAATTTTCCCACTGTATATTTTGCTCAGATTGAGACGTTGAAGGTTGTCCGAGATCTACCCACGATTCTCTTCGTTTTGGTTTCTCGTAATTAATCCAGTTTTCATCGAGCGCGAACTCTCTTGCGCCTCAATAACTTTTTTTTCGATGCCTAACAAGGATAAAAAGACCAGAATTCAAACGCTGACCGATGTATATTGGACTCCTGTTCTTAGCTTCATATTACATCCCTCAGCAACGGTTTACTGACTATACTGGAAGTAAAGAGCTACAGGATCTTCCAAGATTTCCCTAACATTACACAAAAAATCGTGCCAGGAACTTTTGCATCAACCGAATATATATTCGTATATGATTTCATATGTGCATACATGTCCATAGATAGATAGATAGATATACGTGTATATTCTGTGCATGTGTGTGTACTTTTGTAATGTTTCATTTAAATCTGTATATACTTGCGTATTTGTTTTCATAGATACATATGTGTATATATATATATATATATATATATATATATATATATATATATATATTATGTACTTTTCTGATTTTTAATTTTAAACATTCACACTCTCTCACTCACACATACACGCACGCACGTACACACACATGCACACACATGCGTGCATGTATATATTTATATATAGTTATCATTGTCCAGATTTGTTTTCTATTTCTGTGAGTGCTCGATATCAGGGAAAGAACATATGCAAATAGATATGCACAGACAAATCAGTGCCTCAGGGTGACTCAGTCGAACGATCGCCCTAACGTGAAGTCACTATGAAGCATCGATTTGTGTGTGTGTGTATATATATATATATATATATATATATATATGTATATATTGTAATTGTCATAAGAAACAGACATTTTGCTTCTGACTGTTTGGTTTTGAGAGTTAAAATGGAAACATTATGCAAGACAGGCCAATTTTTGAAAATGCTTTGTTTTTTCTGTCCCACTGCAAACTTGTTTATAATCGATTAAGGAGATTGAAATAGCGCACTCACATTGCCATATGGAAGAGTTGCAAAACTAGTAAGTTATTTCCGATACCTCCTTCTAAAAATCCATAATACCCCCAGCAATGTTACGCAATCAAAAACAGATTTTATGCTTGTTCGAATACTCGTATGAAGTTCCCTACAGAAAGTAATGATCGTAAGTATTTGTACAATTAACATATACGTAGTGTACACATTTTGATTTCAATAGCGTTTGCGGTTATTCTCTGGAAGTTCGCTAAATACTCTCACTATGTCATTATCGTTAATTTTTATGACTGCTTTTTACCTTCATCTTGTTTTTTTTTTAGTTGTTTTCTATCGCAAAAAAGTAGTTATAAAAATTAATGATGATGATTTAGAGTGCTTCATCCAATGTAAATAAATTCAGAAAGTGTCAACAACTTTCTCTATACGCCTACTACGCCTACGCTCCTACACAAACAAGTATAAAATGCCCTTGATTTTGCGCATGTGTGAAACCTGTATAAGTGCAAAAGTTGCACTTGCAAAATGAAAAAAAAAACACACATACTTCATAAACACACTAAATATTACTCTTGGTTGTTCGTGTGTATTAGATTATGTAGGAGACTTTATAAGAGGAAATACATATATATATATATATATATATATATGTCTATGTACATGTAAAAACCCTCACTCTTTTATTCCTCTACAATCTATTAAAATGAAATCGAAAACAAAAATTCGTATTTTCAAAGAGAAAGATATGTAATAAATGAAAAATGGAATGATATTTATCCGACTAACGGTCATTCCAAGATACGATCTGCTGGTCGGAACTGAACGGAAGCCGGTCGTAAGTCGAGAAGTAGTTATGTATTCAAGACTTTTCAACCCTTGAATCAAAGCATCGTTTTAACATAAAAATTTGAATGATTTTCTCTCCAAGACTTGTTGTCAAACTCCATTCCAAGTCATTGTTTTTCTACTGTAAGAACAAGAACAATCCTCGCCTGATTTGCGGGAGTAATCTCTTCACTTTTTGTTTGTCCCGTCAGGTTAAGCCAAACCGATTAATAAAATAGCCATTTCCCTACCCTGATTTGAAATCACGACCAAGTGATTGGTAGGTGGCTCTCTTATCGACTGAGCCAAACCGACAAGTATTACATATCTACAGGAATGTATGTCACAAATAAGCAAGGGCTCATTTCATCCTGGTTAATAAATCGTTTATGCTCTTTTTTTTAATTCTTTTTTCAGTGTTTCATTCGTTTATTTTTTTCAAGTATTCTTCAAATTCTAAAATCTAAAAATTGAAAAACTTCAAAAATTCCAATTTTCATAAATCATGGTCCGTCTTGTGTCTTGTTTTATTGGTTTACGTATAATTTTTCATACATACATACAATACAAAAGTTGCAGTATTCATAGAAATAGAGTAGAGTTTTTCCCTGAAGCAACCAGGCTTGTTATATTTAATTTTTATGCATCCACTCGTGTCTGTCTGTCCGTCCGTCTGTCCGAATGTCTGTCCACACGATATCTCCAAAAGTTCTCAATGAATTTCTATGAAATTCTGTGGATGGGTTTGCCATGGGCTAAGGAAGAAGGGTTTATGTTTTGGAAAGGATCTATGTGCAGTTACCTTACCTGCATTGTAGCTGTATGTCCATACCACACAATATCTCCAAGAGTTCTCAATGTATTTCAATGGGATTTTGCGTAAGAGTGGGTAATGGGCTGCAAAAGAAGTGATCATATTTTGCGGAGGATCCATGATTTCTTCACAGTTACTTCCCTAGCAAGGTAACTATTGATTAACTGATTTTAATTCAGTTTTTTTTATTAACAATGGTGTCCGTAGAGATATGCGCTCTCTGTGTGCTTTGTAGGTTATCATAAAAGGGTTCAATTGAACTCCGAATAATAACCTGGACTATTATAGACGAACTAATTGAGTATACTTCTTCTTCTTTGAATCCTTGGCGTAAATAAATGAATTAAAGCACCTGTCTCTCAATTTACTGACTAAGTGCTCCACAATTGCAGCCCTGGGCCAGACAAGGCAACCTTAATAAATATCTACCTGGCGCTTTCCGTATGCTCGTGATAACAAACTTGTTTTGCAAAGAGGCCCAAGCTCGATCCTCCCTGAATGCTGTTGCCTTGTGCTGGATTAAGCCGAGCTCTCAAACGCGACTCAATTTATCTATCTACCTATCTATCTATCTGGATTTCACCGAGCCCTTACTGTTCATAATGGTGATTTTTTTCTGATGATCGCAGCCCAGCAAAAGGTGAGATAAGTAACTTATTTATTGATCACCTCCTTTTCCAACTTTTCAATTGATCACCCCCAACACAGTATATATGGATAGTGGTGATTAATAATTTCTCTGGGAATGCTAGTTCTTCAATCTGTTCTCTTCCTTTTAACTGCCAAATCTATATCTCCTGTCTTGACATTACACCCAACCCAATCCACAGAGTGAAAGCCCGGTGCTTTTTCGTTAGTCCCTTCCAAAAAGCTAACGTCCACAATTCAACAGTACGGAGGCCTGAAAAAAATAAAGTTGTATTTTCTTTTTCTTGTCGACTAGAAACTCAATCTGTGGTACTTGTCGTGGTGGGGGGGAATCTCAATAGCGATCTAATCTTTGGCTAACCGTTTTCGAGATATTCAAATTAGCTGGATACTTTCTGGACAGGACACTTATATGCCTTTAACTAGGGAATTTTCTTAAGGTATTAACCTCGCCTTGTCAATATTCTGGTGGTACACAGAGAACCCCGATATAGGTCATGAATTCAAATGCTGATTTTTAAGGCATTGATGGCATTATCGCTTGAACCCTGTGGCACGACTAAATCATCCTACCAGGAATCAAATTGTAAAACCCTGTCTTCAGAGAACAGTGATCGAATAGATAAATATACATATCTTTCTCTTAGCTGATACAACCCTGGAAATTCCACGGGTGTTGACAACTAAAATTATCCATTATCTCATGCTTCTGCTCTTCTCTCGGCATTTGTTATAATCTTCATACCATTTCCCTTCCAATCTTCGTTGTTCGTCCGTGTTTTCATCTAAATTGGTTTCATAAGCTTAAACTTCCTACCTCCTCAGTAAACTACCTAAGTTTTCTTTCTTCTGCATTCCTACGCTCTTATTAAACTACCTAACTTTCGTCTCCTTCTTCTCTCTTCCTATACTCTGGTTAAGCTAACTTTCTTTTCTGTATGCTCTCTCTCTCTCTCTCTCTCTCTCTCTCTCTCTCTCTCTCTCTCTCTCTCTCTTTTTACCTTTTCATTAAACTACCTAGTTGTCTTTGGGGTAGAGACGAAGGTCCCCTTTTCGTGGTAAGGCTCAACGAAAAAGATCCAGCATTTATTTCTTTTCAGCAACTAAAAGGAAAGCAACTTAATTGTTTTTCTAGGCTTCCGTACATGAAAATCATGGACGTTAGCTTGTCATAAAGACAGACGACAAAGTCACAAGTCACAATATTTACAAAAGTTAGCCTAGTGTGTTAGTACAGCACGAAGGAAAATCTGGATAAGAAGATTGTGATACGCCAATCTTTCGACAGATGAGGTCCCGTTCTCGAAAATCGACCATTCAAAACCCTGTTGTTGTTTTTTTTTATCTCTGGCACTAGTAGGGAAATGCCGTTGGATATTTGAATTAAAACTGCACTTATTGCAACTGCGATGTCGCCCCCAGCCACTTCCGATCGGCTTATGGTCAAGGTGTATAAATGATCGATAGTTGAGTGGCGTCAGTCGTGCTCGATTCAGAGAGGAAAGTTGAAATCGTTGTGAGTGATACGTAGTTGAGAACAAGTGCAATGGTCCAAGCAACTAGAAGTTGATAGTTACGATATCTAGATGGATACAAAAAAGTTTAAGCAAATGGTGTCCAGTCCATGCCGAAAACAGTTTATTAGAATCCTCACAACATATATAACAAGCAACTTAGTGTACTCATCATCATAGCTTGGTTTCGTGATCGAAGTTTCAGTTGGGTTTTGCACGTCAATTGCAGGCCTTCGGGTGGCCCACGAGATGGGTAGAATAGTTCTCTGGTCTGTGCTAATAGAATTCTATGGTGAAGTACGGCGTATGCATGACCGAACCAACCATTTAAATCAACTGTTTACTCGCCGTGGCCCTCCGAGGAGGGATATTGGAAGTAAGGACAGGTGGTCGTAGGTTTTCGTTGGGAGTTCCCTTCCTCTGAAATGAACTAAATGACGCATATATGATAAATAAGTAACTCTCTCAACCACGATGCGGGTTGTACTACATCACTTATGAGTTTTTAAATTGAAAAAATGTACTTTCCTTGATTTTATTTCATATGTTTCAGAACCGTATCTAGATGCGTTATCCTGGCAAAAGAAATTGTGATTTTTGTTAATTTTTCTTAGTTTTCAAAAGTACATCAAAGCAAACGATTACATTTTCAAGAGATAATTTCATTTCATAATTGATCATAATTCAACTTTTTCAACAATGTATTTTTGTGAGATGATCGAGATTAATCTTTCTTTGATGTAAAGTGTTGATCATATAATTTCATTATTGATTTTTGCCGACTATTTCCTTTCCTTTTTATTCTACTTGCTTTTTATCGCAACTTTACCAAGGCCGTCAGTCTATGGCCGTTAAGAAACTGCGTGGATCGAAAATAACGAATAAGCTCTCAGAGAGACTCGAACTTACGTTCCTTTTGCTTCGGGGAAGTTGGAGAATTCCATGGTCAGCGAAAGATCAAATCTATCATTTGAACCCGGACTTCGTCGAGAGCTTATGTTTTATTTTGCAATTCACTCACTGTCGTAGACTGACAAAACCAAGTACAGTTGCGATGAAAAGCAACTAGAAATTATCGTATTTGATGGCATAGAAGACCTTAGGCAAGGAATATTCTGGAAAACACATGTCCTTGAATTCTCTTATTCAGCAATCAGGTTCTGGCCAAAGTGGAACTAGATGAAGATGGTTACTTTTACTTTTCGAGGTATTTGGGGAAAACGTGAGGTCTTATATGCCGTCAAATACAATAAGATGAAAGAAAATACCAGTCAAAAATCAAATTTAAAATAATAATAATTTGATAAAAATGACTAAATAAAGATAATATTGCCACGACTAATTTCGATTTTTAAAAGTAAATCTTTTGCTTGGGGAAAAGCTGGGAACCATTCATAAAATTTACGAGGTTGATTGATAAGTTTGTGGCCCAAAGTATTAGGACATGAGTTAGCGATTGACTGCTCGTTGGGCCGTATTGTCCATTTTCTCAGCAATTGCGGACTTACATGTTTCAATTTCCCTGAATAGAAAAAAAATAAAACTATGATGAACTTCAGATTTTCTGTGTGATCATTCAAAGAGTTGAACAGTACGTGAATTTAGTTGGAATTTGTGCCCTTGTACTTTGGGTCACGAAATTATAAATCATTCCCTCGTAATTATTTGTTTATAATTAAAAGTCAACGTCGTCTGCTCACTTTCATTTTTTTTTCTTTCAAGTCGACCATTCTTCACCCACTTCATTCCTACTTCGCACTTCTTTCTTGGACCAGAAAAAAAATGGTGTTCTATCGAAGTGAAAGGCGTTTTTTTTTTTTCATTCTATTTTCTTCCACTGCAGTTTTCTACACCCTCTGAAGTGTGGCACCCGAAAACCAAACAAACAAAAAAAAATAAATAAATAAGTACTCACTCCCAACTTTCAACAAATTTTACCCAGGGTAAGAAGTATGGCTATCATCAGATGCGATCACCAACTTGAAGCGCAGCGTTCTATCATTTATCACAGGGTTCTCGTAGGAAACGAACAATTGTTAGTATTTGCAATAGAAATTAAGTTTAATGAAGTAAGTAAAAACTATTCCTGCTTCCGAAGATGTTATTTTAAGCGTTGTGAATAGGAGGTAATGGTAATCTTTGGACCAGGGGGTGTGAAATATAGTTGTTATACGCAGCATATAAAGGCTCCAAAGTCATACAACGGCACCTAAAAGTATAACTATGCAAAATATTGGTCAGTTATTAACTCAATAATGGAATTAAAAGCCATTAATTTGTTCGATATCAAACACCCAGAATTTCAGAAATCTCTGGATATGCCCCCAGCCCCCCCCCCCAAATTACGATGACAGTTTGACACGTCAGATGCTCTGTCTCCATCGTACCTGAACGAATTTATTGCATGAAATGTTCTGATAAAAACAAATTAACGTTTTTTCAACTTCATTGTATTAATATCTAATCGTTGTATAGTGATACTTTTAGGGGTCTTCAGATGACTTTTTGGAGCCTTTGTGTGATGTGTTTAGCTAAAATATCTTACATCTTTCACCTGCAGTAACATTAGTCTTTGTTTCTATATTTTCACACGTTTGTTCTTCCGTGGAAGCTCTTGTAGCTCAGTCGGTATAGCAGTGTCGTACATAGGCGGCTTCCCGATGTGAAATGGACCCGAATTCAAGTCTCGCCTCCGTCTATTTCTTATTCTTTATAGGGTATATTAATAGGTCTGTAGATTGACACGTAGTTGTTAGCGAAAAAAAAATGACAAGGAAGGAGATTATATTCAAAAATGGGGTTTGTGGGGAAAAATGAATGCTTTTTGCATCATTAGGCTCCGGACTTACTGATGCATCCACACGCACAGATAGATATAGAAAGATAGATGTAGTAGGTGCAAAAATTATCCGATGCATTGCAAATTGCCTCTTTAACATAAAGCTTCATAATTGACAGAATCAGGGCTAACATTTCTGATTTTTTTACATAACTATTCAACGTTCGATCATATTTTTTCGATATTGTTTTTGTTTGCTGTCTTGATAATAACCTCTGGTCCATAATCCGGCAATTTCGAAGTTGTTTAAGTACAATAAACATTTTGCAATGTATCGAATACTTTTTCACTCAATAGAGACAGAAGTCCGAAAAATACTTTATCCCAAAACTTCGGATACAATTAGAAGAGTAAAAATGTCGTGTAAGCAGCGTTTACAATTAATAAACTTCCCAGGCTTGGTGAAAAGTAGACTCAGGGTTGTCACTTACTTTGGGCGAAAGTTGTATTTCAATAATGATTGTCTGTTGTTGGCTTGCTTTCTACGTTAAAGTTAAATGAATATGATATCAATAATTGCTTGACATGCTCAGCGTGACGGTAAAGAGGTTCCAATGTCAATAATGGTTAACCGACTGACATGTTTTAATAGTTGATTATCTGAAGTCCCAAATATGATGGAGTTACCCGAAGGTAAATTCTTATTGTTTGTGGTGTGGCAAATATTTTGTCGAACTCCAGTCAAAGTCGTGGGCTGCATTTGACTTTGAACAATCCCCACCTGCTTTGATTTCAATCTCTGTCTCGTCACATTAAACGAAAGAGATATTTAAGATTTATGTTTCCGTAGCATGATTTGAAATTACCACCAAGTGATCAGTTGGCAGTTCACTTACCGACTGAGCCAAACTTAGTAGCCTTACCTATCTGCAGCAGCCTGGTCTATCATATTTATTCTTGTAGATCGCTTGTGGCGCATTCTGCCGTAGTTTCAGTAGCAGCCAGAGTTTTACGGAGTGGAGTTGCAAGCCCCAGGTCCAACCTTTCTTCTTTACCCGGGCATTCATCAGAGTAACCTCCTTTTAAATGCACTGCACAAAAGGGCTCCAATGGCTCTACTATTTGCCCATAGCTGAGAAGAGTGGATTCGTGTCTTTTCATTATTGTAAAGTGAACATAATCCGCAGCTGCCTCGGCGAAGACTCGAACTTGGTCTGCCGACTTCTTTTTCCGTACTGGTGACCATTATCCTCCTCTGTACCTCCCTATTTGTATCAGGCATTCTGCTTTTGTTAACTCAGATAGGATCTCTACGAAATCACTGTTATTTTACGACCATTAATTGGATTGGTCGGTAAGTGTTAATCCAAAATATGACTTTAGGTTTCCCTATGTTTCTAAGACAAGGGAGATAATAAGTCTGTAAATATTAAAACTTTCCACTTCTACAATCATTAATTACAGGAAAGCCTGATTTCGTGTACAATATTTTGTGCAAATCTTAAAGCTGTTAATTATCAATTAATAAAATCTGAACGTAGGATAGATAGATAGATAGATGGATAGATGGATAGATATCAACAGAGATAGATTGGTAGATATTAAACAGACGGATGAATTTATAGATACATGGGCGTCAACTAAGGGGGAAGCCTTTCCCCCCCACCCTGGATTCTCAACGTGGGTGAGGGAGTTGGAAGTTGGAACCTCATAAATATTAAAGGATAATGCTGCTGTAGACTTGTTTTATGCAATCCTAATTTAATGTACGCATATAAAAAGGTATTAGAAGGCAATGGTAGCCATTAAATGGCAGTGGACACTCATAGATTTGATAGTTTGGGAGAAGACTGAGATAATATCGATAAATATAAACAGACTGAGATGGCTAGGTAGCCAGAGGGATAGATATTAACAGACTGAACATTAACAAACTGAGATAGACAGATAGATAGATGGATAAATATGAACAGACTGGGATAGATAGATGGATAATCAAACTAAATAAAATCGTACAAACAGACGAATCGCACAACCACAACTCACTTATCATGCAAAATCATGTGAAGCTTTTCTCTTTCATGGCCACTGTAGATTTAGAATTTGTTGGTAAGGTCTGTCCGGAAAGTATCAAGCCATTCAATATTAACGAAAAAATATCGTACCTAGGCCAACAGTTCTCTAATCCTCTTCAAAGGATTCCCTTTAAGTCATTTATCTCAGCGTTCCCCCACTTTTCAAAATGGTCTGCAGAAGTCCTTTTTCGTTATTGCCATCAATCGCCTCGTCGCATTCTCCTTAATCTCATCTGCAATCTGAAATCTGTTTGGGTAAAGACAGAATTCGTGGGGAGCCAAATTTGGACTGTACGGGGGCGATGCGATGACTTCCCCAAATCCCAGGAAAAGACATGAAAAAATGGGCAGGCTCCGTCATTGTCAATGCAACAGTCACACAGTATGCAATCTCACTCACTACCGATCGAGTTACACCACGGGAGAGTGTCTCTTCATGCATAAACTGTAAGGTTCCTTCTTATTGGTTGCTGAGAATCATCAAGGTCGCGCAACCGGTTCTTGAGATACCTTCCGGAGAGACTTTGTATATATATATGTATGTATATATGTATTTCAACCAACAATGTATTTGTATTTTGCTTACTGTTTGTCGGTGTTATGTTTTGCTAGCATTGCGGTTGTTCTATTAACCCGACTCAAGCAATAAATGTTCGATTCTCTCAGGGGGAACACAATATTTTCGATAGTTTCAAATAATCCTTGTATAATATTATTTTTTTATTTTGAGAATTGTTTAGATGATTGAACTTATTCTTCGTGTTGTCTTTGTTGTTAGTACAACGTTTCGGTCAATCTACCCTTCAGCTTTCTTAAAGTGTGCAATCCAAAGAAAAAGAGAATTGTCTCTTTTGTAGGTTGAAAAACCGAAAAGAGATGGTGGTCAATTTACTGACCGGTTCAGCTCATTTCCAGCTGCACAAGCCATACAGGCGATTCCATTCTCATATACTCGTGTAACACAAGAGATTCCATATTTATACGCTCAAATGCTCATTGCATCTTGTCTAAAGAATGAGTCCAATCGTCAGAACAACTCTTGGCCTAACGTTGAGAATAGCTGGCTTCTCTATTATATCAGTCTGTTACTAAGGAAATGTTGGGGGTTTTAACAATGAGATGAAAGATAATATAAACAACAAAAAGCTGTAAATATCTAATTAAAATCTGACCTGTTTTGAACAATAACCTCTTCCTAATGACCTTCTAATGATAATAAGCCATTTCTACAAAATTAATTAAGCTTAGCGGTCACAAATTCAGTTAAAGCAGGAAGTATGGCTTCCCTATCATCAAACCTTTTATTACGAACAAGAAGTTCAAAATGCTAAATAAGATGATAATCTATAGGTGAAATGTCAGGTGAATAAAGAAGATGATGTAAGACTTAATATCTCAATCATTATGTTTAGACACGGTGAAGAAGTGTGGGGTCTGACACTGTCATGAAGCATTTCATTCGGTTTGTTTGGGACCTATTGCCTTAGGATGCAATGACATGGTCCTAAAGTCTCTAGAGAGTGCTCAAATCGTTTTTTTGTGAGTCATTGGCCGCTGCAGTCGATAATTCTTCATCATGAAGAACGGGTTAACGCCTCCCTCCAGGTTTATTATTAGTATTTATATTTCCATATTGTTATCTAAATTCAGAACTAAATCTCCCAAATCTGTCCATAAACAAAGTACCTTTTGTACTGAGCGGCGTGATCAACTCTTCTGGATTTTTTATAACCAAAACTTATGCAAAAAAAAGTCCCAAGATATCTGATTGTTCCAGAAAATTATCTAAAAAAATATATTCAAGATCTAAACAAAAAATATCCAAAAATCCAGATCCACAAAACAAACATGTATAACATCTAAATTAGTAACACTCTTACTGAGAGAATTACTTTAGCTCCGTTGCTTGATTCCCAGGGAACGCTTAATTTCACTAATTCAGATTTTTTTGGCATTGTTTTAACCCATTTTTCTGCTTCAGTTTGAATTTGTTACAATTTCATTTGGCTCTTCCGGTGGCGTAATTTGGATTGATTGTGCCTGGGAAAATGTTTGAAAAATGGTTCCATTAATATAACCAGTTTTATTTTGAAATGCGAATGAATATTGGTATTAACACTAAGAGTGTTGGTGTCCCCGAGATTTGGCAGCTCCCGATCAATTCATGGCAGGAAAATTGGTCCCCAGTCCTTTGGCCGCCGGTAAGTTGGTCGCCGGTCAATTCGTCGCTCGTTATTTGGTCGCCGGTAAGTTGATCACCAGTAAATTGGTAGCCGGTAAGTTGGTCGCCGGTAAATTGATTGCTGGTCAATTTGTCTCCTGTGAATTGATCAGTGGTCAATCAGTCGCCGGTAATTGGTCGCTGAGGTCAAATTGTTGATTGGACAATTCGTCACTTACACCAAGAAATGTTCAAAATCGAAAAACTAAAATTCAAGTCATTCGCAATTAATGTTTGAGAAATCAACTTTCTGTTGAGCATCGTATTTATGGGTTGGATTATGAATAGATATATTGTTTGGGGACTAAAATCAAATATTCAGAATAATTCTAAGATTACTCATCCAATAAGTATTGTTCAAACTAAAAAACGTAAACAAATCCCAGTAGACAATGGAGACGTCTGGAGCTATCCACTAATTTACCTTACGACGAATCGTCCGGCGACCAACTCACCGGCAACGATTTCACTGGCGATGGTCTGACCCCAATTTGGCACAGGCTTTATCTGCCCTACCTTAGTTACGCCACCGGACTAATGTTATTCCCAATTTTATGTGTTTAATTTTCATATTTCCAATCAATTTCAGAAAATTCAATCGATATTTTTTCTTTTTTTTTTTGTCTGAATTTTCAGACGAGATGTTGTAAATATTAAATATTGGATCATTCGGAATAATCTATTCGTCTTTTCTGTTTTATATCACAACGTTTCAGCCGCTGTACCATCCTGAGTTATCCTGGATCTGAGGTGGCATGGTGTTCTCCAGGGCTGGATCAAACTTAATAGGGGTCTGAGGTACAAGTAAACTTATATATATAATATATAGAGATATAGATATAAAAACAAAACAAGAACTAAATATATTCTTACTATTTACCATAGAATTCATTTTGTGGGGTAGTCATAGCCTACTACCATAAATCCACCGTGGAGCCCCTAAGGGTGTGTGGCCTATCCCTTATGGTTGGTACGGCATTGTATGAACGTCACATCCGGTGTCTCTCCTTGTGAGGTCTTGAGAGTGTCCTTCCCCCACCTACATGACCCTCACAGAGACTCTAATCCCAAATGCCTGGGGGATATCAAAAGGTTAGTGCTGAGGGGATTGGATTTTTGTCTCTATTCACACATACCCGTGAAGGTCACCAACGCTAAACTCGAACTTGTGTCATATTCAGGGCCAGTTCAAGGTACCGGCAGGTTGCCAGGTTCTAGTGGATGCCTTTCGAGTACCTGAGACGGAGGGATTTTCAAAATACGAATGGGAAAATGAATAAATCAGTCAGAATAAAAACAGTAAAAACAAGAAAACCCCCTCATGTGAAATCCGATTTTTCAGAAATATCTGATGGTTAAAGACTATCTTGAGTGCCGGACTTCAATTTGCCCAGGATAGAAAGAACTCCTAGGCCGACCCTGGTCACATTCTGTCCTAGAATGGAGATTGATAAATACCCATATGATGAACTTTGTGACTTTGCAGCGAACCGGCACCTTCATTCTGCAAAGCCATGAGTTCAATACATTACTCATACGTGTAGAGACTTTGAGGGAGGTTTGAGCAAGATATTTCAAGGAGCGGCCCTAGACGTGACGTGCTTAAAAAGGAAAAGGCGTACTCCTCAAGAACAAGACTCATCTTTCCAAATTACAATAGGCGTCCTATTAAGGCCTGAAGGTACAGCGGTCGAAACGTTGTGATGAAAAAAAAACAACGAAGACGAGGTAATCAATCCAAATAAACCAATATACAATGTTATTTGTTATTTACTTTTGTTTCTTTTTCTTTCCTTCCTTCCTTCCTTCCTTCCTTCCTTTCCTTCTCTCCTTTTATCAATCGTATCAACTGTTTTCTTGCCTTCTTTCCTTCTTTTCTTCTTCTTCTTCTTCCTCTTCTTCTTCTTCTTCTTCTTCTTCTTCTTCTTCTTCTTCTTCTTCTTCTTCGTTCTTTATGTTTTTCTATCGTCTCTCTCTCTCCCAACTTTCCTTTATTTTCCTATTTTTGTTTTCTTTCCTTTCCTTTTCTCTCACTGTTTAGCAAGTTAGCCTACATTTTTTTCTTATCTTTTCTCTCTCTCTCTCTCTCTCTCTCTCTCTCTCTCTCTATATATATATATATATATATATATATATATATATATATATATATATATATATATATATATCATAATTTACTCACTTGAACAAAACAAACAGATAAAACTCAATACGTCCTTGTCTTGCACATACGCTCACACACACCAAATTAATACACACACATACGTAAACACACACGAAACATACATGCACGTACAAAAACACGCACCCACTTCACAGACACTTATATAAACAGGGGCACAAACATACAAATAATACACAAACACATGAGACACACACACGCACGTACACATGCAAGAAAACACATAAAAATATACAAACACTCAATGTACATATGCACACACACACACGCTCATGCAAAGTAATTCTTAAGTACACCACATTAACGAGACAAACAAATTAACGCACGCTCATACGCGCACGCGCAGGGCCATCTTTTATGCACACCCCATTAGCAAGAGAAATACACTAACAAACAAACAGACACACGCACATACCTACACAGACATACACACAGAAAAAAAAACAATTTCACGCGTTATACATTGAGACAAACACATTAACGCATACATACAAACTCGTATACCATGACACATACACACACGTATGTTCAAACATGTAAAGCAATGTTTTTTTTATGCCTTCCACATCAACAAAAGATTCTCGTAGAGATTCCTCTTAATGTAAATTTCCTTTTAAACATCTACTTTACGATCCAAACAGAGATGAAAGATTCCGGTATTATTAGTTGGCATCTGGGAAGTACATACATATATACACACACGTATATATATATATATATATATATATATATATATATATATATATATATATATATATATATATATATATATATATATATATATAGGTACACGTATTTATACATGTGCTTACCAATCTCTAATTGCTTAAAAGCAATTATGCCCAAGATGAGAAATGCCAATCTACACTGTTATCTTTTTTTTCCTAGACTCCTTGTGGAGCACAGGGCTGTAACCACGCCATTTTGCTTCGGCTTTTGTAGCTAATAGATTTTTACAGGGTGGAGTTGCTAGCCCCAAGCCTGACCCTCTTTCCTTTACTCGAGCTTGGAACAGACAGGATGGTCTTTGCTATTTACCTACATGCTGGAGAAGAAGTGGATTCTCGCCTTCCTCGTGTCTTAGCCCTAATTTGAATACCTGAAGTTGTGTTCTTTGTCTGTTTGCTCACACAGTAATTTGAAAGGTTAACGTAAGATATTGATAACTAAAATCATTATATTCATTGTATATTAAACTTAAAAGAACTAAAAAGCTTAGACCGACAATAATTAGACTCAGGCTTTGATGTCATTATACTGAATTGGATCATAATCCCGAATGGAGATAAATTTTACTCAAAATATATTTTCTTCAAACTCATAGGAATGACGTTAGTACTTTTGTTAGATATTTGGGGAGATGTCATAAAATTGAATAAAGGTTTATGTTTGAGAAAATAAGTCCACTATTTTTTATTACAAATCAACTCTTTTTTCAAATCTAATCTGTACTGCAATATATTACAAGGTTCCAATTTCAATTCTTTCTCCTTTTCTGTATTGTAACATGAATCAAGATTATCAAAAGTACTTTCCTCTCTCTCTCTCTCTCTGATCCTCTTTCATTTTATATCTACTGTAGAGAGTACAGGGGCACGGGGCTTCAAATGTCGAAAGCGCTCCCTTCCACCCCTCTCTAACCTTTTGTCTGAGAACAATATTACTTATGGGGGAAGGAATGGGGCTCGAAAGAAACTGATAGAATTCTTCTAAGAAGCCTAGGATTCCACACAGTTGTGTAATTACAGGCCGAGCAAGAATTACGTAACAAAGAAGTTTTTTTTTAGAAAGGTCTTACGAATACCAGGGACGGTTTCTTGGGAATTGCATATATCATAGCCAGATTCTGTCAATAATGCTTGCCTTAATTCCTGACCTCCGACAATACCTTTCTGCCTGATTTTCAATGTATGTCTGTTGTAAAATCATTAGCATGGCTTTCACATTATATACATGAAATTCTGTAAGAAATGCCTGCTTCAATTCCTGGTTTGAGACGGCCCTAGTGTTCCTGGCGCCATGGGCAAGCTGAACTTCGGTGCCCTTTACTATCATTTTATTCATTTATTCGTATTTTACTTTTAGAAAAATGAATAAGAATAGAAACTTCAAAACAATAATCAGAGTTTGAGATCATCATTTGATGAATAGAACTGATTCATTATTATTTCAACAAGGGGAGAATATCCATTTACACTACTGACAAATCATTATTATCTTTAAACGCTTTTGTTAGTTTCACCACAACAAAAAGTATTTATCTGTCAGATATTTCCTGAAGAATCTCACTTCGCATCAGGGAATTTTCGTATTTGGGCTGTTTTATTCCATCTTTCATTCAATTCTTATCTTCCATTTGTGTTTGGAAGATCCGATTGTCCCAATAAAAACATGACAGACATGGTACATTGCTCTGTTCCTGACCACTGACAATCCATTTTTTTTCCTGATTTTCCAAAGTTATTTTATTAGCAACGCATTTACATTATGAATATAAGTCCTATCTTACCCAAGTGTATCGTGTTTCACCATGAATAACCCGCATTTTACCGAAATTTTTGAGCTAAAAAAACAGGGTGCGTGTTATCTACCGAAACATAATTGTTATACATATCAGTATACATAATTGTGTACATGAGATTATTCATTTTTCATTTGAAATTGAAGCTCAATCAGGAAGGGAGTTATCTTTGGTTGCAGATTATCTATTGCAAAATACGGTACATATTTAATTCTTCTTTCTGTTGTATACCAGCGTGCACAGGTTAATTCTTTACGTCAAGGTGATTATAGGGTCTATTTATCTTTCATAATGGACTATTTAAGAACATAATATAATCTTACTGTCCATAGTTTTGAGAAGGGTCGTCAACATTGAAAGAGTTTTACGGACGATTGAATTCCTTCTTTTTTTGTTTGTATTGTTAGCACAACATTTCAGTCGATTCATTCTACGACCTTCTTTAGATCTACTATCCAAATGTGATGTGAATCTCTTAACCACCATCATATTCGGATAGTACACTTGAAGAAGGTGGTAGAATGGATTGACCAAAATGTCACGTTAACAACAAACATTTCAAGAGGGGGCTCGTATAATCCGAAAATCTCTTTGAATGATAAAGTAATTTTGCCGAAGTTTTGTTAGATGAGGTGTTTCTATCAATGTATCAAGTTTGTTCAGAATTATCTCCCCTTGTTCGGTAAGGGTTGGAAGGATCTACTCATGTACTATGCTCAGATAATTCAATCAGCAGAACGAGTATCGACGTTAATAGAATATGGGAACCACTAATTTGGAAGGAACTTGGCCCAAGAGAAGAATAGAGTTCAACAAGAGTTCACGAGGTTAGTGCAGAGGTCAGGAGGAGACAATCTCAAGAACACAGACATGCAAAAACCAGACGTTAGGTGTCGGGCGGGAGGGGATGGTATCCTCGTACAGAAAAAAATAAGGCTAGCTGTAGCAGGGTTGAACTCCATTCCTACATCTGTTCCAACTGAAAATGGTTACTGCAACATTTGTGTTGTATACATAATAAATAAATTCGTAGATAGATAAGACTTGTTGGTTTGGCGCAGCTGGTAAGAGAGCCGTGTAGCAATCACTCCTTTGGGATTGCAAATCACGGTGGGGAGATGTTAATTTTATGTGACAGGATTGACAGACAGTGAAGAGTTTACTCCTCTGAATTTGATGAGGATTGTTTTTGTTCTTGTTGTTCCGGGGAAAAACAAAGTCAACTCCAACAGAAACTTGACAAAAAAAAAAAAAAAAAAAAAAAAAAGACGCGGAAACCAGCCCGAACAAGCCAGATAAAATGATAGAGTTATCTCCCGTAGAAATGGCGTTTGCGGGGCGTCTAAATTTCTTCTTGTAGAAATCATAAGAAATCTATTTCATCAGACATTTTTTCTCAAAAATGCCAATTTCAGAAAATATCTCCGTAACTTACTTGAATTATACTTAGAAAGTGCTCGTTCCAAAGGTGCATTTCGGGTAGAGACTGGATTTTATGGTTTGTGGAGCAGCCTACCATAATAGTCAAGTGAAATAATTTTTCGTCCATTGTACGAAACTACGACTTCAAAGTATTTCGGTTACTTTCAGTGTTGTCAATTTAGATATGTTATATCTAAACTGAATAAAGATCTATAATGTTTATTATTTTATTTATTATTCTTAGATTTCTCGAGAACCGCTGACCCAAAACAACTTCAGACTCGACACTGTACTGTCTTGTGTGCAGACTAATATATCTGGCATGTGTAGACTATGTACAGTGGCCAGTTGTCGAGTAATCGCTATACATACTCATACACACACTGAGAGTTACAGAGAGATTTTTTAAATGCTAGTTACAGAGTAATTGACAGAAAGTTTTAATCGAGAATGCTTCCATAGTACACTAATTAGTATGAAATCTTGAGAAATCTACGATACTTTTTCGTTTAAATGTTTCAATTATTATTCGCATTGAGGTTCTTTTAGTCTTCCATAACCCTACAAAATAGACCTTCCGTTACATACGGGTTCTTTTTAAATGTGACCAATAGAAACCCTTTAAAACGAGCGGGAAAAAATATAAGAGCTGATAAAACTACGGATGGCTAATAATGCTACAATGCTGTAATAGCTTACTAAGAATTTCTTATTTGTATTCTTTTTCAAGGGTTGTAGAATCAAGTATGAAACCGTGCGAGATTGAAATAATTTTGTTTTCAAACGAGCGGGGGAAGAGATGCAGTTCTTTCACTGATGATTATTGCATTTTCATATTTTTATAAATCGTACTTTGATCCTTCCCTTCAGCTGTAGATTGCGAGCCCTATTTTCTCAATGAGGTTTTGGGAGGGCATCTAGCTTTCTCTCCTACATACTGCCACGTACTTCGCTGCGAAACCGGTTTGGTGAGTTTTTAAAAAATTATATTTTCCCAACTCGTCTTCTTTCATATTACAGACTCTAAAATAGAACAAGATTTTCATTAATTAACTTAATTACGAAAACAATTCGTAAAAGTTGTGTAAAAACTCCATAAAAAGCGCTCTTTAGGGAAAAAAATTACCAAGTTGGATCAATTACCATATTTCATTCGCTGGGTTCAAATCTCTTTCTTTTTACTCTCCTTTTCAGAACTTTATCAAATGATTTTAGGATTTTATTAACTATTTGAAAGTTTGTTTTCGAAAGTTCAAGAGAGGGTTTAATGTCCCTAGAATTGTATTTTATCCTTTCGACAGTCATCTAATTGAAACTTTCGACGCCCCAACATTTCTTCGAAGTTTCAAGTATAATCATTTTTAATGGTATCTTTCGTAAAGAAAATTCAGATTAAAACATTTTAAAAGATTTACTTGATATTTTTTTTTAATGTGCTACACAATTCGTTTGGGGGGATGTTTTTTCTTTTCAAATCGAGATTTTTCTGGAAAATAACCCTATTTTAAAAGCGAAAAAAAATCCCAGTTACTGTAACAAGTACTTCGTACGATAAATTATGAAATATGATTAAATTTCACATACTTCAGTGACCTTTATAAGGTGAGGTGACCTTAGAGCTTCTAAATCTTTTATTTTAGCCCTGAATAAGTAAAGATAACCATTTTTTAAACTTAACCCAATATTTTCCACGTTTATTAATTGGCGCTCAACTTGAGCGGTTAAAGTAATTTATTATTTGACTCGTTGACATCTTAGTATCATTTTGATCAAATCAAAACTAGTTACATTTTCACTCCACGTACTGAATAGGTAGTCCCGAAGTTCCACACACTTGTTTACTCAATTTTGAAAAACGGCGCACAACTTTAGTACGTCGTTTTTAACATCGAGTGAGCGAGTATGTGGAAAAATCAGGAAAGGAAAGCTCATAAATTATTGCTTTGAATAAATTGAATTGTTTATATCTGTTGAGAATTAAATGACAATTTATATATAGCTGACGACTTTCTCCGGACTAGGTGTTACAGAAAATTATGTGACTTTTTGAAACGTGTCAAATTTGGGTCCAATGAATTACATAAGCCGAAGTGCGTACTCATTTTTCTAATTCCAATAATTGAAAAAAAAAAAACAGTCGTGACCCCTAATCCTGGTGTCATTACAGTAATTGCTGTTCTGGGGCACCCAGTTAGACTCGAACTTACTACAGAAGTAACTGAATATCAGTTACTTTCAAACATCCTTCCATTGTGGGCCTCTAGTTAGATATATATTAGATTAATGGCTATCTCCCAAATTAGGCGAAGTTTAGCATAGAACCACAAATGTGGAGTGCTCAGTGAGGATTGAACTCTCAACAGTAGTAATGGTGTGTGTTATGAGTTTGTTAACCATCACTCATCTGTGCAGCCCTTCCTCATATTGTTAGTCACGTGAGAATTGTTCAGTATAAAACTCTGTATCTTATCTTATATCTGTATCTGTGCTATCAATCTTGTACTTATAAAATCTGTGTTGCTGTTCAGTACCACTTATTGCACTTGGTGGTCTATATAACGATATCACGTTTCAGTGAGATGTATACTCTGAACGAATGAAGGAAGATAGAACTAAAAAAAATACTAACTAGAGCAACTGATAATGCCAATCCTGTCAGTATCTTGTGTGACACAGGCAGTTTTATATTTTGTCTCACGTGCTGAAGATCTTTTGTTAAGCTGTGTGATCAGGATGGATGTATCACTTCAGTGGATGTGTATCCTGCTGGGGGGGGGGTCAGAAAAAAACTTGTAGGTATGAAGTCCTGGTCTTGACCAGACTTGAGACTTGTGAAGATCACTAAGCTGACACGTGCAAGAGAAACCGGGACTTTGTAACCCGCAGTTATACTCCACTGGGAGATGACTTACCTTTTCACTGAGCAGGACCATTTTTTTTGCAAGATTGGGTCCAGAGGTAACCCAGATATCTGGACCAAGGGTTAATGTATACTTGACACATGAAATGAATTATGAAAAACTAACCAAATTGTATCCAGCTGATACCAATTAATGAACTTCTGTTTGGTCTTTTTTAAGTTACTTAGTTCTTAAAAAATAGAATATATCCTATAAAGTAAAAAGTAAAACTATAGTATATATGTGCAACCCAAGGTCTTGAGACCTGCTAAAATATTTTTGTGGACCTCTGCCAATCTAGGCATTTATTTGAAAGCTTACATAGTTTTTTCTTTAATTTTCTCATTTTCCAATGTATTTTGTAAAATTACTCGTTTCGGCTTCCTAAATCAATTATGTAATAATTGTTATTCATAAGATAGTCTAAAATAGAAAAAAATATCTTATCGAAGTGAAAGTTTTAACCAAATAAAGAGAAAAAAATTGTCTTATGTGACCCACTAGATCGAAAAGATTGCCCATGCCTAGTTTATAACAAATACCAAATTAATCCACTTCACAAATTAGATCTGTTTAATCTGTATCGATCCACTAATCAGCCACCCTATCAAAATTGAAACAAAAGAGTGTCCAAGCAATGAATTGTTGTGAAGTCCACTGGTTTGAAAAAAAAAAGCCAGTATTCTGAAAGCTAGATAATTGGTCTTGCATTGTACATTGACATAAGAGGGTCATGGATAGAATGATCAAAGGATATGTCACTTATATTTGGTAAAATCATGTGATTGAAGGACAATGTGGCCAAGTAAATGTAGTCATGTATTACATAGTTATGATGTAGCTTTGAACATGGAATACATATTTACAGCAAACTGTATACACACTTGGGAAGCATTTGCAGGACATTCATTCGTCTCTGCCCTCCAGTACCCAGAATGGTTGCCGTTGGGTATTTTTAAAATCAAAATTGGGCAACTGTAGTACTGAATACAGGTATTTGGTTTGGAAAATGAAAATCTGGTACTGTAAGAAAATCTTTACTCATAAATGATATGATACAGCATAGATATCCATGAACAATATTCCTGCAGTCTTAGCCTGCTGGTGGATTTCTAACTGTTTGGATACTAAAGCTAAATTTAGTCTAGTACGGCAAAAGGCACCTGGCCACCCTGTGCTTTGGATATGTTGGTTGGGGTGCAGCAACCATTGTCGGGGTTGATCAGACGATGCGAGAGAAAGAAATCTTGTTAGTTGTTCAACCCTGTCAACTTGGAATGAGGAAGCTTTTTTTTCCACCCAAATAAAGTGAAGGCTGTTAACCACTGAACAGCAAGTTGTATTTTTTTAACATCCTACCACTTGACAGAAGATCACTGTTGTTGAAGATATGACAGTCGAATTATCATAATTATACACTGATTTACTCAGACTAGGTTTCTCATCTTGGTTGTTGTAGTCACAACATTTTAGACATTGTTCCCTTTTGATCTTCTTTAGGTGTCTTTTCTAGTCAGGAACCTGGGAATCTCAAATTAAACCCTTTATTCAATCCACAGGGCGGATTGTTCTCATTACGCTGGCCGTGTTAGAGGATATTTCTTGTCAGATAATTCTTCCTAGTTAATTTACATCTGTCTACGAAGTTGATAAGAAGTGTGTGTATTCAGTCACATCTGTTCATTCGTCTGTTTGTTTGTATGAACATTTTACTAGTAGATAGTTAGGGAAGCCTTTATATATATATATATATATATAGAGAGAGAGAGAGAATTGATTTAAATCTTAGTTTGTTGTTAGCATCAGCAGTAACTGCATCTCTGATGCACCTGCTGTTATCCACCCACACTTAAGCATCTTTTTCTGATGCACATCTTTTAAACCTTCAGTTTGGTTACCCACCTGCAGGTTACGCAATCGTGCTATATTAAATGACAACAGAACCAGGCAACAAATTGCCTGCTCTCCTGTGTCAAACACTTTCTTCCTTCTTTCTGTTACCCGCTCTGGTACTTCTCCTTTGTTGCCTTACCTCTTCAATAATCGTGTTAATTATTATTAAAGTATTAAATATGTCATGTTGCGTATTACCACTGAGGTGTAAAGTGGCAGAGAAAGCTGTTAGTGTACACTTTCCTCTAATGGTCTTCAGAAAGGCATGAATCCACTTCTCCCAGCTATCTATTATTTGTATCTCATCCCAAAGATGGTAATGCAAGCCTTCCTCCCTTATTATCGTCACTTTAGAGAATCTAAGTCTAAAGGAGTCTTGCGTTTAATGAAAAAAAAAACGTTAAGGATTTATCAATAATAGATACTTTGTCTCACTGATATAAACAAAATCTGCAGATTTGGTTTTAGGGGCAAAGATTAAACAAATGTTTTATTTATCGAATACTGATTGTTCTTCCTAGTTGTGTGGGTTGGCTGTTGGTGTTATCATCATAGGGGAACTAGCTTTGGAGCAGAAATGTCACCTCCAATTCAGGCAGAACTAAAATTTTTGGCAAATCAAGCCCTTTGCCCCCTCGGAGATCGGCTGACTTTTCTCGGGAAGGGGGCCAGATTAGGAATGATTTCATGTCTTGCAGATCAACTCAAATAAAAGAGAAAAAAAATGCTCAAACAAGGCCATGGAAATCATTTTTTCTAAAAATTACTTCAATGTTTTCCATTAAAGGAGTATATAATTACATGAACATATGTGTACTATTAATCAGTGGAGCACTATTTGACAATTATTTGTGGTGCAGGATTTTGTCAAATTGTGCTCCAAATTTTCTGGTCTCGGTAATTTTTTTTATGCAACGTCCGATATTCAATTCAGTCGGCCGGATGATATGAAGCCATGGGCCAGATTCGCTCTCTGGTTTGCGTTTTGCCAAACCCTGCACTAACTCAACCCTGACCCTTGAAAAAAAAATTGCGTCTTTTTTTTTTTTTTTATCTTATAGTATTCTTGATTTTTTTTTTTTTTTTTTTTTTTTCATTTTTAGTTTTAGTTATGATTTTCCAGTTTATTTTCTTAATGATTAATCTTTTCTTTTCTTTTTTTTTTTTTCTGTTTTGTCATTTGATTTTTTTTTTTTTTTTTTTTTTTTTCAAATTTCTTGGATATTTGTATTTTTTTTATTCATATTAATTCTTTAATTGTCGATGAATGCCATGTTCAGAGCCACTAACTTTTTCAAACCACTGACCTCCCAATCCCTAACCCTACAACTGATCACCCCTCTTCCGAGAGAAAAAGAAAGGAAAAAAGCCCAAGTAAGTGGATGTGGTTATTCACGTTCTTCTGCACACACCTGAAAACCTTTATTAATTCTTTGTTTTATTCTTTTTCTCTTTTCAGAATTTTTCCGTCTAATGTAACGAACGCTCAAGACTTCCCCCATTTTTTTTCTGCTGATAGAACAATGGCTACTCCTCCTCTTCGCCTTATTCAAATGACCTTTGTACCTCACACGATCAACGTGTTTATTTATTCACCACTTATACACAGTCCAGGTTGAAAGTCTGTAACCTCTCTCTCTCTTTTGACTTTGTAATAATAAGAAGCCATGTTTCTTCCAAAATATAAGATTGTTCATATATTTTAATTTTTATTTAGATAAAAGAAATTGTAATGTAATGTCTATTACTTTACGAAGAGACATTGACGTACAAGCTTTTGGACTATCGATTCTCTCACCTTTTTTTTTTATTTTTCTTATTTTATTTTTTGTTAAGTTGTCAACATAACATTTCAGTTAATCCTATCTTCAGTCCTCGTTAGATTAGTAAACCAAAGGCAAACCTTTCTTATGTGAAGAAAAGGAGGCTCGCTCAGTTTCTTCACATGAGGTAAAAAGTTTTGCCTATTTTCTTGGATTACAAAACCTGGTGAGTGCTGAAGAATGGATCAGCCGAAATTCAAGTTGACTACATCAAGGATGGGGAGAAGAGACCTGTTGGTCCAGTCAAAAGTTGGAATTTAAATTTTAACTAGAAGTATTAGTAGCAGCAATGTTATCTCTTATTTTTCTTCTATTACAACAAACATCATCAACCATTATTATTGATTTTTGACTAGTATTTTATTCCATCTTGACTCAATTGCTTTTTATTGCAACTTACTCGAACCACCAATATACTGTTGCGATGAGACCGCCTGAATCGGATATGAAAGATGAGCTCTCGTTGAGGCTTGACTTTATTTCCAATCCATGTTGTTGAAGACTAACAGTCTGAGTTGTTGTGATAAAATTACTAATAATTAAGATGGAAAAAAAATCTCGGTTGAAAATTATTGATGGTCAAAATTTTGAGTTGTCTCCACTAAAATGAAAGCTATCCGTGTAGAATTGTTAATGAATTCTCTAGATTTTAGTATTCTGCATATCTATCCAACTACAATCTTCATTGTTGAACGTTTCGGGCTATATGATGGCCTTCGTCAGAAGTATTCAGTACCCTGCAGTTTTTAGAAAATATAATTTACTTTTCTTTTTTTTTTTTTTTTTTTCTTACTTTTTAATCCAAAGGGAGGTAATCAAAGTTATATTCCAAAGTTACATCCCTTCGTCGTGCAAATAAAGTGTACTTTAAATTTTATTTACAGTTTATATTGGGTGTCCCACTTGTAGCCTTGTACCCTACGAGGCTCAGTTTAGTAAATACCTCTATTTATTTAGGACCCTCACTGGTATAATGGTTAACAAGCTCGTCTGGAAATCCATTGCTACTGTGGGGTGTTTGAATCTTTCTAGGTACCCCACGCTTATGGTCTTTCACCAAACTATACTAAATTAGTAAACACCTGTAGACATGTAACTTCCGGTAGGGTAATGGTTGACAAGCTTGTCTAGCTGACCATTACTGCTGTCTGGTGGAATTGATCCTCAATGTGTGCCCCGTACCTAGTAAATCCCTAGATTCATTTCCAGCTAGTAGATCTTCCCGGCATGTAATGGATACGTCATTTGCCTGCTTATCTACAGGTCAGACGTTTGAATCATGGCAGGGTTCCCTTGATTTCATATATTTATGTGTGTGTGTGCAGACACAGACAACCAACTTAATGTATATCTTAATTTGTTTGGTTTTTGTTTTCTTTGCTACTTTTTCAGAAAGTTTGGGAGGGGTGTTGATCTGAAAGTTTACCCGAGATTATTATTAATGTTTGAAGAGTATTTGTTTCATCTCGAATTCTGATTGCATTTAATCGCAACGCACTCCGACGCATCAGGGTACATTGGTGCTTGAACAGTACAGATGGGAAGTGAAGGAGAAGGGAGTCTAGCTCACTCTCCTTTGGTCTCAGGAAAGCCTGGTCAACAGTCCCAGCTGTTCTTATCAACTGAGCTACAAGAACCCTACAGTTGGCTGAAGATCAAATCTAAACTGAAACCTGCCCTTCATTCTTCTTTGATTTCTCTCGGCGCCATATTTGTTGTTTTTTCACTAGAAATATCAGTGGCAGTGATATTATCCTGTTTATTCTTTTTTCTTTTTTTTTTTTTTTTTTTTTTCCCCCCCCCAACCTTTTCTATTACTGTTTACTTACTTAGAGTGATGGGTCTGAGTTAGTTGTGAGGTGTCTTGGGGCGGGGGGTGGGTTCTGATCACTGGCATTGATAAAAGTAGACGTATGTCTTCTAGCACTGAAATTTTTTTTTTTTTTTTAAATTTTTTTTTCTCCAAAAGAAATAGCTTTGACTTGTAAGTTTCAATCAAAATATATCAAAGAAAATTCTCTAAATACAAGTTATATTACACATATTCAGCGCACTGACCCGAAAAGTGGTTTTTAAGGTAACGAGACCCTCCCTGCCTCGAAGATAGGTGCAACTCTATCATACTACCTCTATTTGGTCTTGTACAATAGTAATACCTCGGTTAGTGCACTAGATAAATTCCTTGAAAAAATGCAGGGCTAAATGGGGTCATTATAATATGATACGAATAGATATTGTGTGAGCAATTAATTCAAAATATAAATCACCGCCTTTGAGCCTTAACAAGATGGAATTGATTAGTGAGGTGTATTTCATCTGGTAGCTACTTTCCAGAGTTTGTGAAATATCACCAGGTATTGAGATATATATATATACATATGTATATGTATATATATCTCACTATGTAAGTTTTTGTATTTATTCTCATACATATAGTATATTAACCGAAGTGTAAAGTATACATTTATTTCGGAGACTGTCCATGATGTCTTTTTATCAGTATCTTTTACTGAAATTTAGTATCACCAATTCTATTACTAAAAATATTGTAAGCAGTGATGTAGCGAATCTGCGCTAAGTGGAGGTATTACTATAAATATTTCTCCCTCTCTCTCTCTCTCTATGTATATTTTTGTGTAGGCTTCAGATCAAAATTTAATTACGATGAATTGAGACTTTTTGACAAGACTGTGCATCCATATTTTTGTACATCTGTTTTTATTTATTTTTTGAAAATATATTTATCACTGTGTCAACGTACTATCAATCTACACGACCGTTACACCTACGTCATTCTAAACATTACTGAGAAGAGCCATGGGTCGAGTCACCAAACCAAAATTTTAAAAATACAGATACAAACACATTATTCGAGTTTTCAAGACAAAGAAATATGAAATAAAATTTCAGTAAAAAAAAAAAAAAAAAAAAATCTTGGTCTTCGAGTTTTTATTTATTTTATTCACAGACTTCGACATGACACGATGTTGGTAATCCGAGAAGGGGTATTGTGGTACCCGAACTTCAGTGCATGACAACCCACTAAGAGAATTGACTTGCTGCAGCTCACTAACTGTAAATAATGAAAAGAATTAGATCAGCGGTATTCAATCTGTGTTCTGTGGAAACTCAAGGTTCTGCACAATCTTTCCTGGGGTTCTTCGAAACAAAGTGGTATTTTCGCAATATATTTGATAATTCTTCATTAGATGAACAATTCTTGCTTGACTTTTACATTTGGATATTCTATTAACAAGGCCAAAATACAACTCGTACAAATAAATGAATGAGTGTATGTATATGTACATAAATATATGTATTTGTGTAGAAGAGGGATTGTGTTTTTTGGAATTCTCTAGAAAATGAAATTGAAAAAGGTTCCCCCAGGTGATTGAGGTTTGAAGACCACTGAATTAGACAGAACCATTTCAGTAATCTATTAACCTAACTCAAATATGATGGTGAGCCGATCTAATTGTTTACATTTTATAAGCAAAAATGTTTTTGTTTACAATTAGGAAAATTTCCCAAATCTTGACCACTTCAGTTTGAATTCAGTTATACTGTTTGCAAAATCCTCTGAATTGAAGAATGGCAAGTTATGGTCGATCCGATCATTTGTTTACGTTTTACATGTATATACCCAGGTCATGTGAAAATTATTGAACTTGGGAACAGTTACACTAATCTGAATGAAAATAATTGTACATGTTCTCGGCACCTAATTACTGAAAATATGATTTAGAATATTTTATGGTTTTAATTTTTTATTCTTTTGTTTACTGATGAACAACAAATTTCCATTCTTTATTTGGACCCAAGATTTCAATAAAAAAAGCTGTATTGATCCTTGACCATTGTCAGTAGTTGATTTGAATATCTTTGTCTTCAGTTGATTAAAATTTGATCGAGAGTTTTTGTCAATGCACTGGAAGTTGAAAGAGGCAGGAAGCTAATGGCTATCTGGAAAGACAGAACAAAATGGGCTGAATTCTCTCTCCTCTTAACAGCATGTTGCTGGTGATTTAACACAAAGATGAAGTTCTACTTCAAGAGCTTTTGAATGAGAAATATTCCACATTGTTAATACAGGAGAACTATTTATTATAATCACGGATAATGTCATCAAATGCTTACTATTATTAAAAATCAGTTGGTCCTGAACACTATTTGAATTTAATTGAGAATTATATAAAAATATTCGTAACGATCATATTTTTTATGCTGTAAGGTTTTCTAACAATAAGTGTAAATAGTTCCAATGAGAAACTGTCAAAATGGGTTTCTTCAGTTTTCAGGTAGATCTGGCTGGCTACGTATGTAGATATGTGTGTGTGTATCCTGCGTACAGGTTACATCGCTAGAGGTGGAGGATTGATAATTGAATCGTTAAATCCTAGGTTCAATCCCAGTGTGAGATAACATTAATTCAAAAATACAACTACTACGTGGGGAGTGTGGTCTTTATACCCCCGTTGGTTAAATTAAGGGTTTGGTTCGATACATCCCCCACACCTACCAGATGATACCTGATGAAGGCTGTGGAGTACAACAGCCGAAACGTTATATGGAAAACAACCCAAGATGAGGATAGTCCGAACAAGAATAGAGACATTAAATCCTTACGTCTAGAGAAAACGTTTTTGCTTTTGGTTTTTTGAATCTCCCAATATTTTAATTGCAGGGGGTCAATTAACAATGTAACTTCATGCTAAATTGGTCCCAATTTTGTGCCCCCCCCCCTTTTTTTTTTTAAATTCAGACTTTTTGTGATAACTGCCCAACAAAAAGCAAGAGACAACTTATTCATTGATCAGCCTTTTTCCCCGATTTTTTTTAATTGACCACCCCCAACACAGCATGCTCCCAAAAGATACTGATCAGGTGACAGTTTCTATTGACTGATTAACCAGACCTATTTTTGTATTCTCTCTGCTCTGTTATCAGGTAGTTATTGTTATCTATTAAGAACCTGTCTATTAGTGATCACTTAATACGTGACTTCCTCTGTAGATGATATAACAATTAGGTGAGGCTGATTCCTAGAAATTACGTATTGCACATGCGGCCTCTCCTTGGCCAAAAGATGAGCTCATCGTTTAGTACAAGGCTAAAATAGTGAACTTCTTCAACAAAAGAATAACCTTGAAATAATAAGTAAGAGGATAGGTTTGAATATATTTTGTTCTAGGGCAGTGTTCTCAAGCCTCTCGAGTGAGCTCGGTCCTCACTGGGTGCTCCACGCTCAGGACTAATAAAACTGAATTAAAAGGTCTGGTTAGTCACTCAATAGATACTGTCATGTTGGAGTGATCAATTAAAAAAGTTGGAAAGATGATTAATTACCTCTCACCTTTAGTTGGGCAGGGATCATGAGAAAACTTTCGAATTTAGAAAAAAACAAGTGGATCAATTTAGCATAAACTTACATTGCAATCCTCTTCTAACAACCTATTCAAGGGTGGAATTTGAGAAGAAAAAATCGTTTTTTAAAACATAGTAAGTAAATGTGTATATTTTCAGCCCTCTAGCTCCATTTGTGCAGCCTATAACCATCATACATGAATAGATTGGCCGCAACCTTTTTTGCCTTGTGCCACATTAAACTTAGCTATCAACTGTGTGCCTCACCATGAAAGAGTGGTTAGCAAGGTGGTCTCCCAGACCATTCCCATGTGAGTTCAATCCTTATTAGGTTCCCCGCACTTATACCAAGCTAAGCTGAGAAGATATCTATTGAGCTCCTCACCATGTTACTGATGTTTAACAAATTTATCTTAATCATTGTTCAAATGGTTACAATGGAATATGTTGAATGGTATGGTTTTAATAAGAACAGGTTTTCATGTAGGATGGTTAAGGTATTGCTGTACAAATCAAAGTATAAACTGGGTTATGTTTGCACTCACATGTAAATTGGCTGCCCTTAATACCAACAAGACTTGGTTCTTCAAAGATGCCTGAAAGTTGCTGCCTTTTTTTTTCATTTTCAAGTAACTATATGGCCAGAGAGTGACTGGATTTGTTCATTTTTCATTTACAGCTGAATTCATAGCAACAAACGTTCTGACTCCTGAAATCTATAAATACACTATTTAAAATCATATTTCAATAGAGCTCCTGAAATATTTGGAAGTTTGAATTTCCTTTCAATGAATAGATAATTCATAATCACATTTTGATTAAAAAATAATATCTAAAAATCCTAATATTGTTTACTGTTTATATAATCTATAAATCAATATTTGTTACTTCTCTCCTAACGTGGAAAATCTGTGGATACATGTCGGAAGGAAATCATAAAGACAGTTTGGCACTTCGAATGAACTGTTTCCAACCTTCTTGGATGAATTTTGTGCTTCGGAATCTTTTAATTAAAAGTAGATATAAGTCATTTAGTCTTATAATAGAATTGATATCAGATTAATTAGTGATCAATTAATGAAAAGTACACTTTAAGATTGTAATTATAATTTTATTTCAATCATTCATTGGGGACTTTGTAAGAATTTTCAAATGTACTAATCAATGTCAAGTACACTTGAAAACTCATACAAAGGCTCTAATAATTACTAAATTTTTGATTATCTTAAATATATTTTCTGATTTTTTAAAGATTTTAGGAGTCATTGTATGTTTTTGAGTATAATTAATATTCCTTAAATAATATTTATAGATATTTAAGTCAAACATCCAAAGATTTCAGTGTTTTGGGTGTACTTAACAGTTCTAACAATAGACTTAGCTGAAAGTAGCTAGAAATAGAAAAATCTAGCCATTTTTAGCCTTCTAGAGAAAAGAAAGGTGGCTACTGTAGTTGAGATTTTATCGTGGCTATAATCGTACATCCATGTATGCAAAAGTTACCATGAAGTGAAATGAGAAAAACATCAAATTATAATCCCTTCAACAGTACAGTTTTGGACGGTATGGACAATTTTGGAATGAATTAACCTTACCATTCAAGGTATGGCAGAATATTTTCAAACAATTCCAGAGGGCAGTGTTCAAGCCAAAGTTAAAGTCAGAATTTTGAAGGCTGATTTTCAAGGCAAGTAGACCCACCCTCTCATTTTGGATGATTGGCACAGTACATTCTCCCTACATTACCTAATCCTCATTTGGCCTTATTCCACGTTTTATAAAAAATATGATTTTATTACTATAAATTATGTAAATTGAAATATGACTCATTTTATCTAGAATATTCCTTATTTTATTTAGAGAAAGAGGTGGGGAGAAAAGGAAGATAGGTTGTTTAATAGGAAGATAAGAAGAAAATGAATGAAAGAAAGGTAGTTTGATAATAGAGCAAGAAGGGAAAGGACAGAAAAGAAAATTAGGTAGTTAATTGAGTGGTTAGGGAAATTTTCACAAATGAAACTATTCCATGTTTGTATAAACATTTAGATAAAACCATTAATATGCCTCAAAGATTGGAAAGGATAAGGGAGAAAATGAGAAGATACAGGCAAAGGGTGAGAGAATTGCTGAAGTATGATGATGATTAATTCTAATTGTAGACATCCATAGAATTCCCATGGGCCTAACTGGTTTTCATTATTCTACTTGTCAGAATATATAATATATTAGATTAAATTGACTGACTTTTTTCTCATTGCCAGAAAGTCATTATACCCATGATATTACACATGACCTGAAGGGGCATTTTATGGTGGGCCCATCCAGAAATTACTAAGTTCCATTGCCGCAGACATCAGGAATGTCACAGAATCTATTTCTCTTCAGACAATGCCAAGGTGCTGTCTAGCAGGCAGATCTCCAGTCACCGGGTTTCAAATAATTATTTTATTTGAATCACAAATTGCTGGAAACAGGACATTAATGGTCATTGTTGTCAAACCCCAGTTTAAACTTGGAGTTTTTCTTCCCAAACAAAAATGACAAGAACAATCCTCGCCAAAATTAAGGGAGTAAAAGCTAACATTCCTCTATGGTGATTTGAAATCATGACCAACTGATCCCTAAAAAAGTTGTATCCCTTACTGAATGAGCTGAATTGACGAGTCTTACACCTCGACTAAAATTTACACTAGAAATACACAATGGTTTATTTCATTCTAATAAATGAATACATCTATAAAATTAACATTCCCCCACCATGGTGTGAAATTACAACAGAGTGAGTGGTAGCCGGCTCTCTTACCGACTCAACCAAACTAACAAATCTTACATATTTATGAAATTTATCTTACAGATACATAAGTTCTTATTTCATTCTAATAAATGAATACATTAATACTAAGGAAAATATATTTTTATAATTTTTCATTTACTATACAAAAGTTGCTGTGATGATCTTCAGTCGGAATAGAAGGGGCATGGAGTCTGACCCTGCAGCAGGCAGGACTGTTTTGGTATTGATTTTTTTTTTATGATTAATGATAAAGATTAATTGGGTTTATGTCTTTTTGTATGGAAGCAAATCAAGTTGTGCTATCTCTTGAAAAAAAAATGTGATCTCTGCCACAGAGCAATTAATATTGTTTTATTTTTATTATCAACAAACCCTGACCCCAAACCCTAATGTGATTCAACTGGAATGCTTTGACCGAATATAGTCGCACATTTCTCAATGGTAGGCTGCACTTTGAAATATTTCAGAGTAAATTGATAATTACTATGTGTAAATCGGCTCCTTGGAGCTCAAGATATGAAAATAGAATGATGAGGGACCCCACTCTTTAAGACGCCACAATATTCAAATTGTACTATCGTACCTAATGCAAGAAGATTATTTGGTCCACCCCCATTCCCATCATTCGAATCAAATACGTAAATTCAAATTATCAAGTGAAAAAAAATGGCAAAACTCATTATGCCCCACTCAATTTTTCTTGCGGCTAACGGGAGACAACTTGACAGGGGAGATAACTTGGCAATTTTCCCACTTGGTGTACCTTAGCGAAACCAGATGAAAGAATTGCGAGAATCACTAATCGATTTTTTTATTGATTATCGAAAGTTGATAACTCAGAACAGTTCAGAAAGTTATGACTCTGCATAATAAACTTTAATTGTTAGTGTTACGTAAGAGGGAAAAAAAAGCATACATTGAAGGTTTTTTTTTCCTCATATGGTTGTTTTTAATTTATTCTAATTTTTAAGTGTATTCGATTTTTTTATTATCAACTTAATATTGCACATACTCTCAACACAGAACCAGCCAAAAAATTGGGTAATCGTTCGAATGAGGTACTTTTAAAAAAAAAAGTGGTAACTAGTATAGATACAATTTAGCTATTGTCGCTAGATAATTAATTACAGAACAAATGAAAGCAGAAAACTTGACAATTTAAAACTATTTTATTGAATTTAATAACAGCAAAGGATATAATTTAGGGTTGGTGTTCATGTTTATTATTTAGGGCTGGGTTTACAATGAACAATAAAAAGATTGGATATTTTCTTTCATAATTGAAACACTAAAATGAATATAGAGTTGAAATTATCATAAAATGATTAAATGTTTTCTTTGTCATATTTAAAAGTCTTTCACCACGCGAACCCGTGTGAAGTCACCTATTTATTCTAAATTGTCTGCGTAATCTTTGCACTGTTATTGTGTAGAGCGTCTATACTGGTTACCTCCCTTACGTGTGAACTTCATCCAAATCATTACCAAAATTTGGATCAGTATTTTTAAATTTCTATTATACGAAGTAAATGTTTCAAAAAAATATCAAAGTTGAAGTTTTATGTTAGAAGCAAAAACATATCGAAAATTCAGGGTCTTTTTAGCAATTCCACCTCACGCTGAATAAATAATTATTGCATTTACAACACATCGTATTTTTGTTCGCTAAAAGTATAAAACATACTTTAAAAGCTGAAGACATTGCAGCAATCATTATCTTATCGAGATGATAATCTAGGATCATGATACGAGTTATGGTCAGTCACTTTGGGCGAAGGTTAGTTTGAGTTGGGGTCTTTTAACTTTTTTTCAATTTGCATTTCTTTTTAGCAAGAATAAAACAAAATCAAAACCGCCAGCTTTTGTTAAACACTTAATTAATTTCACTTTGTTAACGAAGGTGGAAAGTGGGACGTATATTTGATTACGTCTGTTTGTCTTTTGGTTCGTTCGTCTGTCCCCAGATAATCGCGTGAGAAAGAGATGGTGAAAATTGTTCATTACATTCATGTATACGCTGATGATTGTCCACACGATATCTCCAAAAGTTCTCAACAATTCTTATGATATTTGGAGGTAGGGTGGACAATAGGCTAGGGGAGAACGGATTCAAATTTGGAGCGGATCCATGCATATTTACCACCCATACGTCATAGTGATATGTCCGAAATAATACCAACATTTAATATCTGTCCACACGATATCTCCCAAAGTTCTCGATGGATTTTTATGAGATTCGGTGGAAGGTTGGTCAATAGGCTACGGGAGAACCGATCAGATTTTTAAACAGGTCCATGCACATCTACCTCCCCTACATCGTTGTTATATGTCCAAACCACGTAATATCGCCAAATTGTCTGGTCTGTCAGCACGATATCTCCAAGAGTTCTCAATGAATTTCTATAAGATTTTGTAGACAATAGGCTATGGAAGAACTGATTAAATTTTGGGCGGTGGATGTACGACTATCCCCCTCCCCCCATCCCAATTATGGTGTTGGCAGAAGTATGCGTTCTCTGAGTGCATTGTATCTATTTAATAATAGGGGAGACTAACGAAAAATATACAAAGTTCCTTCTTCGGCTGTAAAGAATATGGCATATTGCATGGTCATGTGACTAATTTATCTTTTGCCGTACTGAAGACTAACTGAGATATCACTGTGTTTTTTTTTGGGGGGGGGAGGTCGGTACATTCTTTCGGTTGAGACTTTAAATGTATTTTGAGTAACTTTTAATTACCATCGTTCTTTTTTTACGAAAAAACTGATCGTACTGACAAAAGTTTCAAGTGACCGTTCCAAACGTTTTTTTTTTGTTTTGTTTTTGTTGTTGTTTTCTAAGTATAAATTGTAGTTGGCATATTTTGAAAAATTCTTCATTTTTCAAATACGCCTTTCATACCATCTTTAGCACTTTATTAGCGACTTGTTTCGCGGAGCAAAAAGTTTGTATGTTCACACAAGATATTCCGATCACTGAACGATAGCGTGTTTGAATTTCTCAGTTGTGCTGTCACGTCAATCTCAGACATAGATGAATGGCCACACAAGTAAGAGGCTTTCGAAGTTCCCAAGTACACAAAATCTTGTCCACCTTAAAAAAAATAACCGAGAATACCAAAAGTTAAGACAGAAAGAAAAAAGTGTATAAGAATAATCTAACCTTGCCGGGAGGCAATGATGAAGGAGCTAGTCTCAGCGATAATTAGTGCCCCTCACTTTTGGTCTTGTTTCAGACTTAGCCAGGTTAAAAAAAATATCAAGAATGTGCGGCCAGGTAAGTGAAAATCGCAAAAAATCTTGCAAGGAAATTCTTTAGTTGGCGATCTTTCGTTTCATGTCATATAACATGGGAGGTAACTCCTACTTGGCGAAATAGTTCAAATGATGCCCCTGAGCACACGAACTCCATTGAGGGCTATTGGTACAGCATTGGAACTATGTACCGAAATAAATTACAAAAATTCATTCATTGTCAATAATTGCTGTACCCTTGAATCTGCCACAAGCAGAGTTTAGGCATAAACTCCGCATTTCCAACATTGAAGTCCAAACTTGCTCACATCTTTCCTCAAACGTATCTGTCAACAAGTAGGCTCCAGACGCACTCTACCAAACCAGCCAATGGGAACATATAACTACATTAACAAGCCAATCAAAACAGAGCTAGATTTATAATGAGAGCAAACGCTCAATACAACTCGCTAGAATTCTACCTTCGGAACGCGTATCTTGTGATGGCTGATAATATCATATCTACACATACTTGTGTGTATTACATAACACACGCACCATTATAGGCGCGTAAGACAGACTATGTAGTTAAGAGGGGAAAGGGGACAATGTTTGTCTTAGCGATGACAATAAGATGCTATTAAATTTATTCAGAAGGTCTTGCTAATCTTTAGTGAAATAAAAACTTCTGGGTCGTATGTAGAGTTGTATTTTGTCTGGCTTTGCTTGTCTTTACTTTGTAATGTTGGTAGCATTGTGTTTGAGCGAAAGACAGAGTCTGAGAGAATGTATGTATGTACACATATCTGTATGTATTACTGGCGGCTGTTTAGCTCAATGGTAAGAGCAGCGTATGTATGTAAGTATGTTGAGATTGCCACTGGACCGCCGTCCCGGGGCGAATGTATACTTGGAATATACTGTCTTGTCTTGCAATTGAAGTGGGGCGATTGCTTCCATGGTAGAGAAAGGGCTCTTGGAAACTTGTGTTTTGATTGGTTAAAGTTCTACGACTAGATCTGCGCTGATCTCTTGGTAAAAGGGTCCTTTTGTAGTGCCCCCTATACTTTTAGTTAGGAATTTAGTACGAAACTCTTCTTTTGGCTAGATATCCAAAAAGTTACTTCCTCTGACGACCCCTATAAAAGCCCTGGACGCACATGATTCTATGCTCACTTGCTCCATGTCAAGTTTTTCTAGAAAATAAATACTTCACTAGCTCCAGCACCCCTAGCTGGTTACGCTTCTAACCCCGACCTCTGCAGCCGGCCATTCTCTCTCTTCCCTTCTCCCTGGTCCAATGCTCATTGGCGCCAGTATCCCTAGCTGGGCATGCCTCTGGCCCCGGCCTTTGCGGCTGGCCACTCTCTTTCCTTTTCTCCAAGATCGTTATCATGTCGCCAACCCACTGGCCGATCCGATCTTAACTACCATCCTCACTTCGGGAAACACGCATGGATAAAACTCCATGTTCTATGTCTTTCATAGTCTGTTCGTCGAGAGTCTAACAGTGTCTGAGAATAGCCCCCAAGTTCACTCACTTACTTGGCAGTAAGGCTCGCACACTGAACCCAGTTTCTACGTATTATCTTGGAGCGGTCCAACCATACGGAATCCAAGCAGTTCAGACAACTCCGCTACAACTCTGACGCCAGCACTATCAAGACAAGAAAGCTCCCACCTTTCGCCATCTCTTCTTCTTCCTCTTCTCCTAACATTACTTCTGACGATCGATCGTATAAATGTTATCCTTACATGTACCTTATCTTTATTCTTGTATTAAACGTATGTCTTTTCCCTTGTCAAAATATGTGTATATCTTCATTCTACTTTGATTCATCAATGCGCGTCCAACTCCATACTTGGCACGCATTCCATTCCCTTCTCTTCGTACAGCTTTCTTTCCTTCCACAGCTACAAGGCCGGCGCACTACACATCACCCACGAGGATCCAAAATCCTCGTCTCTCAACAATCCACCGCTGTTTGGATTCAACAATAGACACTACGCGCGAAACTTTTATTGGAAATGCAATTACCATTCAGTGAATTATACGTTCGATTGTTTAAACTATGTGAACATGTAATTGGTGTGAGTATTTTTAGTGATTTCTGAACTCTGTCTATTGGCAGATGTACGAGAACTCTTACAATATCAAACCTTTCCTAACAGAAACTTGAAAAAAACTTTTCATTCACCGTTGTACCTGTTAGTAAATCGATATATCTTGTTATTCTATATTATACAAGACTCTTTGTATTCATTAATTCATTTGTCTTTACGTTTATTTGTCGACTTACCTTTCAGTATTTCCCACACATTTTCTCAGTTATTACAGATATATCGTCATTAGACACTTTACATCTCGAAACGGTACGTTGCTCAACTGATAAAAACGGCCTATTGTAGTAAACGTCAGGTCTAATCAATCAATTACTATTTACACAACACACTTTAGAAAGTGTCAGATAATTAATAACCATACCCTTCTAGCATAGTTTGCTACATAATAAATTGTTTACTGCATTTAATCTGATAAAAGAAAATCCAAAACAAATTGTGAGCAAAAACTTAATGAAAACCAAACTCTTATAGATATGTAGCCCATACACTGTGTATGTTTTGGTACTTAGTTTCAATGTTGGACCAATTGCCTTAAATGGTTTTCGTATGGATCAACGAAGCTGATAGTGATTTACATCAGCTTGATTCTGCAGCCCATTGTATTCTTTCTGTCCACCCATAATTATTTTTAGTTGGAGTTGTCTCCCATTTTACCAAAATGAAACGAAAAATCGTTAATCTCTTACACTTTTCCCGTAAGGGTCGGGCATTTGTCTTTCACTTTCCGACACAAACGTCACCCCTGTTTAATCCTGGGGTTAAGATTTCAAGTTTTCACAATATCTCTGCGCCTTGTTGGACCCTGAAGACAGACACGAGATCTTTTCATTATAGCCATAGTCTATACAGTAATAAGTTCGATAGTAGACATCGTCGATTTCTCAAGATGGTCGATTCTATCTCAGATATGAAAATTACACCGTGTGAAAAATCGAAATTTATCAAACCTCTCCGACTTCACTATAAGCAGGTAAGTTTGTTTTTAAATGCAGTCACAATTTCTTCTTTTTTTTTCTAAATTTTGGCTGATAGTGTGAACAAAAAACACTAATGTCAATCTTTGGTTATACGGGGCCAGAAGACAGTAGCCATTTTATATGGCTAGATTCTTCAATGACTTGCTTTAAAATGGCTGACGTTGGCTTGATTTAGTTGCTAATTAGGAATATAGCTTTCATTTTCATTATTGTGTTAATGTTTGATCACTACATTATGTAATGATACTTTTTTAAACCTTTGTATAACATTTTCAGGTAAACTGATATCTGGAAATTGAAATTAGTCAATTTTTGCTATTTCCAAAGTCAGTTATTGAAAAATCGAGCCATTTTACAGCCAGAAAATAGCTACCGTCTACTTGGTCAGTCAAAACAAAGATAGCTTCAGTAATGATAGTTATATATTTGTATATATTGATGTTTTTATTCAATTATTTTAAATTAAAAAAAAATAATGTAGCAAAGATGGTCTTAGAAATTTGGACATAATCTTCCTATTTACTCACTCCGTGAGAAAATTTTGATCAACAAAAATGAAAATGGCTAAAATTGGCTTGATATCCTCTTCCGATAATATCATTCATAAAACTCATTCAGACTACAAAGAGTTGGTAAACTATATTCGGTTTCGATTGTGTAGTTCAGCACCCGAGCACACTCGATGTTGAAAACAGACGCAAAGTCTGAGAATTCATGAAAGAAACACAGAAATTTGTACATAAAATTATGTTGGTAATGAAAAGTCTAGCTATTCTTAACCATTCAAGCTGCGTCAAAATATCAAATAATTTTGATTAAAGCCAATATTTTGTTTGAAAAGGCTTCGTTTCGTTTTTGTTTCATTAAATCAAAATTAACTAAATCGTTATGAAAGCATATTAATCTTGACCTGAAAATAGCTAAGAGGGCGTTTTGTATATTGTACTGAAGAAGAAAAAATATCTTTTTTAATAGTACAAATTCATTTTTTAATAAAACCATGATTAAAATACGTTTTCAAGTGAAGAATTTTCGTTTTTTAGTTCCGATCACATTAAATATGTAACAGCTCACCGTATTTTTATTTACTGACATGCAAACAAATCTAAAAGTTACAAGTGACCTTCACAAGCTAACCCTTGTCCTGACTAACTCTAACCCGATATCATCATCACGAGAACAGTCGAGTCCCCGAAAAGAATCAACTTCTTTTATTTACATTTATCTAGCAACCAAATGCACGGTAACCTGTAATAGCTATGAATAATTCAGCGTGGTTGGGGTCTAACGGTAATATCTTTGTTATTTTCTTATATATATATATATATATATATATATATATATATTACAGATAAATTCATTCAACTTTCAAACAAAATGTGTTTGAACCATTAATTTTAGAGAAAATAACGTTAAAAATAAATTCTGCCGAGGACTATTTATAAATTCTGATGGGGGATTTTATTCGGTTTGTGTCCGCCGGTGTATATGGAAAATCAGTTCCTCTCACTGTTATATCGTATGAGAGGAATGGGGGGATAGAATATTTTTGTTTGGAGCAGTAATTTTAAAAAATTTTTTTTTCACCATCTGAAAGATTGTGTGTAAAGGAGTTTTCCAACAAAACGAGATTTGGATGACCCAAAGCGACCAATTTTTATGAAAATGTAAGGGAAAGGGTTTTGTTCTCAATGTAATACAAAACTGAAATGTGGCTTCGAAGCATTCTGTCACTTCCTTCATTGCCATTATGGTCATCTGTACCAGCTGCTCTACCACTTGAGTTACAAAAGCTTGTAAGGCTTGCAGAAGATCAAATCTAACCATATAGATTTCCTTTAATTTTCCCCTAACGGATTGTAATGAAAGCTTTTGAACCTCAATTAGCAATGTAGCTGATACTGATATCAAGGTTTCCCAAGGCAGAATGGATGTAAATTTGATTCTCACCAGGAGCTTATCCTTTATTTCCTGTCTGCGCTGTTTACTAGCAGTCGTAGACTGATGATCTGATTACAGACCTTCCAAGTCTCACGTTCTGCATGAGACACACGCATTACGATACATCGTCACTCTCCAAATACATGATAGGAAAATTCTCACACATTTTTATAGAAAGTTGTTAGATTCATTTAGATTTATCAAATTAGATTTCTAATAAAAATCTTATCCTAGATAAAAGACGTGAACTTCCAGCCCACATTCAGCGGCGGTCTCAGTGTGAAAATAGGAATATATCCTTATAATATATTTTTGATTACATTTTACTCGTGATTGCCCAATCATAACTTTAACATGCTCCTAGGCTTCCCTAGAAAGCCCTCCCTTCTCTTCTCTTCACTTGAAAAAAAAATAGGGGTTGGGGACATGCAATTTACATTCCTTCTGAAAATTGAAACTTGACAGGTCTCTGATTACTTGCAATGAAAAATAAATAGAATTAAGATGAAAGAAATAGTCAAAAATTGATAATAGTTAACAATGCTTCATCTAATGAAAATAAATCTAGATAATATTTCTACTTATATATTTCACTCTGATTTCCTCTGATTAATGTCCTCACCTCAGTTGTTATAGTCACAATATTTTATCCGTTGTACCCTTCAGCCTTCTCCAGGGGTCTGTTGTAGTCGATCAACTTCAAGAATAGCAAACCAAACTCTTTATTCAATCCATAGAGTGTTCTCATTCTGCTGTCTATGCCAGAAGATATCTTGTCTCAGTAAATTCTTCCTTGTGATGGATGTTGGAACCAGGGTATATAACTTTTCTGTTCTACCTGACACAGGGATTGAACTCGTGACTGCCAGACTGGTTACGAGATAGGCTTAACCAACACTTTTTATCCACTCGCCCCAAAGGTTATTGACTACAATAGATATATGAAAAAGGCTGGAGGGTACAATAGCCAAAACATTGTGATCATAACAACAAAGATAAGAACACTAGTCCAAGTAAATCGATGAATAATAATGATGAATTGCTCACCTCAGATATTCTGAACAGAATTACTCATCTTCAAATCTTTTTCTTTTTCTTACCTTTAGAATGGAAAAGCAAAAATTTGGGATGTTATTGAAGAACATGATAGGTAGGTAAATTAATTTGCATAGTGTTTGGTGTTCCCAATTTCCAATTTCCCTTTGTGTTTAGTTTTTCAAGTCTTTAGATGACAACCTTTCATGATTCCTCTCATTCATTACCGAACTTGTAACTTTGTTGTTTTTAACACAACCTTGATTGAAATCACAATTGGTTCTTGAATAGAGATGAATTGTGGGTCCTTTTATCTTACGGTCATTTTTTTCAAGGGGTAGGTGAGAGAGGAAGGCTTCTAGATTGGTCTTGGGCACCCAGATATTTAGCTTTGGTAATCTTCAATGAATTTTGGTTTCTGCCTTGACAGACAATGACTGTTTCGGATTTTAAATCTGTCCCTAAAGAGAATAAAGATGGATCAACTTGATATATAACTTCTTTTTAAATAAGTTATAAAAGACAGTTTGACACTGCAGTACTGAACACTTAATGGCAAACTTAGGACCAGAGGTGATTTCTGTTTTTTCTGAAATTTCTGAAATTTGTAGACCAAGGTTTGATACGTACTTAAAATATAGAATAGACATTGAAAATCAAAGAACGGAATTGTATTTAACAGAAACAAATTAACCTTCAAAAACAAGATGATCCCAATAATCCTAAAAAGAAGAGTATACAACCAATGCATTCTCCTGATAGTCACATATGGAGCTGAAACATTGAACCTAATCATGAGACAGACTTGCTTGCAGCATGCGCATGAAGGAATCATGCTCAACCTCACATGGAGAGATCACAAGACAGCACAAGGGAAGGTCTACGTCCAACAATGGACATTAAAAGACTGATGATGATGATGATAGTAAGGTCCGTTTAATGTTAATAAATTCACTTGAAATTCTTAAAATGCACAATGAAAAAATAAACATAGAAAACTAAAGGCCTAAACCATTTCTAACATGTACAAGTTAATCCACTTCTGGATCAGGAATTGTTTAATCAATAATAATCCACTAATCTTTATCTGAAGACAATTCAACCACTCTATAGAAATTAAAACAAAGAGCAGCTGAACGTTGAATTATTACGAAGTCTACCAAATTCAAAACTAGCCAATTTATAATTTTTTCTATGGTTTCCTTGTAGTGCCAGTTTTTCAGAGGCTTGATAAATGGTCTGCTACTGTACCATTCAAGTAGGTAGACTAGTCTCTGGCCGTTGGATAAGTGGTGCTACACAAATACAAGAATTCCTTGAGAAGGACCCTCATCTCCCGTGGTGGAATTGACCCCCCCCCTATCAGTGGGCAGTAGATGCAGCTGACAGGAAGACATGGTGACCCTAGGTCTACCAGGCAACCACCCCTGCAAGAGCAAGTACAGAAGAAAAGAATACCTGTAACAGACATAGACCATCCTGAATATTCATTTAAAAGGCTGAAAAGTAAAAGTTTCTTTCTTTATTATGCATAGGAGAAAAAAGTTATGTTTTTTAAAATTCCAACTCTTTAGTGATAGCCGCCGAACAGGTCAGTCCGGTGCAAAACATAATATTTCCATATCCACTCTTCACCGCCCTACGGGTGCAGCACCTTTTGCATACTATTCTCTCATGCACACATTCTGAACATGCTGCACCAGTGGAGCTAGAGGGCTGAAAATTTAAGCATTTACTCCTTATTATGTCTACAAAATAGAGTTTTTTTTTTTTTTCATATTCAAATTCTGATCTCTGTATGAATCCATGACGAACACATGATGGTTTCTATCAAGTGACCAACCAGACCTGTTTTTACATTATATTCTTTGCTGATAGAATGATAAAAAGAGTTTCCTTTAATTCAACATAATAAATAAATTAATCGAATGTTTCTTTGTATTTTCCTGTAGAACGGCTTACCAAAGGCATGGGATGTTATCAAAAGCCATGATAGGTAGGTAAAATATATATATGTATATATATACAATACCTCTCCTACCTTGGGAATTAATAATGGTTAACAATGTTTCATGTAATAAAAATAAACCAGGTTAAATATTACCGCTTCTGCAACTAGTGTATATAAAAGCAGATATGATGCTTAAATTAGTGAATATAAAAGCAATAACAGATATGATGCTTAAATTAGTGTACATAAAAGCAATAACAGATATGATGCTTAAATTAGTGTAAATAAAAGCAATAAAAGGTATGATGCTTAAATTAGTGTATATAAAAGCAATAACAGATATGATGCTTAAATTAATGTATATAAAAGCAATAACAGATATGATGCTTAAATTAGTGTATATAAAAGCAATAACAGATATGATGCTTAAATTAGTATATATAAAAGCAATAACAGATATGATGCTTAAATAAGTGTATATAAAAGCAATAACAGATATGATGCTTAAATTAGTGTATATAAAAGCAATAACAGATATGATGCTTAAATTAATGTATATAAAAGCAATAACAGATATGATGCTTAAATTAGTGTATATAAAAGCAATAACAGATATGATGCTTAAATAAGTGTATATAAAAGCAATAAAAGATATGATGCTTAAATTAATGTATATAAAAGCAATAACTGATATGATGCTTAAATTAATGTATATAAAAGCAATAACAGATATGATGCTTAAATAAGTGTATATAAAAGCAATAAAAGATATGACGCTTAAATTAGTGTATATAAAAGCAATAACAGATATGATGCTTAAATTAGTGTATATAAAAGCAATAACAGATGATGCTTAAATTAATGTATATAAAAGCAATAACAGATATGATGCTTAAATTAGTGTATATAAAAGCAATAAAAGATATGATGCTTAAATTAGTGTATATAAAAGCAATAACAGATATGATGCTTAAATTAATGTATATAAAAGCAATAACAGATATGATGCTTAAATTAGTGTATATAAAAGCAATAACTGATATGATGCTTAAATTAGTGTATATAAAAGCAATAACTGATATGACGCTTAAATTAATGTATATAAAAGCAATAAAAGATATGATGCTTAAATTAGTGTATATAAAAGCAATAACTGATATGATGCTTAAATTAATGTATATAAAAGCAATAAAAGATATGATGCTTAAATTAGTGTATATAAAAGCAATAACAGATATGATGCTTAAATTAATGTATATAAAAGCAATAACAGATATGATGCTTAAATTAGTGTATATAAAAGCAATAACTGATATGATGCTTAAATTAGTGTATATAAAAGCAATAAAAGATATGACGCTTAAATTAATGTATATAAAAGCAATAAAAGATATGATGCTTAAATTAGTGTATATAAAAGCAATAACAGATATGATGCTTAAATTAATGTATATAAAAGCAATAACAGATATGATGCTTAAATTAATGTATATAAAAGCAATAAAAGATATGATGCTTAAATTAGTGTATATAAAAGCAATAACAGATATGATGCTTAAATTAATGTATATAAAAGCAATAACAGATATGATGCTTAAATTAGTGTATATAAAAGCAATAACTGATATGATGCTTAAATTAGTGTATATAAAAGCAATAAAAGATATGACGCTTAAATTAATGTATATAAAAGCAATAAAAGATATGATGCTTAAATTAGTGTATATAAAAGCAATAACAGATATGATGCTTAAATTAATGTATATAAAAGCAATAACAGATATGATGCTTAAATTAATGTATATAAAAGCAATAACAGATATGATGCTTAAATTAATGTATATAAAAGCAATAACTGATATGATGCTTAAATTAGTGTATATAAAAGCAATAAAAGATATGATGCTTAAATTAGTGTATATAAAAGCAATAAAAGATATGATGCTTAAATTAGTGTATATAAAAGCAATAAAAGATATGATGCTTAAATTAATGTATATAAAAGCAATAAAAGATATGATGCTTAAATTAATGTATATAAAAGCAATAAAAGATATGATGCTTAAATTAGTGTATATAAAAGCAATAACTGATATGATGCTTAAATTAATGTATATAAAAGCAATAAAAGATATGATGCTTAAATTAGTGTATATAAAAGCAATAACAGATATGATGCTTAAATTAATGTATATAAAAGCAATAACAGATATGATGCTTAAATTAATGTATATAAAAGCAATAAAAGATATGATGCTTAAATTAGTGTATATAAAAGCAATAACAGATATGATGCTTAAATTAATGTATATAAAAGCAATAACTGATATGATGCTTAAATTAATGTATATAAAAGCAATAACAGATATGATGCTTAAATTAGTATATATAAAAGCAATAACAGATATGATGCTTAAATTAGTGTATATAAAAGCAATAAAAGATATGATGCTTAAATTAGTGTATATAAAAGCAATAAAAGATATGATGCTTAAATTAGTGTATATAAAAGCAATAAAAGATATGATGCTTAAATTAATGTATATAAAAGCAATAAAAGATATGATGCTTAAATTAGTGTATATAAAAGCAATAACTGATATGATGCTTAAATTAATGTATATAAAAGCAATAAAAGATATGATGCTTAAATTAGTGTATATAAAAGCAATAACAGATATGATGCTTAAATTAATGTATATAAAAGCAATAACAGATATGATGCTTAAATTAATGTATATAAAAGCAATAAAAGATATGATGCTTAAATTAGTGTATATAAAAGCAATAACAGATATGATGCTTAAATTAATGTATATAAAAGCAATAAAAGATATGATGCTTAAATTAGTGTATATAAAAGCAATAACTGATATGATGCTTAAATTAATGTATATAAAAGCAATAAAAGATATGATGCTTAAATTAGTGTATATAAAAGCAATAAAAGATAAGATGCTTAAATTAATGTATATAAAAGCAATAAAAGATATGATGCTTAAATTAGTGTATATAAAAGCAATAACTGATATGATGCTTAAATTAATGTATATAAAAGCAATAAAAGATATGATGCTTAAATTAGTGTATATAAAAGCAATAAAAGATAAGATGCTTAAATTAATGTATATAAAAGCAATAAAAGATATGATGCTTAAATTAGTGTATATAAAAGCAATAAAAGATATGATGCTTAAATTAGTGTATATAAAAGCAATAAAAGATATGATGCTTAAATTAATGTATATAAAAGCAATAAAAGATATGATGCTTAAATTAGTGTATATAAAAGCAATAAAAGATATGATGCTTAAATTAGTGTATATAAAAGCAATAAAAGATATGATGCTTAAATTAGTGTATATAAAAGCAATAAAAGATAAGATGCTTAAATTAATGTATATAAAAGCAATAAAAGATATGATGCTTAAATTAGTGTATATAAAAGCAATAACTGATATGATGCTTAAATTAATGTATATAAAAGCAATAAAAGATATGATGCTTAAATTAGTGTATATAAAAGCAATAAAAGATAAGATGCTTAAATTAATGTATATAAAAGCAATAAAAGATATGATGCTTAAATTAGTGTATATAAAAGCAATAAAAGATATGATGCTTAAATTAGTGTATATAAAAGCAATAAAAGATATGATGCTTAAATTAATGTATATAAAAGCAATAAAAGATATGATGCTTAAATTAGTGTATATAAAAGCAATAAAAGATATGATGCTTAAATTAGTGTATATAAAAGCAATAAAAGATATGATGCTTAAATTAGTGTATATAAAAGCAATAAAAGATAAGATGCTTAAATTAATGTATATAAAAGCAATAAAAGATATGATGCTTAAATTAGTGTATATAAAAGCAATAAAAGATAAGATGCTTAAATTAATGTATATAAAAGCAATAAAAGATATGATGCTTAAATTAGTGTATATAAAAGCAATAACTGATATGATGCTTAAATTAATGTATATAAAAGCAATAAAAGATATGATGCTTAAATTAGTGTATATAAAAGCAATAAAAGATAAGATGCTTAAATTAATGTATATAAAAGCAATAAAAGATATGATGCTTAAATTAGTGTATATAAAAGCAATAACTGATATGATGCTTAAATTAGTGTATATAAAAGCAATAAAAGATATGATGCTTAAATTAATGTATATAAAAGCAATAAAAGATATGATGCTTAAATTAGTGTATATAAAAGCAATAACTGATATGATGCTTAAATTAATGTATATAAAAGCAATAAAAGATATGATGCTTAAATTAATGTATATAAAAGCAATAAAAGATATGATGCTTAAATTAGTGTATATAAAAGCAATAAAAGATATGATGCTTAAATTAGTGTATATAAAAGCAATAAAAGATATGATGCTTAAATTAATGTATATAAAAGCAATAAAAGATATGATGCTTAAATTAATGTATATAAAAGCAATAAAAGATATGATGCTTAAATTAGTGTATATAAAAGCAATAAAAGATATGATGCTTAAATTAGTGTATATAAAAGCAATAACTGATATGATGCTTAAATTAGTGTATATAAAAGCAATAACAGATATGATGCTTAAATTAATGTATATAAAAGCAATAAAAGATATGATGCTTAAATTAGTGTATATAAAAGCAATAACAGATATGATGCTTAAATTAATGTATATAAAAGCAATAACAGATATGATGCTTAAATTAGTGTATATAAAAGCAATAACTGATATGATGCTTAAATTAGTGTACATAAATGCAATAACATATGATGCTGAACAATGGGGGAGGGACGATAGGTGAGTTAAAGGGTTAGATTTGATCTTCTGTCTGCTGTAAGAGAGGTAGTGGCTCAGTCGGTATAACTGTGCAGTACATAGGCAGCTTCCTGAAGTAAAAATGGATGCAAGTTCAAATCTCCCTATCGTTTGAATATTGATGCAGAATTCTACATTGTAGTTTAGCATATTTGTCACTATATTATAGAAAGCAACTAAAATAAATAATTATCCAATGACTTATTTGATTGTTAGGGGTACCACGCTAAGTTCTTCATAGCATTTCTCAATGCAAAGGGGTTGGTACCCATTTCCTCTCCAAGTAAAAGATTTTACTGGGTTGCGTGGTACCAAGAGCTGTTAGTAATTAATCTTTTATCTGATCTACTGGGTGAGGTAGATTCAGTCCTCTCCCTAGGGCATTAGTATGAAGTGAACCCTTACTACCTCGGCCAGAATTTGAACTCACTGATTTCATTTTTCTTGCTATCCACTGTAATGATCATTTTATTTATAATGTCAATTTCAATTTTATGAATCTTGACCAAAGTTAGTAGACATCTATGGGAATTGAACTGACCAACTGGATTTCCCACAAACCATAAGTTACCGGATTGAACTACAGAATATCTCTGAATTTTTGAGATGAGGTATTATTATCATTTCTATTATTATTCAGACCATCCTCATCTTGGTTGTTTTTCATACAATGTTTTGGCCGTTGTACTCTACGGCCTTCATCAGAATCAGAAAAAATTACTGCAAGTAATCTGATGGTTCTAGGTTCAATCCCAGTGTGAGACAATAATAATACTACTAATGCTAAGAGGGGAGTGCGGTCAATATACCCCCGTCGGATAAATAAAGGGTTCGGTTCGTTACTTCCCCACACCTACCAGATGATACCTGATGAAGGCCATAGAGTACAACGGCCAAAATGTTGTATGAAAAACAACCAAGATGAGGATGGTCCGAATAATAATAGAAGTGAATTATTTTCAAAAATAATTCCAAGTCAAGAAGTAATTTTCAATTTTGTATCTCAATAAATTATTTTAATTTCATAATTTGTTTTTGTTTGTCCTTGTACAGAATAGTCAGCACAGATTCATCTTGAACAGCAATGTTAATGGACCTTTAAAACTAACTGCAAACTAAAAAAACGTTTTTGTCCTTTCCAGCGTTTGTGTTCTTCTGTTCAACCGAAAACGAGAGGTCTTCGTCTTTGTGCAGCAGTTCAGACCAAGTAAGTCTCAAATCTTAATTTTTTCATGTCCCCTCCTTTTGTTAAAATTCATTTTATATATACAGGTTTACCATGATTAGAGCAGTCGGTTTTGTAGTATAACCATGAGGAAAATATATTTACATCGTGGCACTCGTGCAGGTGAGAGGATCCAATCCAAATCACAAGAACAGCTTCCGAAAAGCAAAAATGAAAACCATGTTTTTAAGATAATTTCAGATAAAAAAATCTATTTTTTAAGATAATTTTAGATGAAAAATCTATTTTTTAAGATAATTTTAGATAAAAGATCTATTTTTAAGGTAATTTTAGATAAAAGATCTATTTTTAAGGTAATTTTAGATAAAAGATCTATTTTTTAAGATAATTTTAGATAAAAGATCTATTTTTTAAGATAATTTCAGGTAAAAGATCTATTTTTAAGATAATTTTAGATAAAAGATCTATTTTTAAGATAATTTTAGATAAAAGATCTATTTTTTTCAGATAATCTTAGATAATCAGTTCCAATATATGCACAGACTCTAGTGGTTTATTTAGGCTAGATTCAGATATGTTATCTTCATCTTTGTTGTTTTCATGCCTACACAATTTCTTGGCCTTCATCTATGGTCCAAAATTTTAAGATGAAGCACCAGCTTTTAATAATCATAAACTGTCAACCAGAACTATCAACATAGGTTTCTTCTGTTTTAAGTGATTCTGCCTGGCTGTATATTTAACTGTCACATGTACAGGCCATACCAATGTAGCAAGTGGGCTGAAAATTTAAGCATTTACTCTTTATCATGTCTTGAAAAAAATGGTTTCATTTGTTTTTTTCACACCCCCCCCCCCACAATCATTTTTTTGAGTGGATCCAATTTACAATGTAGCTTTATGCTAAATTGGTCCCTCAGTTTGTGGCCAGCAATGTGCAAGCTTGTTTTTTGAAAATTTAGATTTTTATTGATCCGACAAAGGACGAAAGAAGTAACTTATTCATCAGTCACCTTTTTTTTTTTGTTTCCAATTTTTAATTGATCACCCCCAATACAGCATGCTGCTTAAAGATGTTGATAATGTGATGGTTTTTTCTATTTTTGCAGTTATTTACATGAACCGAAGTGAAACCTACGAAGAAGATGGCGTCTCCAAGATCGATTCGAGCAAGTTCAGTGGAAAACTGGGCATAACGACGGAACTGTGTGCTGGCATCGTTGATAAGAATCTGTCACTGCAAGAAATCGTGCAGGAAGAAATCATGGAAGAATGTGGCTACAAGGTTCCGCTCGACAACATTGAAAGAGTTGTATCATATAGGTACTAAACCCTTTTCTTTTTTCAATCCCCATCTACATAGATAGTGATAGGGCAGGGAGAAACAGTTTCATGCCTTTCCCAAAAGTGTTGATTGGAAATTCAATCAATCACTTCTATTTCACGTACAGATTATCATCTTTTCAAGCATCTCGAACTTCATATCTGTGATCAATGTTTTGATAGTAGGAAGCCTTAATTCATTATTTTTATTATTATTCGGACTATCCTCATCTTGGTTGTTTTTCATACAACGTTTCGCCCGTTGTACTGTACAGCCTTCATCAGGTATCATCTGGTAGGTGTGGGGAAGTTACGAACCGAACCCTTTATTTAATCGACGGGGTATATAGACCATTACTTCCCCACACCTACCGGATGATACTTGATGTAGGCCGTAGAGTACAACGGCTGAAACATTGTATGAAAAACAACCAAGATGAGGATAGTCCGAATAATAATAGGAATAATAATAATACCTCATCTCAAAAATTCAGAGAAATGCCTTAATTCATGCTTTTTACTGAATCTGTGGCCACTGAACTTAAATAATTTTATAGAGTTTACATATTATCTTTGGCGGATAATTGAAAAAAGGCAATTGCTCCAAAGGACTCGTATTTTGATTTAATATTCACCGTTATCTGTTGTTTACATTATCCTCCATCTTACTATTCAAAAAACATTTCATATGTAACAACCCAATGTTGCGTCTGTCTTTTAACATCCATCGTTGGACAGAGATGTTCCTCAGGATCCGCCAGACATCTCTATCTTGGGCATCGTAGAGTCAATACTTCCTGAACTTGTCTAGTTCGTCTCTCTCTCTCTCTCTCTCTTGTACACTACCAGTGTTGGTTACGCTTGTGATCTCTGAGGATCCATGTTGTGAGTCGTGATGTCCATCATTTGTCTGCTGTTCTTGCAACATGACCAGTTCATTGCCATTTAAGTTTTCTAATGAATTCTATGATGTCTCTGACTCCCATTTTTTAATGATGTATTGTGTTGTCTTGTGATCTCTCCGAGTGATATTGAGCATGTTTCTCTTATATGCACGTTGCATGGTTCTCAGTTTGAGGGTCAATCTTTAGGTTGGGTTCCATATTTCAGCTCCATAGGTGACTATGGGGAGGAGATATTGGTTTTAGACCCTTCCTCTCAGGACTAATGGGACTTCCTTGTACTTGAAAGTTGAGCTTGCTCTGCCAAAGGCTTGCCATCTTAGAGTGATTTTTTGCTTGACTCCTCCTTCTTTTGAGGACTTCACGGAGATTCATCGTCTTCGATCGATGTAGTGGTCTACTTTCTCCAGTCCAGCATTTTCAATTTTGATCGTTATGTGTTTATTTTCAACGTGATTGTTGCACATGACATTTATTTTACTGAAGTTCATGTGAAGGCCAACTCCCTTGCTTTTTTCATTTGGTTCATCTTGCATATTTCTGATTTTTCGATTAATTGTTTTTTGTTTTTTTTTTCTCCTTCTGCAGAGGAGGTGTAAGTTCAACTGGAGCTCTTGCTACGTTATTTTACGCTGAAATTTCCGACCAAATGAAAGTCGGAAAAGGTGGTGGAGTCCCAGAAGAAGGGGAGCAGATCGACCTTCTCGAAGTCCCTGTGTCGGAAGCAAAGGCTTATGTCATGGATGATTCGATACCAAAACCTTCAGGAATTATGTTTGCCGTCTTTTGGTTCTTCGATACAAAGTGGAAGAAATAAACTTTAGTCTTCATCAAATGTCGTGTCTTGGACTTTCATTATGTCAAAATTCTGGTCACCATTTACTGTGCATTTTTGGAGATGAAATAAAAACCCATTCAATTGTTACAAATCCATTTCTGACACTCCGATTTCTTCTTCTCATCTTTAATGTCGATCCAACATTTTGGCAAAATCATTCTACGGCCTTCTTCAGGTGTAATACTGAATATCTGTAAAGAGTCTCTTCTCTTTCTCTGGTGATGCAGAACAAAAAAACGGTATCTCCCAGAAAATTTAAATGTTGATTGTGACGCTTGTGAATAAGTTTTTCTATTTTAACAACCCGTGTACTTCAACTTGTTCCGTAATTTTAAACATGGAAATGTTTTTGTTTTTTTTTTATTTTTCAAATAAAAGATTCTATTCAAAGAGTTTTTACGATGATTGAACTTCTTGTTTGTGTTAACACAACAGTTCAGCCAATTCATTCTATGGTCTTCTTCTGGTGTAGTAGCCAAATGTGATGATGTTAAACTGAATTTTCCAATGGTAGCTATGTTACAACATAGGATTCAGGTAACGAATCATACAAAACATGTCAACAACACAAAAAACAAGGAGGGGTTCAATTGTCAAAAACACTCTTTGAATATCCCTTCTCAAAACTAGAGAAAGAATTTCATTTAGTTGCTATTACATATTACACCTGAAGAAGGTCATAGAATGATTCAGCCAAAACATTGTGTTAGATTTAATATTTTGTCTGTAGCTATTTATCAAGAAGATACTCTTCAAAAGTCCACTGCAAAACTGATTCCTTTTTTAAAATAATCTGGGGTTATGGACGAAAAACTTCAAACTACATCTGAATTAGCTTTTGTCTTCTGGATGGTGAGGGGTTCCATGAAAATTTTATTCATGCATGATTCTTATTTTTAATCATATTGCTCATAAATTCCCAAACTTCATTTTCATTAATCAAAATCATGTATTTGGAAAACTTTTTTTTTCTGGTATAAACTAGTTCTTTGATAATAATGTTATGTATAAGTATATATATATATATATATATATATATATATAATATATATACACACTGTATATGTAGTGCAAATCAGGCTAGCAGTATAATATAATATAATAATATATCAATGATATAAAGCCACTTCTGAAATGTAATGGATTTATTTCATAGAGTGCTCTATACATGCAACATTTTACTCATGGAGTTCAGTTGTTTTAGAGTAGAGCTGGAAATAAATAGTAGATTGTGGATTCGCTACACAAACTAGTTCATGTTTCTGCCCTCTTCGGACCTCATCAGGCGTCCTGATGAGGCCTGAAGAGGGCAGAAACATGAGCTAGTTTGTGTAGCGAATCCACATTCTAATATATATATATATATATATATATATATATATATATATGTATGTATATATATATATGTATAATGAAAAAGATTAATTTTCCAATTTGTGTTGAATGTCCTTGAAAAAAATGGTTGGCCAACTGAGTTGAGGACATTTCCAATTTCAAAAGGATACCCATTACTACTTACTACTTAATACTGACACATCCAATCACAAAGGGTTACCCCTTACTGCTCAACAGCAACACCAAATTCCAAATATCTCTTAAAACTGTGTGACAGAAGTATGTAGCATACATTATCAATCAATTTAATGAAAAACAATTCTTTTTTTATATTTTTTGTTTTTGACTTTATCATTGTGTGATTGAAAATGTCCTCTGCTCAGTTGTCTCACACTCAATTGTCCTCATTCAATAGTCTCCACTACGAAAAAAACACCTTTGATCAGTGGTTTCGAAACTTCAAAAATTCAAGGGCCCTTTCTGTGGAGGGAATATTCTGGTGGTGAATTAATCAATATGGACTCGAATAAAAAGCAATTTTTAACCTTAAAAAATCATTTTTACTTGAAATGGCTCAAGATTTACAATATCAGGTTCAGAGGGAACACTGATGACCTCCAAGCATTATTTCGATGGACCCCAGTTTTGAAACCATTCTCTCACCTGTTCTTTTTGGTGGACATTCTATGAAGAGAGCTATTTTCCCGTGTGCTGTACGTTGCTGATAATAAGTTTTAGATTATTTAAAAACACTGATGCGACATTATCTGTGCATATTATATTTTCATGCAGAGGTTCTTTGAGATATGAAAGTTATTTCAGGGGTTCCTTCAGTCTAAAAAGGTGGAGAAAGACTGATCTATATTAAAGCACCATCTCGGTAAGATCTTGGTGAGCAGTCAGTGGAATGTACTTGTTTTTTTTTCTTGCCTATTACAAGCTCTCAGAATAGGTAAAACAATCAATTCAGGTAATGAGACCCTAATTTGGTGAATATGTGTATATATGTATAAATTTTATATTTAGATAAATCATTGCAGATACATTGTAATCATAGATTATTTGTTATAGATGAATTAGTAAGACACTAATAGTGTGTTATACTTTAGAATGACAATGTAGGCTCTAGCTCACTTATATAAATGCAGGAGAAGATCAACTTGAGTCTTAGTTACAGACATTCAGCATTGGGAGACATACAATACATTACCATATATTAGCTGGGCATTTAATTTTTTTAAAAACTCTGAAAGTATTACAGTGCATCAAATGTGCTGGGGACAGGGCTTGCTTTAAACCAATTGGGCCAGTTGCTCCCAACTGGGTCCAGGGCTTAACGGGTATATCAATGTCTTGTAAACACATATAACACTATATTGCGGATGAACAAGATGATCTATAGAGAACAGTGACAATATTAATTTTCTTTTGAATTCTCAAAGATTCAACTGTGTTTGTTTACACCATTCATGTCTTTTTATATTTCTATTGTACTTGAATCAAATAATGTTAATCAATTATTGAAGAACGTAAAAATACTATTTCCGTGAAATTTCCAGGTGCATATTTTGATTGCTCTCCATTGTACCATAGAGATATGAAATTAATTTATATTTCTAAGATTCTACAGACCTTGGCTGTTAACCAGAGTCACCGGAAAAATAGTTTCAAATTGGGCCCTGTATTTCTCAAGACAAGCCCTGTGCTGGTATTATGACTTGGGTCTGTCTACTGAAGCTAGACACGGTTTGGATGAGTTCGAGTGAGCAGTAGTCCTCCAAATACCCTGTTGAACCTTTTGTCTGCATATACGATTCTTTGAGAGCAAAATAACCACTAATCATAGCTCCTTCCCTGTAAGGTCTTGGTGAGCAGTCAGTGGAAGATCTTATTTATCTTTATTTATGAGCACCTAGAATAAGATGAGGCGATCACAGGAAGATCGAGTGAAGAGGGGGAAAATTCGAACCAAAAGGACATAGGTGTCTGTTCAGGGTGGGGGTGCAAATAGGGCATTTTCCTACCCATCTCTGATGAAGCCTTCTTACCTGGTAGTCTAAAGATAATGGTTCTATACAATTTTTTATGTAATCCCAATTTATTATACCGATACAATTAGATAGTATTCTTTGCTGGTAACAGGGTTGCCACTTAGATATATTCTGATTATATTCCCCCCCCCCAACCACCACTTATCCTGGATAAGTGATAGTTGAGGCTTATGAAAAAGGCCCTGATCCAGTTATCATTCGCATTATGCTTTAGAAATGACAATACAAGTTCACACTCAGTGAAATAAACGCAGGAGAAGATCAAATCAAGCTCTACAATACAGACCATTGTTTATCATTAGGAGACATGACAACATCATGAAAAGCACTTGACACTTCAAGTCTTTGTTACAAAAATACAGAATATCTGTTGTTGATTGTTGAGACACTGTGTCCCAGAGCAAAACAACCACTCTTGTTTTGTTGTTAATAACACGAATATTGCAATGTCAACAATCAAAGCTGTATCCTTGCAAGGTCTTGGTGAGCAGTCAGTGGAGAATAATAATAATAATCATCATCATCATCATCATCAGCCATTATAAGTCTACTGCTGGACAAAGGCCTTTCAATATCCTTCCATGAAGACCACAATTGGACTAACCTCTTAAAGCTCTGAAAAGCACTCGGCATTACCGTTTCTTGTTACAGGGAATGCAGACTGCCTGTTGGGCATTGTTAAGAGACAATGTCGAAGAGCAAAACAATCACCCTTGTTTTGTTACTAATAACTCAACTATTGCAGTATCAGCATCTAAATTGAAGTTTTATCCTCACAAGGTCTGGGTGAGCAGTCAGTGGAATATCTTCATCACCATCTATAGCTGAACAAAAGCTTTTCCTATCTCCTTCCACAAGGACTGCAATTGCATCAACTCTTGAAGCACTGATAAGCACAGTATTGGGAATCCTAGGTATAAGAATACAGACTGTATTGTCCATCATTAAAAGAAAATGTCCCAAAGTAAAATAGCAACTCTTGTTTGGTCATTAATAATATAACTATTGCAATAGCAATCTCTAATTCAAAGCTCTATCCACATAAGGTCTTGGTGAGCAGTCGGTGGAAACTCTTATTTATGAGCTCCAAGAATAATGCAAGACAATCACAAGAGAAATGAGTGAAAAAATAGAATTTCGGCAAAATGGCCTTGTCAGTTTTTGCTTGAATTTTGTTGGAGGAAATTATTTAATTGTTGTACAGGCTCTCCCCAGTCAACATCGTACCTAGTTTCCAGAAACAATGACTTTAACTGATACAACATCAAGTGAAACAGATTTTATCATAGAAACAATCACATAAATAGAGGTTATGTTGCTTTGTTATAGAAAAAAATGCCCCAAAATAGCCAAAGTATGACACTAAAAATAATCAAACGACATGCTAAGAAATGGCTGAAATGTTCAAGCATGCTAATTTAGTGCTTTTTTGCACAGCCATAACTAGAAACACACTAAATTTAGTACGAAAAGTATCAAACTAACAAAACAGGTGGTACATTTCTGGCTACAATATTCACACACAGTTACTGGATGAAGACCTAAAAACAACATATCTATATTGTGAACAAAAATAGATGTGTATCTAATAATTTTTTATTGAGGATGCAGGTCTCAATACGCAGACCACAAAATTGAAAATAATGAAATTTTTCAAATGAACATTAAGGAAAGGGGAGGAACAATTTTTAGCTGTAAATAATAACCCTTGAGAGGGGCTATTTTTTATTTCAGCCTTCTTAATTTAAAAATACTCTAATTTAGACATGAATCTAAAATTTTATTATTCTTAAAAATTAAAGATTTCCTCAGAAATAAGGGAAGTAACTCTTGTGAAAATATGAGAGATTCCTGGAATGACATTAATCAAGGAGTGCCTGTATATGTTTTGCTTTGATTTATAATCAAAGTCCTGTCCAAACTTGGAGTTGATTTGGTTTTTCTTCTGTAACAAAGAGCTGTCAAAACTTGAAAGAAATCAATGGATCATGATCCGAGAATAATAGAAGCTAAAACAGTGAACAGCTTCAAAAATGAATATGACTATCATACAACCTACAAAAAAGATAGATAAATAAAGACCGAGAACAAAACTCTCAAACAAAAAGTGAGATACAAGTACAAACATGTGCAAGAAGAAAATTTTTTCACTCGCTATATATAAAATATATATATAAAAAATGCATTCTCAAGAATTCCTTTCATTTATCACCTAGTTTTTTTTTCAAGTCCCCCCATAACTTCTGCTCAATGTGGGGTCTACACAATTATGGTTACATTTAACCTTGAGCCATTTTGGAAGGGGAGAAAAAAGGAAGTTTTATTTGTCGTCATAAATGTTAGATTTTATATAAGGCTGATGATGATAATGTTTTTGACAAATAAATTTTATGAATGAAAAATTCAAATGTTTTTTTTAATACCATCTATGCTAGTGTATAAGTCGAACCCCAAAACTTTAATTCAAGTCTTGTCCAGTATTTGCTGGATCAGTCATCTCTTCAACGTGAGGTTACACTGTGTCCATCAGAGCGTCAAGTTCATAGGGTCTACACAAGCAATATGCAAACAATGTTCTGTGGAACCTCAGAGTTTGATGCAACATTCCCAGGAGTTTGCGAAACAAAGTAACAATTTTACAATTCACTTAATAAATCTTCACTACATGATAGTGATTCCTTCACGACTTCCACATATCTTCATTTTATTTCTTCAACACAAACAGAACTTTTTATATCAGAAAAAAATTGACATTTCGCGTTTGCAAATTTCCAACAGATGAGTAAAACACAAATGCTCACAAATCTGCATGTGGGGCATTGAAGGCCATGATCCATTAGGGAGAGAGCTTGATGCTTAAAAAGTCAACACCAGCATATACAGTGCTTCTCTTAAAGGGCGACATTTATTTCTGAATGACCTGATATAATATTCTATTTATGACATCTCTGGCATTTTTCACTAGAGACCATCTAAAATAGAGTAAAAAAACATCTAGATTCCAGAATATCTCATCATCATCATCATCAGTCTTTTATCGTCCATCGTAGAACATCGACCCTCTCCAGGATTTGCCACATCTCTCTATTGTGGGCAATACTTTCTGGATTTGCCTAGTTCGTCTCTCCATCTTGTATTCTGCCAGCCTCAGTTGTGCATATGATCTCCGGGGATCTATGTGGTGAGTTGTGATGTCCATCACTTATCTGCCATTCTTGTAACATGACCAGATCATTGCCATTTGAGCTTTTTAATGGATTCTATGATGTCTCAGACTCCTGTTTTCCCCCTGATATAATGTGCTGTCTTGTGATCTCTCCATGTGAAGTTGAGCATAATTCTTTCATGTGCACGTTACATGGTTCTCAGTCTGCATGTCAGTCTCTTGATTAGGTTCAATCTTTTAGCTCTATAGGTGACTATCAGGAGGATGCATTTGTTGTATACCCTTCTTTTTAGGATTAATGGGATCTTTCGGGTTTTTGAAGGTTGAGTTTTCTCTGCGGAAGGTTTGATCTTAGAGTGATTCTTCGCTAGATGTTATTAATAAGCCCATCAATAAGACTTAAAAAATCTCTTCAAAAGTTCTCAATGGAATTCAATTTTGTGGAAGGGTTAGCAAGGTAGGGCTACCGAAGGAGTAATTATTGGTGGGTGGGGGCAAATCCAGGAATTTTTTCCTACTCTGTATTATAGCTATATGTCTACACCACGCAATATCTCCAAAAGTTCTCAATAAAATTTCATTGACATTTTGAAAGAGTTCAGGTATTGCAAAGGAAGAATCAGTCAAGTTTTAGGGTTGGCCCAGGAATTTTTAGTTACCTCCCTTGCATCGTAACCATTTTTTAAAACTGATTTTCATTCAGTTTATAGTAACAACTTGCTATTATAAGTTGATATTGAACAACCGTAGTGACTAAGTAAAGAGTCATGTAATAAAATTCCATCAAAGAATGAATATGGTCATAATAAATTCTATTTATGACACCACTGGAATTTTCTGAAAATCTGAAATAAAGTTGAGAAACATTGATAAGTGCTGGAACACACGGACAAATAAACCTGCCTGAATGAGGCCCGATAAAGGTCAAAGAAGCTCATTTCTCCCCAAAATAAAAACAATATTTTTAGAAGGGATTTAATGGAGAACTGATGCCAATTGTCAATTCTGTAGCCAAAACTAGGAGTGCTGGAACATACAAACCCACACTCATATAGAAAAGGATCGAGCCCATCGCCATCTTTGATGGTTACCATTGTTCAATACATGCAGACATACACACACACATGGATATATATGTGTATGTATGATATATATGTGTGTGTGTTCGTGTGTTTATTAGATTTGATTGTTTGAAAACTATTGATATGTTTGTACTTATCATAAATGAATCACCGTAACCTGCTCATGTACCAGAACTAATTATCCAAAAAAATATATCACCAGAAGAATTATCAGAAAAATAGATTTTATACCTAAAATTATCTAAAAAAAAATTGATCTTTTATCTAAAATTATCTTAAAAAAACACCAGTACAAGATTTGGACATTGTTGGTCCAAAATGACCATAGAGATCAAAAAAGCACTAATTTGGAGAGAAAAAAAATGTTTTTAGAGGGTACCTAGTGGTGTAGCCATGCATATCTTCAAGATTGTAGCCCCCAAAATGTAACCAGGTGCACCCAGAGACACAAACACACATATGTACTTGCAGTTGTCCACATCTCTATGAATACGTGTACAAAATGTGTGTATGCACATACATGTAAATCTACACAGCAGATTTCAGTCAATCAGGGCTTTTAATTCATTTGAGCAAAGTCTTTAGACAAATCAGGAAAAAAAAACAACAAACAAATCATACAGAAATATTCACATTCTATTTTTCAGCATCAAACATGTAAACTGTAAATTTTGTTTTTTTCTGTGAGCTGCTGAAAATATTTTTTCTCTGAAAAAGATGGCTGACCCCCATTAAAATCTATAGAAACATGTCCACAGAATTATAAAAATTCTGAGAAGTAACACCTATCTCTTGAGTTTTTCTCTCCACCTTCCAATCGTCATTTTTATCCGTATGAGTATATAAGTAATTATTTTCTTAGCTTATCATCATCATTTTCAGCTTATATGGAACACTAAGCCATTTAATTGGGCCAACAAGAACAGGACAGTATGTCTTCTCGGTTAGTTATTGCTGACTCAATCGTTATTTTGTCAGTTTCAATCAGCAATAACTGTAAACAGCATTTTAGAGTATAGGTACAATTATATGTGTCATTTAGTATATGCAAAATTCCAAACCCATTATGAAACTATGTAGTGAGCCAGGAAGAAATGAAACATGAAGATGGATTATCCTGTCATTTTATGCTAGAAGGTAATGAAAGCAGCCTGTTATCTTCACAAGATACATTCTTTTATTTTTATCTTTTTAAAACTTTCTTAATAGATCAAATATTATAAATCATTATTAGTATTATACTAAAATTTCTTATGACTTCTTTTTAGCTTTGTTGCAATAAAAATCAATTAATAAAATTAAAATGAAGCTAAAAAGTAGTTATGAAAAATTTAAGATAATAATGATCTTCATAGATATCTGCACTGATTTTGTTTATATGGAGATAATTAAGAGATTACGACAGGATTAGCATGACAAACTCTTTTAAGCAAACCATGACCATAAAAAGATTACAGCAGTTTAGTGGGATATTAAAGCTATGATATGAAAAAATTTTAATGTTTAATTAATGTGAAATTAGTGTAAGATAATGACTCTTTTGCGTTTGAATTTACTGAATTTGTTTTAGTTTTTAATTGAGAGTAATAGTTTTGTTTTTCAACTCATTAAGCAGAAAATTAGTTTACAAACCCAACTATGCATAAAATGGAAAATGTACAAATTTAAATTGTTTATATGTTCCTTCGGAGGAGAATTAGCTGTCTTGGAATGAAAAAAAAATCTGAGGTGAAACATTGATCAGATGCAGAAACTGAATGAGAAACATGTAGTGACAACAAGAATGAATCAACAACCCGAACATCACTGGGCAATTCTCATGCGTTGTGCGAGGAAGAATTCGCCTTTGATGGACTGGACTTTGATTTCATCAAAGAAAACATTCTGGACTTCTTCTCGACAACAAGAATAGCAGATGATGATGTTGCTTTGTATAAAATTGATCCAAATTGGCTTCTTCCCATTTAGTCTCAGATAACTGGATCCTACTCATATACACACACACACACGCGCGCACAGATGCACAGATGCACACACCTATATAAATATATATGGTATATCTATAAGTATGTGGGCTAATGGCAAAAAACACATTTTATCTGCACAACAAATATTCATTATTAAACATAATCTACGGTCTCATCAATGCACTTGATTTAGTGGTGAATATCAATCACAGCAATTGAATATTACATCAATGATTATTATTTATTGTCATTATATCATTTGAATGCGACACCCTGATTATAATTTGCTGTTCTTAGAAAGTAAAAATTATAAATTAATCTATTTCATCTTTCTTAAATCTCTTCTGAATGCCACTTATTTTGAGCAAACCAATCTATCTATCTATCTATCTCAGCTTTTTCTATTCTGTCTATCTATCTATTTCTGTCTGTTCATATCTTGTCTATCTATCTATCTATCTATCTCCATCTGTTCATACTCGTCTATCTATTTATTTCTGCCTCTTCATACGTTGTCTATCTATCTATCTACTTATTTCTTTCTTTTCATATGTTGTCTATCGATCTATGTATCTATTTCTATCTTTTCATAAATTGTCGATATATCTATGTATTTCTGTCCGTTCATTTATTGTCTACCTACCTATCTATCTATTTCTGTCTGTTCATGCATATCTATCTATCTATTTCCATCTGTTCATATATATCTATCTATCTATTTCTGTCTGTTCATATCTTTATATATCTATCAATCTATCTCAGTCTGTTCATATCTATCTATCAGTCTGATCCAGTGTTAATTCTCATAAGGGGAGATAACCTTTTTTGGCGAGACCAGTCACAGGCTGAAACAGTTGGGAACCTAACCCCTGGAAAGTGGGTGGATACGGAGCCCTGGGTGTCGGATGATATGTGGGATACAAACAAAAGGCTACAAGCAGTACTGACAAAGGTACCAAGAAGAATAATCTAGAATTACCAGTATTTACTAAGAGCATGTACACAAGCATTTTATCAGAGCTAGTCAGAGATCTATTCTTAGATAAAGGGCTGAATGTTATCTAAGATTTGGGGAACATTACAAAAGCAAGGGAAAAAAAGATGGTTTGATGAAAGAGACAAGTAGTGTTATG
>OY735234.1:40070318-40170318 GCA_963457665.1 Thysanoteuthis rhombus
GAGCTAATTTTATTTATTAAGCATGAGCAAAAGTTTCCAGTAGAAAACTGGTTCTCAACTGAAGATCCTATTAGTACTTTACATAAAAAGACACTAGGAACCTTTGCACATACCTTAAATAATTTTTTTCATGGTCGCTAATTCTTCCATCTTATCAAATCAATGTAGCCTCATTAATGGTCTGCCTGATCAACCAACCATGTAGGCTATAGATTTTCTCTCTTCACTCATCTGAGTGTCTCTCTGTGTCACGGGATGCTCTTGGTCACATTATGAGGCTACAACCTTAAACAACCCCTAAAAACACTGTTTTTTGATCTTTCAAAAAAGTGCTTTTTGGGTTCACTATGGTCATATTGGAGCAATAAGGCTCAAATATTGTGCTGTTATTTTCTTAATGATATTTTCAGATAAAAGATCTATTTCTTTTACACAATTTTAGATTGAAGATCTATTTCTTTTAGGTTATTTCGGATGGAAGATCTATTTATTTTAGATACTTTCTGATAGAAGATCCATTTCTCTTCGATATTTTCATTTATTTCTTTTACACAATTTTAGATAAAAGATCTATTTCTTTTAGATAATTTTAGATAAAAAGATCCATTTCTTTTACACAATTTTATATAAAAGATCTATCTCCTTTATACAATTTTAGATAAAAGATCTATTTCTTTTAGATAATTTTGGTTAAAAGATCTATTTCTTTTACACAATTCTAGATTAAAGATCTATTTCTTTCAGATAATTTTAGATAATTTTTTTTCATAATCAGTCCTCTTATGTGTACAGGATAGTGGGATTCACATACGCGAAGTATAGATATTTCTTACATTTTCTTTTTTATCAAAACATTCAAGTTCGTTTTTACATCCTATGACCATTAAACAAACCATAAGAAAATGAAAAATATGCTTCTAATATGAGAATTCTTAATTTTTGACCTGTATAGCTTGTTTAGGAGATGCAAGTGGCCAAATAGTTATCGGCACAGAGAATGGAATTGCCGAATCAAGTTCAAACTCTTTTTGCATTCTTTTTGGATTTATACCTTTGGGAAAAGCATGAATCGACTTAGCCCCAGCTATAGATAAATTGCAGGACTGTTGAAGTCTTTAACCCTGTAAGGCAGTCCATCTTGGGCGTTTGGCTAGCACCCCGGTCCTGTAAAAACCCAGAATTTGCAACAAACAATGATCGGGTCTTCATGGAGCGTTCAAGAGAATCATTGCCTCATGTGTTGCACAACATGGGAGGAACTAAGTTCAGATGAGTTGAGATGCTTGCTTAACAGGAGAATATAAAAATGACAGTTCTGCTAGTCAATAGATACCATCATCTGACTAACATCTTTTGGTAGCATGCTACGTTGGGCCTGATCAATTAAAAAATTGGAAAAACGGGTGATCAATGAATTGATTATTAACATTTTGTAGGATGGTGATCACTAATAAAGCTTGAATTTTAAAAAAAAAGTGTGAACGCTGTCAGCCACAAACAAAGGGATCAATCTAGCATAAACTTACATTGCATATTGAACCCTACCAAATTTATTAGTGGGGAGATATTTAAAAAAAAAAAATATAGCCAGAAAAACCCATTAGAAAACTGAAGAAATCTATGTTAATGCTGACAGCTTTGGTTGACGGTCTCTAACTTGAGCATTACAATAAAAAGTTAAAAATATAAGATGAAAGAAAAACTAGTCAATAATAAAAAAATAACATGTGTGCCTCATATCATGAATCACTGTTGAACTTACATGTACTAAGTATATAAAAATTACTAAAAATTATCAAAAATAGATCTTAAACCTTAAATTATTTAAAGAAAAGATCTTAAACCTTAATTTTTTTAAAGAAAAGATCTTAAACCTTAATTTATTTAAAGAAAAGATCTTAAACCATATATAATTTAAAGAAAAGAATCTTAAACCTTACATTATTTAAAGAAAAGATCTTAAACCTTAATTTATTTCAAGAAAAGATCTTAAACCTTATCTTATTTAAAGAAAAGATCTTAAACCTTATCTTATTTAAAGAAAAGATCTTAAACCTTAATTTGTTTGAAGAAAAGATCTTAAACCTTAATTTATTTAAAGAAAAGATCTTAAAGATTATATTATTTAAAGAAAAATTGATCTTTTATCCAAAAATATCTGAAAAAAAAGTACCAGCACAAGATTTGGGCATTGTTGGTCCGAAATGACCATAGAGACCCCCAAAAAGCCCTTTTTTTGCAAAAAAAAACAACAAAGAAATATTTTGCCTCGTGATGTACTCATGCAAATTTTCATAGTTGTAGACCAAAAAATGTGACCAGGAGTGCCTGGAGACACATATACCCAGACAGGCAGACAGACAGACAGACAGAGAGACAGACAGACACACACACACACACACACACATACACACACACACTCACTCACACATACACATAGACTACACACAGACACACGCAGATTGACAAAGAATGAAGAATGTGTAGCCTACTACGCAGGCTATTTCTAGGACTGGTGATTCGATAACATTGTTTTTTTTTAAAGAAATTTGAACTAAAACATCTATAACTACTTGGACAAGAAAAATGAGATGGAAAGCCAACTAGTCAATAATTTACAATAATGACAATGTTAGGGTAGGAGTTTTGTTTTATTACCTTGCTTTGTTGAAAGTCATTCAATAAAACATGATTTCATTCACAAACATGTTATGACTTATAAATCGTATCGTCAGTGTGCACAAGACATGCGTTGTCAGTTGAAAAGAGTCTTGAAACACTACTTATCTTCTTACTATAAATCAGGGTGTATGAAAGCAGGGTGACGCAGTAACACCACTATGAGGTGCACCTGTTCAGAATGAGGCACAAAATACAAAGATATGTGTGTAGAGTTTTAAATCGAAGGTTACTGTCTTTGATTGAGAAGACATGTGACAAGAACTTATATGAACAAACTTTCTGCTCCATTGCCGGTTTAACTTCAGCGTAGGGATTTGGGAGGTGCATTTGGTCAGAATTATGTATTATGAGGCACAAAATCATACTAACACCCTTCTATATATCAAATACAATTTTTATAAGCAACATTTGAATAAAATCGAATCACTGTTGACCTACAAATAATCTTACCGAGCAACCAGCCAAAGTGGGTTACAGTTTCCATATATGTGTGTGTTTTGCTTTTTTAAAAAGTGCTTTCTTGGGTATCGATGGTCAGCCATTCCCAAATCTTGTGCTGGTATTTTTTTAAAGATAATTTTAGATAGAATATCTATACCTTTTAGATGATTTTAGATAAAAGATTTTTTTTTTAATAATTTCAGATAAAAAATTTACTTCTTTTAGATAATTTTAAATAGAAGATTCATTTTTTCAGATAATTTTAAATGATTTTTTTACATGATTTATTTCTGGTACATGCATGGGCTATGGCGATTCAACTACGTGAGGTACCCATATATTACTTACTTTTTTTACTACAAAGTAAATGTGACTTTTATCATAAACATTTGCTTTATTAAAATGTTACTTTTTTTTGAAGAAGTATATGCATTCACTCATTTCTGTCTGTCTGTTTTTCCACACAGTATCTCCGAAAGTTTTCAATGAATTTCAATTTGTGGAAGGGTTAGCAAGAATGGACTACAGAAGGAGTGATTATTGGGTGGGGGTGGGGATGGGGGTGCAAATCGAGGAATTTTTTTTCTCCTCTGCATCATAGCTATATGTTTACACCACACAATATCTCCAAAAGTTCTCAACAAAATTCCTATGACATTTTAAAAGAGTGGGCCATGAGCTAAGGAAGAATCGATTAAGTTTTAGAGTGGGCTCAGGAATTTCCAGTTACCTCCCCTGCATCGTAACTATTTGGGAACAGATTTTCATTCAGATTTTAGTAACAACTTGCTATTACAATCAATGACTGAACAACCATTGTGATAAAGTGAGAAATGTAATAAAATTCCATCAAAGAATGAATATGGTCATAATAAATTCTATTTATGACATCACTGGAAAATATCTAAAATAAAGTTAAGAAACATTGATGGGCACTGGAACACACAAACGAATAAACCTGCCAGAATAAGGCTCTCAAAAGGTCAAAAGAGCTTTTTTTCCAAAAATCAAAACCACATTTTTGGTAGGGGTCTAGTGGAGTACTAATGCCAATTTTCAAACTTGTGGACAAAACGGTATGGCCAGGAGATCTAGAATAATAAAACAAACACGCACTCACATAAAAAAGGATCAAACCCTTCACCATTTTTGATGACTACGATAGCTCAATTGCATTGGTAGAGGTATGTACTCTCGAGGTAATTTCTAGCATTACTAAAAATTAAATAAATTAAACTTGTGTTTTTAGTTATGACTTTTTTCTTGGCCAACATTGCGACTTTTTCTCCAGTGACCTAAAATAAAAGGTTTAATTTTAACTCCCTTGAATCTTACGAGATGTAGAGACTAACCTTGACGGATGAAGAGTCTCGCCTTGAATTATCATAAAGTTATGACTTGTCCCAGTTCTTCTATTGAAAATGGAGAGAAAAACAAACAAAATAATCAACATATTCCCTGGGGTTTGCTGTCCGTCCAGCCAACATTGGCCACTGGTCAGACAACATTTCTGAGTCATCCCCTGATTTGCATCAGGGACGTCTATTATAGATTGATTCTTGTTTATTGACCAGTGTCCAGAATTTAAAATCCTGTTTACTTTGCGGTCCAGTTGAACAACAATAGAAGAAGATCAGGTGATGGAAAAATACAAAGGGAATTGCATACATACAAAATCTGTCCAGAAAGTATGCAGCCATTCAATATTAACAAAAAAAAAAAAAAAGTCCACCTAGGGAAATGATGACTGAGTCCTCTTCAAATACTCACTTTAAGACCTCACTTCGTCTTCTGTTTGACCTCTCATTCTCTCTCCATTCGACATCCGAATAAAGTGAGAATTCCCAACCAAAATGTCTGAAGCCTATCTCACCGCAACTGCCACCTCTGGGTGAGGCTATGGATAAGAACAAGGTCTGTTCAGAAAAAATCCAGACATTTAATATTAACACAAAAAATAGCCTACCTCGGACGATGATACCTTGCATACAGGTATACTTAGTTTAGTGCAGTTAATTCTTTCTAAAATTTTTTATACTGTTCAAAACTGCACTTTTCAAGGTCTCATTATAATTTCAGCTTATTTATATATATATATATGTACTTATTTACATATATATGTACAGCAATACTTCAACCATACTCCATTGAAAGCCGCACTAATCAAAAACCTACTCTAATCAAAACCACACAAATCAAAATCCGCAGTAAGTAAGACCCGCACTATTTAAGGTATTACTGTACTGATTTGGAAACCTCACATACTTATCCCGACATCCTTTCCACTTTTCAAAACAGTCTACCAAATCCTCTTCTGGGATCTCCATCAGCTGCCTCATGTCTTTCTCCTTAATCTTGTCCACTGTCAGAAATCTCCTGCAATTCAACAGCCAAAATACAGAATTTGCAGAGAGCCAAATCTGAACTGTAGGGAGGTTGACTGACCTGGATGATACAGTACACAAGTATGGCATCTTACTGCTGAATGAGAAACCCCATGGAGAGCATCTATTCATGCATGTGCAGCAAGGTCCCTTCTAGTTGGTTGGTTAGTTATCATAGGCGTCTGTTAGGGGGTGCAAGTGAGTGTGGTACAATTCATTCGATCTACTTATTTATTCTTGTAAGTAATCTATTCAAAAAGAAATCTCTGAAGAATAAAAGATTCCAGAATTTGGAAATTATCTTTTATTGCTACACTGAACAAAGAACAAAATCATTGTCACATGCAGACAATTCATGGAACACTAGTTGAAAGCAGTTAATCATCAAAAAGAAACTGGATTTTAGTCAGATCTTCACCAAACTTATCTCAGACTTTGATTATGAACTGAATTTTATTCCTGCTGATTTTTTCTCTACGAACACTCATCATACATAATCAAAATAAGCAATTGTCTGACATTGTAGATCGTAGCCATGTTTCAAAATTCTTCAAAAAATAAGAAGTTTTCTTATCCTCAGAAAATGCATTAATCGGAGCTCTTCAACCCATCGATAATTTTGACCCGATCACCCTTACAATAGCGCTATCAGAAATAAAGAGTAAGCCTTCACTTTTTATATCCTTTTAGAGTCCTTTCTGGAAAATATCCTTATGCAACTGCATGGAAAAGTGGCACCAGATGCCCTTGCTAGTTACATCAAAACTGCGCAACCAGTTCTCGAGATATTCAAAATGGCTAGAAACTTTCCGGACAGACCTCAAATATACATCAACATTTTTATAGATGTCTATTCAGCTTAGCTTTGTTTGACGCATGGCCAATTTCAGAGATAAAGGTTGGGAAGATCGTGTTATCCCATGATTTCAGAGTGGAGAGTCTGCCATACCTTGAAAATCAACATTGAGAATCTTGGTTTTTATCTGGACTTAAACAAATCAAAAATAGGTCTGGTTTGTCACTCAGTAGAAACTTTGATGTCATTAGGCAGCATGCCGTTTCGAGGGTGATTGAATAAAAAAATTGAGAAAAAGAGGTGATCAATTAATAAGTTACTTCTCTCCCCTTTTGGTTCAATCACAGAAAAGCCCTTAGTTTCAGAAAGCAAGCATGAATGTTGCTGCACACAAACTAAGAGACCGATTTAGTTTAAACTTACGTTGTAAATAGACCCCTCCCCACAAAAAAATCATTTTAGGAGCGGGGTTCAAAAAACAAAAAAATAATGTTTTTTCTGGACATAATAAGGAGAAAGTGTTCAAATTTTCAGTCCTCTAGCTCTTAAAAATGGAAGGAACCACGTTGACTGTACTGACAGTTTTAGTTGACAGTTTCTCAAAGTTAATACAACACAGATCTTAATGGAGATTTCACCTTTTCTGAAGGAGACATGTTCCAAGATTCCAGCGGATGCCGAAGCTGTGGGTAATACTGAACCATATATATATCATTTTTTTTTCATATATATATATATATATATATATATATATATATATATATATATATATATATATACGCCAATGATAAAGTTCAATTATTTAATTAGGTACAATAAGAAATTATCAACAATAGCTAATAACAAAATAGTTCAATTATTACAATACATTATAATAAAAGTCAGGGCTGGCTTTGAGCCGATAGGACCAATTGCTCCCAATTAGACCTGCACCAAAGGGAGCCTTGTACCCGGGTATATTCTAGTCTTGACAAATGCACACTACACCATTTTGCAGATGAACAAGATGATTTATAGATAACAGTGGCAATATTAATTCTCCTCTGAATTCTCAAAGATTCCATCATGTTTGTTTACACCATTTATATTTTGGATTTTTTTTTGTTGTACTTGAATTAAACAATCTTATTCAATCACAGAGGAGGGTAAAAAAATGTTTTTGTAAAATTTTCAGGCACACATTTTGATTTCATTCAATTGTACCATAGAGATATAAAGATCATCTAAATTTCTAAGATTCTGCAGACCTTGACTGTCAACCAAAGGCCCCCACAAAAAAAGTTTCCAATTGGCCTCGCAGCTCCTAAGGCCCGCCCAGATAAAAGTTATAAATGATAGATAGAAGACTTCTTCTTGCCATAGATTGTAGAAACCTCAACGTTCAATTTTTTGAGTACTTTCACTTTTTCACTTAAAAGAACCTTTTTACAGCTTTTTTCTGGCGTAATCAAAATGTCAGAATTGTCGTTCTTGTGCTTTGGGTCCATTATTAAGTAAATCAAACTATGAATTTATTTCTGGAGTTGACTATGGGCAGAATCAGAATAAACAATCAAAGGAAATGAAGTGGCTACATATTGGTGACAGGTTTCAATTCCTGCTGCAGTCCAATTTTCTTTAATTGTTCATTCTATTTTTGTTGTCTGAATTGAGTGATATATCGACCGAGTAATGTCAGGAGTTCATTTCAAATAAGTTTCTATGCAATGTAACAATTTAGAACTCAGTCTTCTGGACCAAATATGTCCATTTCTCAAATACATCAATATATATATATATATATATATATACATATATTCATATATATATATTCATATATATATATATATATATATATATATTAGGCAAGGGAGTTCAAGTGGACCGGTGCCTCAGGCCATAGTTATTCTTAATCTAGCCCTGACCACTGGTAACTAAAACCATGGAAAGTGAAACCGTGATTAAGGTGAGCCACAGTAAAACATCTAACCTTTACTCAACCCTAAACAACCATTCCTTTGTGGTGAAATCTTATCTATCACATGACTATAACATTCGTAGGATTTTGTTATCAGGTTGAGTGATTTTTTGTAGCGTAGGAGTTGATATCAGAGTATAAAAGAGGAGAAGATGGCATTGGTTTGTTCATTATCACTATGTCATTGACTGAGGTCAGTGTGACACGTATAAGAAAGTTCACCAATAGGTTATAGGGTACGAAAGAGTTAGCGAGTGTTCAGCTATAGGTCAGTGGATGCAGAATTCATCCGTAAGTCAACCATAGCTGGAAAACATCAATGGTAAGCTTAATCAGGCCTTGATTACAGATAACTGAAATTGTAGAAAGCAAAAATATCAATATGGGGAGGACCACTGTATGATATGTGACCTCATTATTATTAATTTTTGCTGCTATTTACCTTCATCTTAATTGTTGTTGCTTTTTATTGCAACTTAACTCAGGCTCAGAATTAAACTCACAATATACCTACCTGATTTTACCTGGCACCTTTTTCTGGCCCAATCTTCGGGATCAAAGTGTAGTATCTGTTCCACGGCATAGACCAAGGAGTCGGTACTGACACTTGCCCGTTGAATGGGCCGGAGATTGTGTGCAGGGTATCAAAGACCGAGTGCGCCGGTGCAAACGTTGGCCAATGAGGTTACACTGAGGCTGCGTTTGCTAAGCGCATCGGGAGGCCTTTGGACTCGTCCTTAGGCTCTCCCATTATTACTCGGCCTAGCTTTCGCAGGTGACTGCGTCGGCTGGAGCCATTTTTTGGCGGTAAGGTACTATTTCTTCCCACGTTAAGCCCGACCTTGTGTCACATATTGCTGTGGTGGGACAGTGATTAAATAGACCTACCTGATTTTAGTTGTGATAAAAAGCAACGACAATTAAGATGAAAGTAAATGATAGCAAAAATTGATAATAATGATATATGATACTTCATCTACCAACATAATCCAACCTTAAGCTGACCGATTAAAGCTGTTCCTTTGTGGCCATATCTTATCTATCATACAAGTTTTGACTCAACTTCTTTATCTGTATTTCTTTTGAATTTTTGTCCAGTCAGGAAGTCATTAAAAAGCTCTTTATTTATGCCACATATCATTATAGAAAAATGTGGAAGAAACATGAAGCTATATTAGCTTGGAATAATCTCATGAAAGGTTTTTTCCAAAAATAGATTTGATAAATTTGAGAAGAAATAGCTTCAAAGGAATCGTCAAATAATACTTCATAAATACTTATCGTAATAAGCAAATTATTAAATTGTAAAAACAACTATCTCATGAGCTAAAGTTGGTTTTTAAGATATATTGTAATTTAATTGTAAATACAAAAAATTAAAAGAATTGGTGGAATATTAATATTATTTATTTTTTGATCCGACTTTGATTTTTTAAAATTAAAAAAAAAATTTTTTATTGATCGAATATTTCTAAAATCGAATAACAATGAAATTACTGTGTATATGAAAATATATAGGTGGATACTACTTGTGAGTCATTAAGCCTAATTTGTACCCTCCTCACCAATTGTTTCAATTTGTTATTGTTTATTTAATAAAATAAAATATATTCTATTCTATTCTTTCTTTATGGAAATCAACCTGGGAGCCTACTGATTCATATAAAAGGACTGTGAGATGAAAAATTCATCATTTCTCATTTTGTGATTGTCTTGTTATCTTCCTATTTCTCTTTCCCCCAACTTTTTTGTTATATCTAGCTTTTCTCTTATTTATACAAGAGATTATCCTCCATCTTTACTTCTGTGACTAAATATGATTAACTTACCAGATGTGCTTGATCTTTTCCTTACCCGAAATAAAATTTTCCTTGTTGATTCTTAACTATAAGTGAATCAACCTTATCTATCTATCTGTCTATTTCAGTCTGTTTATAGCTATCCATCTATCTATCTATCTCAGTGAATTCATGTCTATCAATCTATCTATCTTAGTCTGTTTATATCTATCTATTTATCTATGCCTATTAATATCTATCTATCTATCTATCTGTTTTCATATCTATCTATCTATCTATCTATCTATCTCAGTCTGTACATATCTATCTCTGTTTATATCTATATATCTATCTCAGTCTGTACATATCTATCTATCTGACTATGACAGACTCTGAAGACACACACACACACACACACACACACACACACACACACACACACTCAAACACACACACCCACACACACAACTAAGCTCATATTACTTACCCTGAATGTTTTCCTAATAAAATAATCTCCCTAAATAAACAAATACCTGATACTGTATGACCTTCTTCTCATATTTACCCTTATATATATCCTCTCTGTACCAGTCCAATTTTATTAAGGCTTTCCAAATGAGGTTTTCCCCATTTCAGCTGCAGTTTAGTTCTGGGTAAAGATGGGCTCAGCCTTTCTTCACATGTGTCAACCTTTTCCTTCTCTTATTGGTTCTCCGAAAGTACCTCTTCGGTCATCATTCATTAACTTTCTTCTGGCAATAGTTCAAACATCATAATCACTGATGGCAAGGTGGGGGGGGGGGGAAGTATTATACGGGATCGGGGGGGGGATGCAGATTAAGCTGAGTCTTCCTTCTCAGTTTCCAAGATTTTTGAAAGTTCCATGTCTACTAATGGAAATACCAAAACACAACCTTACCATACATACCTTGTTCCCAAAACTCATTTTTATCAATGATTGCAATCATAACAAGAAGAATATCTGTACCTCACGTAAATGAGTCACCATAGCCTGCATGTGTGCCAGAACTGATAATCTAAAAAAAAAAAATTATCTAAAATTATCTAAAAAAAATAGATCTTCTATCTAAGATTATCTGAAGAAAAATACCAGCATAAGATTTTGGCATTGTTGGTCTTGAAATAACCAGAGAGACCCCAAAAAGCATCTTTAAAAAAAAAAGAAAAGTTTTTAGATGGTGCTTAGTGGAGTACTTATGCAAATTTTCATGGTTGTAGCCCCAAAAATGTGACCTAATGCGCCCTGAGACACACACTTCCATACATTGATAGACACAGACAATCAAAGTTGAGAAAAATCTATAACCCACTTGGTTGGTTGGTTGGGTGGGCCATCGGTGGGGCTATGGTGATTCGATAACAAGAGGTAGTAATAGTAGTAGTAGTAAGGCATTCCTTTGAACCTTATTGTAAAGTGTATCTATTTCATAGCCACTACCTTAACTATTCGGTGGTAACTACAGTATAACGGATAATCGAATCTCACAAGAATGACCATGTGAACTAGGGCTTTTATAAATTCTTTTGATTGTTCGAAAAAATTCATGCCTTTTGAGTTTCTCCCCTCAGCCCGGGTTTAAATACTACGGAACCCTGTGAATGGGATTCAAATTCACTGTTGGTATAAAAGTGAAAAGAAAGAAAAAGAAGGGTTTTTGCGAAAAGTCCCCCCCCCCATTTCATTTGTGTTTGTGTTTGATGGGTACACCCACACACATATATATATGTATATATATGTATATATATTTATATATCATCATCAGCAGCAGCCATCATATGTCCAATGCTGGACAAAGGCTTTTCCCATTCCCTTCCATGATGACTGCGATTGCACTAACCTCTGGCATGTCTTACCAGCAAACTATTCTATCTCATCCCTCCATCTTGTGTCTGGTCTTTTCCTACTGTGTTTACTATCATGTGGGTGCTAATTGGATAGTGTTTTGCACCCTCTATCATCATCCCTTCTTGCAAAGTGTCCTGCCCATCTCCATTTTTGTTGCTTAACTATTTGAATAATATCCTTCATTCTAGTCTTTCCTCTGATCCATGCTGATTTTTTTCTATCTCTTAGAGTTATTCCTAGCATTACTCTTTCCATGGCTCTTTGTGCTATTCTGAGTTGATTCTCAGTTTATTTTGTTAGTTTCCATTCTTTGCATCTGTTAATCATAGTTGGTATTCATTGTATATTTTATGCTTTGAGCACATTAGTACGATGCTCTTCAACTTGTCTCTATTCATACCAAATGAAAGAATAAACAATCAACCTATTCTGTTTACACAGTCCAGACCAAATGGTACGTTCACTGTGTATCAACGGGAGGTGATTTCAAATAGAGTTTCAAGAAATAACATTTTTATAATTATTTCTTTTGGATCATAGATCTTTTTCTTAATGATTAGATTGTCTGCATTTAGAAATAATTAGAGCAGATATGGACAGCAAATGAACACGATAAGAATTTGGAGATAAAGCAGTTATTTGGGTGTTTGCCTTCCGGCTGGGCTGTTTTGCTAAATGGAAAGAATGACACTATGTTAAAGTGACTACCTATTGGTCACGGGTTCAATTCCAGGAGCTGCCCATTTTCTTTAATCTTTTATTCTATTTATGTTGTTTGGTCACATGATATATTCACCACGTGATAATGGCAGGAGAGTTCCAAAATATCCATATTTTGCCAAAACTTTACCATTCATAGAAATTTGAGATTTTGCACAATGATTTGGGAAAATGTTTTTTGTTTTTTGAAAATTCCCCTCCAAAATAAGTTTTTTAGTGGGGGGTTCAATTTGTAATCTAAATTTATGCTAAATTGGTCACTAGTTTTGTATTTTTTGAAAATTCAGACAGTTTTTAGTGATCACAGCCCAACAAAAGGCAAAGGAAGTAACTTATTCATTGAGCACCTCTTTTTCCAAATTTTTAATTGATCACCCCCCAATACAGCATATATGAGTAGTGGTGATTTATAATTTCCCTTTGAAAGCTCATGTTCTTTCATGTTTTTTTCTTCTTGAGATATTAGTTGAAAAGGATTTTCACCTGCTGGCGATAAGTAGAAAAATTGAATAAATAAATTTCTACTTCATGATAAGCTGTGTGTCCATCCGTCCATCACATCACTCTGCTTGTCCATCTGTCGCACTTCAGAAATAAGAATTTACTTTTAAAGGGGGAGGGGTTCAGGAGAGGCTCTTGGAATATTGGAATAGAATAGCAGTACAAAGACCGAGAAGAGGGCGGGGAGAGAGAGGGGTAGAGGAGAAGCTAAGGGATATGCAAAAGGATTCAGAGTGAAACATAAAGATATTCACTTCAGGAGAACGGCTGAGCTTGGCTGTCCAGAAGAAAAGAAAGCGAAAAAGTAAAAAGAGGTTGAGTAGCATTTGTTATTGAGTGCCTGTGAATGGAGGATTTAGTCTAATGTTTTTCAGCAATAATCTTTTCAGGCAACTCGTATGATTTTTTTCAGGTATTACAGTGCTTTAGATTTTCACCCCTAGGTATACTTTCAGCAAAGTATTTTACTTTTAATTATAAATGAGGGTATATCTTGTTTTTAAGGCTAAAAAAAATGAAGATTAGCTCTTTCCTTTTTTAAAAAAATTACCTTCTTCATCAAAAAATAATTGTTCATTTCGGAAAATAACAACTAAGAGATGATTACTGCCTTGGATAATTGACCCTCCCCCCTTCACCCTGACAATAGCAGAGAAACTGTAACAGACCTTCCAAGTGTCAAGTATTTTGATACATTCTCATGTTCATACGAAAGAGAGGAAAATTCTCACACACTTTATAAATAGTCAATTTCAGTTGTTGATATACCCTGAAATGCAATTCAAGCCATTCTTCAAAATTATCTGGGTGGGGGCACACAGTAAATTCTCCTAGAAAGCCCCCATCAAATTTTCCTTGTTGCAATCGGTGGGGTGGGGTGGGGTAGGGGTTGTTTCACGTGATTCTCACTCATTCTTAACATAGAAACTTGACAATGCCGCTGTAAAAGCTAAGTAGTCTGGCCATGTAAATGATCACACCCATGGGGAAATTGTCCTGGGGTAATTGTAAATAGTCATTTATCTGAGTTAGGGGAGTTATCCAAGAGGCCATTGTCCTATGGGGGAAATTGTCCCAATGGCAGTTGTCCTGTCACCTAGAAATAAACATAAGTGCCTTTCTGTCAATTAAACCTTATATTTTTCATTTTTTCTCATTTCTTCCTACCAAAAATTGCAATGTAAGGAAAAAATATATGCTTATAATTAACTATAAGTAGTTGAAGACTGAATATGGGCAAGTGGATTATATATGTCTTCTCACTATGAATGTTCAAGTCATTTGTTGCCTTTAAAAACATTAAAAATTGATAATGTTGAAACTTACCCTTTTTTATCAAAATTTCATAACTTCATAACAGGCATGGTTCCGGGTGAGAGGTCCAGACCTCCACCTTGGGTAAAGCATAACAGAAATTTAAAAGAATTTCTTGATGAAGTCATTTTACGAATAAAACAGCCAAGAAATCATAAATGAACCTTAAAAACAGAAATGTATTATGTCCATTGTCTAATTAAAATGAGATGAAAAAAAATTGCCCCTCCCCCACTCAAAATCCTGGATCCAACCCTGAGTTTGTTTAAGATCTGTTTAGTTCAAAAGATAAGAAGAAAAAAAAAGAAGAAAATTGAAAGAAAAAGTTGCTGAGAGTTTTGACATAATTAGAAATTTTTTTTGAACACGTGGACATTTCTAAAAGACTTCCTTTTTAAAGAAAAAATTAGAATTAGAAATTATAGACTAAAATACTTGAGGGTTCTTCTTCTGGTTGTTGTGTTGGTGTCGAGGGACTCAAAACAGCATTGCTTTGAGTGTGAGAAAATTAAAAAAAAAGATCTTTTCCACAACAAGATGAAGAAGATCAAAAAGAAAGAGGGGGGGGATTGGAGACAGACAGACAGACAGACATACATACATACATACATACATACCTTCAGATAGAAAGAGAAAGAGTGGATGAAAATCTAAAAGAGAGAAAGTGGGATACAGTGTGAGGTTCAAGTTGAAAATGATAAAAAATGCTATACTGTATGTGTCAGTAAAGTAGAATAGAAAGAAAGAAAGAAAGAAAAGAGAGAGACTGACAGGCAGACAGAGAGAGAGAGAGAGAGAGAGAGATAATCAAAGTAAAAGAAACAGAGGCTGAGGGAAAGAAAGGAATAGATTAAAAAGATAGGATAAAAGACAAAAAAAAGAAACAAAATATTAAAAGGGGGAGAGAAAAGAAAGGAAGAAAGTGATTTTTTTCAAATTAAGAAAGAAGGAAAATGGTAAGTAAGAAAGAAAAAGAAGGAATTATTTTTCACATTTGAGAAAGACAGAAAGAAAGAAACACAGTCCGGCAGAGAGAGAAAGAGAGAGAGAGAGAGAGAGAGAGAGAGAGAGAGAGAGAGAGAGAGAGAGAGAGAGAGAGAGAGAGAGAGAGAGAGAGAGAGAGAATGAAAGAATGAATGAAAGAATGAAAGAAAGAGATGAACAAAATAAGAAAGAGAGAAAGAGGGAAAAAGGCAGAGAAAAAGAAAGAAAGAGGAAAAGAATTGAAAAAAAAGAGAGAAAGAAAAGAAGGAAGGAAAAGAAAGGAAGGAAGAACGGGGGGAAGGAAGAAAAAGAAAAGCAGACAGATTAAAAAAAATAAATAAAGACTGAAAGAATGACAAAAAGACAGAAAGAAAGAACCTTTATAATGTAAAGTGCGCGTAGTCGCCTTTTTTCTTTGCCTGTGCGCGGAGAGTGACGCGCCATTCAGGGGCAGATAATCCCGCAGTTATGGAGGCCACTTGAGAAGATGGTTCTCTTCGCATTGTCCTTAGAATTTCAGTCGCAGACCTTCTCGAAGACTTTGTAAGACTGGGCAAAGTGCCGGATTGTGGTCAGTAATGACCAAGGATCTTGTTTGAACAAGTGGGTGACCCGACAAAGCCATCTGCCGCCCCTAAACAAGGACGGATGTCATCGGAGCATGCCAGCTACTATTGAAACCAAGAAGTACCATGGCTCACATTTTCCATGGATTCGAACTGCTTTTATTCAAAAGGTTCCATGCCGAACCTTCACTTTGGCACGAATGGAAGAACAAACTACTGGAAAAAAGCCGAGATACGTCGAATTCTTCGGCTCTTATCGATTTGGAGGACATTGGAGTGAGTAAAATTAAATAAAATCATTAATTTTTAAGGGTTGCTTTTCGTCTGAAAAAATCCAATTTTTGGTTCTTAAAATTCAAATTCATCGACGCCTTTTCGTCTTGGAGCAAATATAAACCGGTTTCTCAAAATCCATTCTTTATTCTTGAACTAAAAGAAGGATTTATACCCTTAAAAACATCTTTTCTTGTGTTTAAACATTTATTTTTCAAGGGCTGTTTAGTCCTTCCCTCTCTGAGGAAAAAAAAAACTTGATTTTTGTCTCTTGAAATCTAGGGATGTCTTTTTTTTTTTGGTATAGGAATAGATAGATATATACCGGTTTTTCTATATGTTTCTTCTAGTTTTAGACTAAAGGAAGTATTTAGACTCTCAGAAACATTTGATTTTTGTGTTCAATAATTCATTTTTGAAGGTCTGTTTCGTCTTGGAAAAAAAAATCCATTTAAAATTTTTAGTCTTGAATTTCAGGGATGCCTTTTCGTCTAGGATCAAATCTAAAACCGGTCTGAAAAATCCAAAATGCTTCCTCTATTTTGTCTTAGATAAGACTATCAAAAACATATCTGTAGATCACAAAATCATTCATTATCTTCTAAGGGCTACTTAGTTGTCAAAATAAGAAAAATCCATTTATCTTCATTAAAATTCAGGGATGCTCTTTGGTCTAGGAACCAAATAACCGGTTTTTCCAAATTCTTCCTTTTGGTCCAAGACTGGGAAGAAAGTATTTCAGACTCTGAGACATTTAGGCTTGTATTCCAAGACTATTTCTAAACCATTTCTATTTATATTTTTATTTAATTGAAATATAATCCATTGAAAACAAAGAACAGAACACCTAATATTACCAAGAAATAACCCAAAAAGTAGATTAAAAAAATGATCTGCTTTAATTCTATTCTTTGAAAGGCTTTTTAGTTTTATTTCGATCCTGAATCAATTTTTAGAGCTGAACAAAACGGAGAAAATTTTTAAAATTCAGGAATGCCTTTTCGTCTTGAAATAAATATAAACCGGTTTTCTAAATCCCAAATCCTTTCTTTGGTCTCAAGTCTCTCTGAAAGACATCTAACCTTTTTATTTATTTCTATTCCTCAACAATTTTATTTAAAATTAATTTATATATGATCCATCAAAATCCAATCCACGAAAAACAAAGAACACCTAACATCAACAACCCTAAGGAAATTTTAATTTATCTATTTCCTTCAGGTCTTCCTTCCTCTTCTATTTCGAGCCCAGAATCAATTTCTAGGATCAAATAAACGAAATAAACGGAAGAAAAATAAATTGAAGATGAATATAAATATTTTCCTAGCCTTGCTTTTGAGTTAGAGGGAAATAAGGGATCTAATTTCTATGTTGATTTCAACTAGAAGGGTGTGGATCCATCTTCCCTAGAACCTATATAAAAGATCATTACATATAAATAGGTATATAAAATATTTATTTGACAAAATCAACTGGAATGTGTGGTGTATTTAGAGAATTGAAGTGTTGTGCCTAACCCCCAATATACTTAATAATTGCCAACAAGGTTTAGTCCTTCCTTCTTTGCAACCTATCAGAATATTGTGAACCCGAAGAAGAGAGAAAGAGAGACAGATATGTAATAATAGTAGTTTCCTACTTGGGTTTTCTTATGCCCACTGCATTTAGGAAGGAAGAGGCTTCACTACTAAATATAGACCCTACCCGATGAAATTGGGGTGGGGGATCTCAATTAGTAAAATAGCTCGTTTATTTGATTTAATTTAGTATTAGGGAAAATAAATAGCTTCAGTTGAAGCTATCTCTTTCCATCCGTCTCCCCAATTAAGAATTACCTAAATAAAGGCACTAATAATAATAATAAGAGGCTTCCGTACTAAATATAGCCCCGTTTCCCTGAAAAGGGGTGGAGGGAATCTAAATTAGCAAAATTACTTCTATCGGAAGAAAATTAATTAAAGGTATCTATTATCAACATTACCTTTTTTTTTTTTTTTATAAGGGATTAGAAATTGAAAAGCTTCGCTTCACTACCAACTGTAGTCTTCTGCTACCCCCCCCTAAAAAGAGGGGGGGTGATCGAAATCAGGAAAAACATTCCTTTATTAGAAAATGAATGAAAAAATTAATTAAAGATATCTCATATCACCCCCCAATCAGAACTATTTTTGAATAAATAAAAACAAAAAAAAAACTGAACCTACCTTTTACTAAAAAAATGAAACCGCGAATCATAGTAAGTTAGTAGCAACCAGGGTCTAGCTGAGGGAGGGGGCAATTTTAACCCCCTGGGCCCCTAATTGAGGTGTGTGTGTGGGGGAAGTGGTGGCTTTATGAATAGTAGTTCACCTTGCTGGATTTTACTAACATTACAATGATAAATCTCTCTAAATGTTGGAGGCCCCTTAGGGAGCCTGACCCCCAAATCTCCTGCTACGTCACTGTTACGCAAATTGAATAGTTTTCTTTTTATTATATCAGTGTTTATTTCCTAGTGAACGTATGCGGATGTTAATATGTCTTCATTTCAAGATAATTGTTTTCAATGTTTTGGTTAATTTAATAATTATTTAAGGCTCACTTTCTTGCTTTATTCATTTTAATATAATAATAGTCGTTTTATAAAAAAAAAAAAAGAAACCAAGCCCACCTTTGTCAGGTAGATAGTATCTTTTTAGTATTAGTAAGTAGTATGTATATTTTCCCTTACGTTGGAAAAAAGGTCTTTTGTTAGTCAGGAGACCAACATACCGTATTTACTCGAGTACAATGCGATCTCGAATATAATGCGACCCCCAATCTTTGTTGCTAAAAATCAGTAAAATACGTAGATGTTATCATTTATTTTACATTCTAGTATCATGCTACCCCTAATTTCAACCCGGATTTTTAATATTAAATTTCTCGCATTATACACGAGTAAATACAGTAAATGTAACAATTCACTTCGAGTTGTGGGGTGAATAGGATCGGGTTGGTGGTCAACCTCTTCTATTTTCCTATAAATCTGGTTTATTTTCCCCTTTTTTTTTTCTTTTTTCTAATTTACTGTTCCGATTACCATTTTTATTTTTTTATTTTTTTATTTCAAATTGGTAAAAAAAGGAAAAATAACGTAATTCTTATTATGTTACTATGTATTTATTTAGTCAAGTTTTTCCCATAAAAAAAATCCTAATTTGTTGTTTATTCCGAAAAAAAAAATTGAAAGAAGTTTATTGATATTACTTAATTGAGGTAGTAAAAAATGATACACCTTTTTTTTTTCTTTAAAAAAAAAAAAAATTTCTGTTGGTTGCTATAGAATAAACAAACCGTAAACGAAAAACGGCTGATGAAACATTTAATTACTTTTTAATTAATTTAATTTTTTCGTTTATATCTGAAACTATGCCGTTTTTTGTATGAAAAAATTAGTTTTTAATTCAGGCAAATAAATACGCCAATTAAGAAAAAAAAACTTATATATATATATATATATGTGTGTGTGTGTGTGCAATAAATTACTAAAAATACGTATTTATTGGTAGATATATGTCAAGGGTTTGTAAAATAGAACTATGTTTGTATAAAGCTAAATTTTTCAATATTTCGAGCTCTTTAAAAGAAACGGAGCAGTAATTATACCTTACTTCCTGTTTCGTGTTTCAACTAAAAATTGTAACGAATTATAAGCGATATGTTATTTATATAGAATACAGAACTAATAATTATTTTGTATTGGATTCAATTTAAATGATCAAACCACTGAACCCATTTATTTATCTCGTATATCCCGATTTTATTTCCTTTGTGTTGAGGGTAGAACGAGAATTTTACTTCAGACTACCGAGTACCGACATCTCTCTCTAAAACGGCTTCTGCTACTAAAAACAGCTGATCACCTATCTCGATGGGTTATTATTTTGTATTTAAATCATTTTGACTATCGAATCTATTATATTCAATTGTCTATTAAGAAGACAAAAGTATATCATATCTTTACTTATTTGATTAGTGAGATCTGTGGAAATCCCTCGATTATTTAAAGAAAGAAACCAAAAAAAAAAACAATAAAATATAAAATATGTAGATGAAAACACTAGTTGTTTCAACGTAGAGAGTATAAAATTCAATACTTCTCTTAAAATTAGTACAAAAATAACAGAAACGAATGTATAAATATATAAATGATTATTTTTTTGATTTCAATTTCTTTTTGTGGTATGTTTAATCAATTTTTATCTTACTTTTATTACGTATTTTTCGTCGGTAATAACGGAAGTTACGGTGGGGGGAAACAAAGAAACAAACAGTGAAAGTCGCACAATTCGTTATACAGATAGATTTTTGGAAAAATATCAAATGAATTCGAAATATTTTCGTTGATATCACATTGGTACGGTGTTTTTTTGCTAGTCTAACTTGCAAAAATTGATGTTCAGATGAATCCGCTTATTGTGATCATTGGGACAGGGTCTGTCTGATAACAATAATCGGCTAATGGTATTATACTGAGAAATAAGCTTATAGTAATCACTTGAAATATTGTTTGGAACTGATAATTTTGATAACAATATCCATTTGATTATCCGTGATTATAATTAACGGCTTCCTCTGTATTGAATCTGCCTCCTTTTAAAAATTCAAAAAAGTAAATAAAATGTTACTTTGTTTCATCATTTTTTAGCTTTGATGAATTGAATTTTTCAAAATTTATGAAAAAAAAAATCTTGTTTTAAATCTGATTTTAGAAATTTATTAATTTCATATACACTGAATTAAATTCAGTAAATTATTATTCACTGATCTATTCTAATTGGTATCCTCATCCTGGTTGTTATAGTCACGTTTCGGCTGCTGTACCATCTGGCCTTCTTCAGGTGTGTGTCATTTTCGGTCATCATCATTAGTCTTTCAACATCCGTCTTTGGATATAGACTCCCCCCCCCCCGCAAGATTTGCCAGATCTCCTGAAGCGGCCTAAATTGTCATGCCATCTTATTTTCTGCCAGCCACATTTTTGTTCATGATCTCTGGGTATCCATGTTGTGAGTTGTCCACCGGGTGTGTGTGTCATATGACAAAGACGCAATGATCAAAATTGAAAATGCATAACTAAAGAAAGTAGACAACTACATCCACCTGGGACAAAGAATCTCCATGAAATCCCCCAAACGAACAAATCATCTGTAGAATCACTTTAGACTGGCAAGCCTTTGATAGAGCAAGCTCAACATCCAAGAGCAAAAAGATCCCACTAGTTTCGAAAAGAAGAGTTGTATTCAATCACATGCTAAAATAAAAATCTGTTAGCGACCATTTTTTTAACTTGACACTATCGGAAAGAGTTTCTCTCTTCAAGTTCAGATAAGGCCTCTGAAGAAAGCTGTAGAAATGATTGTCTGAAATTTGGTGGGAACAAAAATAGCAAGAAGGTTGAGTTAAAAAAAAAAACCCTTTGAATGTTAATGTCTCTTATCAAAATTATACGCAATATGATTGTTTTATTTTTAAATAAATTGTTTTAATAGCAACATTCGGTATAAACTCTGCTTGATATGGTTAAAAATAAATTTCTATCATGAAATTTACTTATATCTTGGTTAATGATAGTGATTTTAAAAATGATTAATCGGTCTAGAGGCCGAAACATTTAAAGGAATGTGTTGCGTTTCAATATTTCTTTTTCTTTTTTTTTTTTTTAATTGTACTAGAATACAAGATGACTATTATAACTTGTTACATATAAGACATTTAAAAAAAAGAAAAAAAAAATCACCCTCAAAATCAATCTGTGCTCTACATGGTGGAGGTTAGGTGTGGGGTTGATGAATCTCTCTCAGCATGTGCCAAGACAGTGGGTTATAAAGTGTCTCTCTGTCTACCTGTATATTTATGACTTTATTTTTTCATTACCAAGTGACTATTCTTATTGTGTGTTACAGATAAATAAGAGGTTGGGTTTTACTCTTAAAGATTCCAGGTGAGGTCAATGCTCAGAACACCTGTCAGAAAAGCCTGAGAGCTCACAAGGGTGTTAGACTTGGGGTTGGAACACATGGCTATCAAACTCATGTGATCTCTTGGGAGTTCACTCTCGCAGGGTGTGTAGGTCAGTTTAACACTTATTTGAATTGTTAGGGGACATGCTGCTGTTACTGTTGCAGGTCATGTGATATCATGAGTCCTTGCTAGTCGGCTCATTTGACTTAATGTCACACGTTTCATATCTGCACTCATTTGTGAAGTGCGTGATGGCGAGATGTTCGTTTCAGATCTGAGATTGACTCCAAAAATTATGTGCATCCTGCAATATTCAGTGACCGCTTGTAAAATCTCATGAGGTGAAGTGACACGAGAGTGGATCATACTGCTGACTATAATGGTTGTCAGCTCGCATGAGTTCAGGTCATATGATAGCAATATGTTCCCAGCATTAGAGTAAAACTAACTGGTAGGTTATTTTTGGGGGTCTGGGAATGCTGAAAATTTTGAGATATCAATCAATGGTAATGGCTTGTTCATTTTGTGTCGTTTCGGCTTACAAAAGGTTTCATAGGAATGCTTTGCATTTTGATTGCAGGGGAAAACCTGTAAGAAGTTTAGTCAGTGTGAACTATAATGACGCAGCAGTTTTATACTTTGAATTTCTTTGAAGCATTGTCAATTATTTGTCTTTGACTTTCATCTTAATTTCAGTTGCTTTTTCTTGCAACTCCCAGATCTTAATTCTACCATCAATCATTAGCTGAGTGGTTCAGAAAGAAAAAATGGGGCTCTGGCGATATTCAAACTTGCATCCCTTATCTTTGGGATCCTGCTTATTATTCATTTCTGGTCTGCACTGCTTAATGATTGTGGAATGATTTGGCAGATGTGATAAAAAGCAAGAAAAATTAAGATGAAAGAAATATTAATAAGCCTACCTGCTGCAATGTCAAACTCCTGTTCAATTTCCTTTCCAACTGAAGATCATTACTGCAACTGATGTATTGTATATAACAACTAGAAAAATGTGTTTGTTCAATTTTAGTATTAGTGTTACCATTTATTTATTAGAATAAAATAAGCCCTTGGTGTTTCTGTAAGATGAATTTTATAGCTATATAAGACTTGTCAATTCAGCTCAGTTGGTATGAGAGCCGGCTACAATCATGTGGTTTTGATTTCAAATCATGGTAGGGAAATGTCAGTTTTATAGATGTATTTTATTCACTTGGATGAAATAAGCCTTTGCGTATTTTGAACATAAACCTTAGAAGATATATAAGATTTGTCAGTTCAGCTCAGTCGATAAAACACAACTACCAACCAGTGGGTCATGATTCCGAATCCAAATAAGAGAACATTCATTATTACTCCCCTAAATGTGGGGAGGATTGTTGTCCTTATTACAGTAGAAAAATAGCCAAGACCACGTTTGGACTGGAGTTAGACAAATAATTGACAATAGTATTCTTCTTTTTTTCATCATTTGCTTAAAACTTTGATATTTCTTAAATCTCTATAATTTCTGGGGCATGGTCATTTAGATAACAATGACCGACTGATAAAATTAAGCATAGGATATAAAAATCGGAACAATTTACGTTTGTTGTTATTAAATCCATTGTTATAAACAACTTCGAATTTTAAAAATTATGAAAATTTTAATCCATTGGAAAGAGTTTTGGAATGACTTATTTTGATTACAAAAACTGTTTGATAACATTATGTGTTTATAAAAAATGGCTTCCTCTGCATCAGAAGAAAAACATTGAAAATTAGATTCAGGCTTGATTGAGTAAAGCTTGCCTCAACATAAAACATCCTTGTCTAGATTGGTCGAGTCTTGAATGGTTTAGTCTTGAATTTCGTCTTGATATGTCTTAGTCTGTCTTGGTCTTTCTTGTGATCTGCTTTCTCTGATGTTTTTGTTTTATCCTTTCAAGTATTCCTGTCTTCCAATAAATTGAAATACAGCAATGCCTGGAACCAGAAGTGTTTGGAATTTTGGAATACGCTTACTTCTGTCCAGTTTCTTGAACAGCTTTGTTTTCTGTTCAACACTTTCTCTTATCACTTTCACTCCTAGGGGTATCTGCAAAATATTTTGAGTTTTTCATCCATATCTTCAAACAGATAAGAGAAGCAGCAAAAAAATACAATGATTAATGCATGTAGGTCTGGCAGTGACAAGAATTTGTTTTGGTTGGGACTTGTTCTGTCTTTAACAATTTTTGATGTAATTATACTTTTGCATTACTTAAGGGTTATAAAAAGACACCTAAACTTTTACTATGGTCAGAATGGGTTAAATGCCTTTGGAATCAGCCTTGTTTCTTGTGTTTGAATCATACTACAGTGAGGTGAAGTGTGAATTTTTCCACTTGTGGTATCATGTTTGTTTTTAAAAAGTTTGGAATATTTTGATTTTTGGGAGTTTTGGATTAGGGGCACTCAACCTGTATTGCAATTACTCTATGAAACCCCAAGGTACCTAGTTTTTTACACCTGTAGAGCACATATGGGCAACCATATGCCCACAAACAAATTTCTATTTCTCTTGTGGGCCCCTGGCCAATCTAGTCATTTGAAATCTTATCCAATTTTTCTCTGGAATAAAATTTTATAGTTTATATTGTAAAATTACTTCTATTCTGGCTTTGCAAAACAATGATATATTCGTAATTCATAGATTTGTTTATTTAAAAATCATGTTTTCAGTTACGCCATCAACATTTTTGAAGTGAATGTGTGACCTGAATAAAAATGAAAAATGTCTCACGTGGTCGGCTAGATCAAAAAGGTTGTCCATGATTGTTCTGGAGCATTGGGCTGCAAACACTCTGCTACAGTTTCAGTAGTGAGTAGGTTTTACAGGGGGTGGATTTCTCAGCCCTGTGTGCAACTTTTCTTTTTTTTCTTTTTTTCTCTGTTTTCGATAGAGATTGCCTTAAAGAATTAAAAGACTCCCATTGCCCTGCTATCTACCCACAGCTAGAAGTGGATTCATGCCTTTCCTTCCAAAGAGCATTAGTACTAAGTGAGCAGAAGCAGCTTCAGTCAAAACTCTAATTTGATTCGCCAATTCTGTTTTCTTTTCTAGTAACTATTACAACACCCTGCACGTTCATATTTCATAATACAGTAATGGTTAATGAGCTCATCTTGGACCATTACTACTGTAGTGACTTTGATCCTTACTAAATGCTCCACACATCTGGCCTTGTGCTAGACTGAGCTTAGTAAGTAAACATGATTAAATCACTGGTTCCTGATTGATCATTAAGTTAAGCAGCATTAAACCTGATTGGTACTTAGATGGGTGACTGTTTAGGAACACATGGTATACTGTAATTCACTCAGGCTTTTCGGTTAAAAGGTGTGCATAATCATTTCTTCAAAGATATTGCTATCTGACGAATCCACAGGGCTCACCTTGAAACGGAAATCGTCAAGTGATCACTGTGGAGGGTTATTGATTTTGGTCTTCATTTATTCAATAGCGGCTAGATGTCCAGCATCAAGATGGCCTAAAACTAGAAAGCACTCAGAGAGCTCGTACATCTGCCCACACCATTGTTGGAAAGTAATTGTGTGCCCCCAAACTCAGTCACTTGTTCTGTACCTCGTAGACCACTCTTCTACAAAATTTCTCAGAAATTCATTTAAAAACTTTTGATGATATTGTGGACAGACATAAACTTTTGCTGATATTATGTGTTGTGCACATATAGCTATGAAGTAGGGGAGGTAATTGTGCATCGACCACCCCCTCCAAAAAAAATTCATTCATGTAGGTTTCCACAAAAAGAACTTTTTGTGTGTACAGATATTAGCATGTACATAAAAGTATGAAAAAAACAAGAAATATCTCAAAAAAACAAAGAAAAAAAACTCCTGGATCCGCCCCCAAATTTAACCATCCCTCTTACTCGCATTGTCTACCCTTCCACAATATTTCATTGAAATCTTTCCAGTAGTTTTGAAAATAGTGTTGATAGACTGCTGGAGAGAGGTGACTGAATATATATATACCTCACTAACTTAGTTGGCAGAGGCAAAGATTAGACGTGCAGTTCAGAAGTTTAAAGAAGAAAGATGGCGTTGAGAATTGGAGAGGAAGTGGGCATCGGAATGGCTATAAACGATCATTGATGCTTCCATGGCTGAAGTGGTTTAGGCAATGTCCATGAAAGATGCATCCCCTCGTGCAAGAAGTTTCATCTTTCTCTCTAATTTTGGGCTGTTTGCTTCAGTGCTTCAAGAGCCAGAGTGTTGTGATAAAAAGCAACAATAAGATGAAGTGAAACTAGTTATATGATAACAGGTCTGGTTGGTCACTCAATAGAAACTGTCTTGTAACCAACATTTTTTTCACAGTATTCCGTGTTAGGGGTAATCAATTTAAAAAAAAAATTGGGAGGGAGGAAAAAGGAGGTGTCAATGAATAAGTCCCATCTCTGACCTCTTGTCATCACAAAAAAAATGTCTGAATTTTCAAAAAAGTAAGCCTGATCCTTGCCAGATACAAACTCGCAACCAATTTAGCATAAATTTGCATTGTAAATTGAACATCCGCCAACTTAAAACTCAGAGGGGTGGGGAATTTAAAACAAAATGAAACAATTAAAAATTTTCAGCTTTCTAGCTCGTTTGGTGTAGCTTGTACGCATGACATTCACATAGATAGCCAGACCGTCTTGAAAACTGAAGAAACCTATGTTGATGGCTTCTGTTAGAAGTATTGTAGTGTGTTGATCTAGAGTTCTGAGATGGAATAAAACTAGCAATAAGATTGATATTTTGACCATATTTCATTAATTTAGCTAAAAAAAAATCTTTTTAACAGTAAATTTATAAGCTAACTTTGAAAAACTTCTTTGGTTTTGACCTGCTTTGAATTACTTTTTCTTTTTTTTTCTTCTAATATTAGTGTAAATGTCAACTCTTGAACATCAAGCAAATAACCTTTATCAATACATGTTTGAGATTTACTGAATTTAGTCAAGTTTATTTTTAACAATGTTTCGGCCGTGTACACTCAGACCTTCCTCAGGTGACTGTTGTGTTCTCAAATGTTGAATCTGCTCCAGAGGAGAGCATGTGATTCACCTACCGTATGCCTCACTACTGGTTTGTATTTTGAAGATTCTCTTCCCTGAAATATTGTGATAAAAAAACAACGAAGATGTGAAAAATAATCTGAAAAAATAAATCACTTAGAATGATCCCGTCTAACAAAATTCAGACAACCTTTTTCTCTTTATACACTCTTCATCATTCCTATTGGAAATAGTCAACATCATCATTGGTTTCTTCAGTTTTTAAGTGTGTCTGGCTGGTTATCTACTTATCTATTTTTTTTTTTTTTTTTAAACATATTTTGATTGACTTAAACTGCCCCACCCCATGTCTCACAAAAGGGTAAATTTTTTAAAGGTCTCTGGATTGAGCTCTTTAATTTTAATAACCGAGTGATGACTGATATCCAGGTTTCAACTTTCTGGGAACAGGCATAATCTAGTGCTTAGATCATTTTAAAAAAAAAAAAAAATACTGCCTCTGTCCCACAATAGTTATTACATTTATATATACAATTATGTATGTGACAATGTAATGACTATTATGGGGGACTGGAGCAGTATAATTTTCATTCAAGACAGACCAATTGGAAAGTTACATCTGACAGTTTTCGACATGGATCAGATTCCATGTCGACTGGTCTCGGTACTTTCTTTCTCTTTATCTCTTTTTGAGACAAATGATCTCTGACATTTGAATATAGTAATGCAGAATTATATTTGACGTCCAAATATCTAGCTATCAAATCTGATGCAGCCTTGTATTTAGCCATTGACAGGACCCACAAGTTGATTTGCATTGGCATCTAGTCATTTTGAATATCTTGAAAACCAGTTGTGCAGCCTTCATGTAACTGAGCCACTAAACAGAGGGGACCTTACTTAGCGTGCGTGAACAGGTACTCTCCCGTAGGAGGGGGTTCCTCAGCTTTTTTTTTTTTTTTTTTTTTTTTTCTTGCTAAATCTCTCGCACTCCTGAAGACTCTTTGGTGTCGCTTTGTTTTTGCTCTTCAAGTGCATTCCTGTTAACCCCCAAGCCTCCCCAGTTTTTTTTTTTTTTTTTTTTTTTTTTTCTGCGTGGTGATACGGGTGGTTCCTGGTAGTCTTTAAAGTTAAAGGAAACACTCATTATTTTTTTAATTTGTTTTAAGAGCTGACCTGAAAATTAAGGTGAATTGATTATATGTTAATGAGTCTCATTTCTCCTGGCTAATTACTGTACAAATCTCCCCCTCCCCATAGTGTTTTGAGGTCTGGGTTTTATTTTCTTGAAGGTCTCTTTGATAAAAATGTAATTGGGGTTTGATTTCACTTCATTCAAATATCAACATAGTTTTTTTTAACTAAAAAGCAGTCAGAGTGCATACTACTGTCATCAGAGAAAGTAATTGTGCATGGACCCGCCCCAAAACTTAATCACTTCCTCCCTAGCCTATCATCCACTCTTCTATGAATTTTCGTAGGAAATCATTGTGAACTTTCAGTGATATCATATGGACGGACATGAGAACTTTTGCAGATATTGTGTGAACTGACTGCGTATACATAAATGCATGAAAAGGAAATGGAAAAATATCTTGATTAAAAAAATAATTCTGGATCCTGCCCATTACCCACCTGTCCTGAAAATTTCATGGAAATCCATTCAGTAGTTTCAAAGATATCGTATGGACAGATAGACGGAAAGATATGACCAAATACATACGCTCCACAAACTTCATTGGCAGAGGTAGATAAGGAAAATATGAAGGGTGTCCCCAAAATGTCCAAATGTCAGTCCCTTCCCCAGGGTGCTTCCTTATTGAGGAAGCCAACCAGAGTCAGAGGGCTAAGTACCCTGAACTGGTGGAGGAAGTGTAAACCTATTAATGTGGTATGCAGATGGTTCGCAGGCCAGTCCCTCTGCGGGACCTGTAATCTGGAGGGCCTCATAGGAGTCGGTAGGGGAAAGACCATCAAGTTTTGTTTCCAAGGCTGCTATGAATCAGAAGAGTTGTTGGTAACAAAAGCTGAGGCTTGATCAACCCCGGATTGGTCACCTGAGTGAGGGTATCTGAAACACCCAATGACCCCTGGAAACATCACTGATGATGTGTCCGGGTGCATCACAAAATGGTATATGTAAAAAAAAAAAAAAAAAAAAAATATTGATTTTAGAAAATCATACAGGCTTCTTTTTTCAATTATGAAAAAAAAAAAAAAAAAGAAAGATTGATGACTTTATCCCAATTGTAAGAGATGTGTTCACTATCAATATTTATCCATTTTATTGGATGAAATATAGTGAATCATTATTATTAATTCTTATGTTGTTATTTACTTTCAATACCATTATTGTTGCTTATATCACAACTTCTACTCGGGCCAGCTTCCCTTTGGCAGTGAGTAAATAAACGGCATGAATCGGAATACAGAACGAATTCCCGGTCCATGCTGTTTATTTATTCACTCTTACCAGAGGGAAGACCCAAATAAAGTTACGATAAAAAGCACCAAAAATTGAGATGCGGGTTAATAGAAGCATAAAAAAAATTGCTTATGTTTATTACTTCCTTTATTATTAAAGAGTTCAATTCACATCTACTTTGAAATATACAGGATCCCCTTCAATAAATGTCGACTCTTGTTTAATAGCAGATCTGGTTCTTCATTAAATACTTTCATTATGATGGATATCAACTTTATTTTATTTCTTTTTATTAGATGAAGTATTGTAACTAATAATTAATTCTTTACCTTTATTTTAATTTTTACTCGTTATATCAATCTGCTACAGGGGAAACAATGAATTACCTTCCAGTGATACTCAAGCTCGCATCTCTCTTGCCACAGGCAGGCCAGGCTAAGCGTATCAGCTGCTTTGCCGTCTGGGCTACAAAAACTTTTTTGACAGCTTGCTGAAGTCTAAATCCAACCTATAAAATCATGAGCCATCTGGCATCATGTTTTGTTTTTGGTTTCTGTACTTGTAGCTTAGATGGTAAAGCAGCTGGTATGCCAAACCAGGCTTCCCTGTGATGCGAGGGATGTTAGTTTGTCTCACTTTGAGCTTATCCTTTATTTTCGAACTTGAGCTGGGATTTTGGTAATAAAAACTATGCTGAAATGGAAAATTTTGTCGAGTTATGACAGGGGAGAAAAAAATTGATTTCTGTGTATCTAGTGAACCAGTAACCCAATTCACAATAAAAAAAACGTTAGTTGATGTTTTCTATAACTAGCACATGCCTGTTAAAAAGGACGGTGTTGTTTATGTATAGATCGGCAATATTGATTCAAGTATCTTAATTTTAAGTCTCGACTCCAGTTGTTTTAATTTGTGATCAGACACAAAATCTCAAGAGTTTTTGTGACGTATTAAGCTGCTGTGACTTAACAATGAATCTCAAGCCTATAATTATTTATCGTTTTTCATTATCATATAGCTCTGTTGATATATTTCATCTGGGCCAGTCGATTATAACTTTTAGGTTATAATGGGAATTGGACGAAATAGAAATACATACAACTAAATGTACTGATTTGCATACATATGGCTTTATATGGATATACTCTTTCCTTTTGTTGAAAAAAAAAGTATTTGATTCCCAGTTAAGAACCAGAACATAACCAAGAGACACACCCATAAATTGAGAACCATGCAACGTGCACATGAAAGAATTATGCTGGGCCTCACATGGAGAGACCACAAGACGGCACAGTACATCCGAGAAAAGACAAGAGTTAGGGACATCATAGAATCCATTAAATATCTCAAATGGCGATGGGCCGGCCATGTTGCAAGAATGGCAGACAATCGATGGACATCACGACTCACAACATGGATCCCCCGAGACCACATGCGCAACCAAGGCTGGCAAAATGTTAGATGGAGAGACGAACTAGACAAGTTCAGGAAGTGCTGGCTCTGTGACACCCATGATAGAGAAGTGTGGCAAATCCTGGGGAAGGTCTATGTCCAACGACGGATGCTAAAAAACTGATGATGATGAATAAGAACCAGATTTGTTATTAAAAAATGAGTGATAACAATTTTATGGGACATCCTGTATACGTATATTTTGATAGGAATGTAAATTTGGATCTACTTATGATTTCACTTTAGAAGTACATTGTATTTGAAGAAGTAAAGAATTGTCAGGGATGGAGTCAAGCCTCACTGAAAGAATAAGGCTATTATTATACGTATGTAATAATGATTTATCATTTTCAGTTAATATTTGTCCTTTGTGATTTTTCTCATTTCAATGTCTTTTTTAGTCTTCATTGTTCTTTCAATCAACAAGTTGCGTGGAAACTGATTTGTGTTGGCATGGTAACCAACGAATAATACCTATTCATGAACATAACTTGGATCTCTCTCTCTTGTACATCGTTTTATATTTTTAATTTGAAAAATATATTTTAAACTGGAAGTAATTTCCTGGACCGATTTTCTGGCAAAGCCTTTATTCTTTTTTCATTAGAACTTTTTTATGTTCTTATTTCTTGCTACCATTCAGTGCTTTTAAAAAAAAACAAAAAAATAAAAAAAACAACAATTATTGAATTGAAAAAACAAAAAAAAAAAACAAGAACCAAAAGTTCAATATGTCCAGGTAGTGGTAGGTTGAGGAAGAAGAGTGAGTTGGCTTTCTTTGAATCAGCAGATTCTCACTCTTGTAAAATATTGTGATATGAAATTATTCTGAGTATTATTCTCAATAAAATGTAAATGGCAATTTTTGGCATTTTTGAAGTACAAAAATACAGACCTCGGACCTTCTATCATGACGACATTAGCAGCTGGTAGAAAAAAAAGATTGATTGGAATAGATTTTCTCTTAACAGTGTCACACTTCTTTCTTCCTTCCTTCTGTTTTATTTTTGTTGTTTAATGTAACTGTGCCTGACTGACTGACTGAAAAGTGTCTGATAGAGATGCGTAGATACATCTGAGAATTAACTGTCTAGTTTTCAACTGATATTGCATTGGATTTAAGTTCGCCTTTGGTTGCTCAGAACTTCAACATGAACTTTCTTTCCATCTGCTAGGATTTTGATGATTTTAGTTCAGGGCATCAAGAGGAAAAAAAATTCTGTATTGGAGTGGAGATAGTGGTTTTCCTGTCTGTTTATTATTGGTTTTATCCCCTTTTATTTTACTTGGACGATTTATTTTAATCCACTTCCAGCTTGCTAGGCCCCCATCAGGACTCTCTTAACCATGGGTTCTGGAGGAACATGTTCTATAGTCTGTCTGTTGCACTACTTTTCGTGATGCTGAACGAGGGGTTGACTCTAAAGGTTTGGAAATGGTATTGTCCTTCTAGAACTGGTTTCCGTCTGCCCCAGCTATTTAGCCATAGCCGAGGGAAGAAGAGGTCGATTCGTGCCTTCTTCAAGCGCATTAGTACAGAGTGAACTCAGACTCCTGGCTGGAATTTGAATCCAGTTCACCGATTCCATTCTCGGGACTGTTGACTGTAGCCAACCCCCTCCTCCGGAGAAATATTTGATCTCACTTGATATTTGATCACTGTTCCGTAACTTTCTAAAGTGTTGAATTCAACTTCTGGAGGTAATGTACTTTTTTTTTTTTTTTTTTTTTTTTCATTATTCGTCATGATGCTTTAGTCTCCATTGGAAATGAAATAAGAGGCTATGGTGGTTACATCACTTAATAGAGATAGGTACTGCTTCAATGCATGTTGTAATATCTACCCATAGCTTGGTGGTTAAAGAGTTACTTCTCTTTATGCATTGCCTTGAATTGGAGGCAGTCACCCTAGTGAATGAAATAAGGAGCTAGGGTGGTTCCATCTACCAGGAAAAGGTACTGCTTCAATTTGCACTGTAGCACATATCCACGGGGAGGAGGTTAATGCTATGATTAGAATGTAGTCAGTGTAGAGAATGAAATTAGGGGCTATAGAGCTAGCTCAACCTTCAAAAATAATAAGATCCCATTAATCCTAAAGAGAAGAGTGTATAACCAATGCATCCTCTCAATAGTCACTTATGGAGCTGAAACATGGAACTTCACCAAGAGACAGACCCGTAAACTGAGAACCATGCAATGTGCACATGAAAGAATAATGCTGGGCCTCACATGGAGAGACCACAAAACAGCACAGTACATCCAAGAAAAGACAAGAGTTAGAGACATCATAGAATCAAAAAAAAATCTCAAATGGCGGTGGGCTGGCCGTGTTGCAAGAATGGCAGACAATCGATGGACATCACGACTCACAATATGGATCCCCCGAGACCACATGCGCAACCGAGGCCGGCAAAATGTTAGATGGAGTGACGCCCATGATAGGGAAGTGTGGCAAATCCTGGGGAAGGTCTATGTCCAACGACGGACGCTAAAAGACTGATGATGATGATGTGCTTACATCTATTGGTAGATAGATATTGTTTCAATAGACACTCTATTGTATATCCTTGACAAATAGGTTCAGCATGAAAAAAAAATATTGGGATTTATCAAAAGTATTCTAATTTTTCAAAACCTCTTTTGGGCTCCTGGTCTACTTATGGTATCTTCCAATGGTTCTAACTCTGTATTTCCGAGTGCTAGTGGTTGGGTTCTCCTCTTGCGTTTTGAACTGTTGCAGGCGATATAACTGTTGGTTGTCCACTTCTGGGTTTTATTTCAAGGGACAAGTCACAGCGCTTGAAACACTTGAACCAGTTTTGAGAAATGAAGTCAGATATTGTTTCATTTCCTTCCTCCCATTTCCTGAATTGTACGAGCAGCTTGAGTGGCTTTAAGGTCCACTTTGAGATAACTCCTTAGAATCGTTAGATTCTCAAAACTTGTATCTGCTATCATAACACCTGAAACAAAGGATATAGCTGATCAGTATTGATAATGATGTATGTCTCATCTCCAAATAACTTGTCGGTGGGGTGGGTAATTTTATATATCGAGACATAAGTAAGTATCCAGTTTAGCGTTAAGTTACATTATCAAGAGCCCTCACCCTCTAATATTTTTGAAAAAAAATTTTTTTTTTTTTTCTTTTTCCTCGGAACTTAATTAAATTTCAGTTCAGAAAGTCTCCTTCACTGTGACCCCTTAAGTGCGGGTTCCCTTTCACTTTACCCCCCCCCTTATAGAATTATTTATAAACACATAAGATATGTACATGGATGGTGAGTAGGTTCCACTTCAGCATTATATTTACATTGTAAATAAACATCCCCGCCTCTAAAACCCTTGAAAAATATTTTTCTCAAAACTTTTTGTTTTAAAATCCATTGAATAGGCATGGCAAATTTAGTGGGGGTTGCACCCATGTTCAGGTACTTTTTATTGCATGACGGACAAAAAACAGAGACACACCTTTCACTGATAGATTTACCAACATGCAGATACCTCTCGCTTATTCAAGATATATGTTAACCCATTAACTGTGAATGACTGGTAGTTCAGTCATTGCAGTAATAGTAAAAACTATTTCTCTTTGCAACTCTCAGCAGTTAGTGGGTTAATGATTTAGTGCAGTTATAGTCTTTTTTGTGTGTATATATATATATATATATATATATATTTGTGTGTGTGTGTGTATTTATGTGTGCGTGTGTGTATATATGTATATATATATATATATATATATATATATATATATATATATATATATATATATATATATATCTCTAAGTAAAATTAGAGTAAGGGTCTAAAAAAAACCTAAAACGAACAAACTTGTATCATATTTTGTAAATTGCAGCCTGACATTTTTGAGGGGGTCATCTAGTGGGATTTTTTAGGTCGGGAGGAAATGAAAAGTGATTTTATGATTTTGTCAAATTCAAGGGTCATCAGGAAATTTTGGACAGCGTTAATTATCAACCTTGTAATTCTGTAAGCTGCATTAGTTGGGCAGGGGAGGGGGGGGGGCTTGGAAGTGCCTGTATGGAGAGTTTTGAGGGTGCCTTCTATGGTAAAGAAGTCCCAAACGAGAAATGCCATGAGTCAACTACCCAATTCCTGACTGGTTTCAGGTTTGTAGTCTCCCAGCTGTTCTGTCTGGGATACTTGGCTGTTTTCTCGCTTTCCCCATAAAAAAAAAAAAAAAAATTTAAGAGGTTAACCTATTCACTGTCAGATATGTTCTCAATTTAACTCCTGTGCAGAGTTTTCCTTGTAAAAAAAAAAAAAAAAAAAAAAATAGATAAAAATAGAAATTCCTCTAAAACTGTCTTTTCATACAAATCAATTGATATGTAAAACAGAATATTTAATATATATATATATATGTTTGTGTGTATATATATGTGTGTGTGTGTGTGTATATATATATATATATATATATATATATGTGTGTGTGTGTGTATATATATATATATATATATGTGTGTGTGTGTGTGTATATATATATATATATATATATATATATATGTGTGTGTGTATATATATATATAAGCATGGCTGCTTTAGAGTCAAACTCCACCACTTACTTCTATTCCAACTGAAGATGGAGTTTTCCTTGCAGTAGCCAGACTTGTATTTTTTGTTATCTTTATGGAGTATCCTTAAACACTTTCTGATAACCAACAAGCTCCAAAAAAAAAAAGATTCATACCATTGATATCAAACTGCCTCGAATCACGTCTGCCTTTTTTTCCTAAATTCTTTTACTTATGAAAAAAAAAAAAAAAAAGAAGAATCCCAGAAATTTTATAAAATTATATAAATTACAAATTGCGTCATATTACATAAAAACTTATCTGGAATGATCTCCCGTCATTACACGGTTAATATATCGCTCAATTCAGACAACGTAAATAGAATAAACAATTTGAGAAAATAGGGTGCTACAAAAATCGAACTTGACACTGATAGGGTAGCTACTTCAACACAGCGATGCTCTTACCATTGAGCTAAACAGCTACCGATGATGCTTAGGCCAAATGACTGCTTTTGACCCAAATTCTCATCTCGTTTAATCTCGGGTCTACCCTATTGGTGGCAGGTTCAATTCCTGCAGCAGCCCCATTTTTTTTTCTAATTGTTTATTCTATTCGTTATTGAGTGATATATCAACTGAGTAACGATGGGAGATCATTCCCAGTATGTGTGTGTGTATATATATATATATATATATATATATATATATATATATATATATATAATGCAATTCGTAATTCTCTCTGTCTGACCAAATATGTCCATTTCTTAGATTCATTGAAAATTTTATGAAATCGTATAAGGCCTGATTGTGGATTAGGAGAGGAGAGCTGTGGATGAGGCAGTACTACCTGGCCACAAGTAGAGGCTTGATCGACCTTAACTAAGTCACCTAGATGAAGGTGCTTGATTGTTGACTGACCCAAAACACCTGATGAACCTAGGAAACCTCGCTGTGTAGCAGCAACACTTATAACGTAAGATTCAGAGAGGAAACAAGATACCTGAATCCTCTGTTATAAGCATTGTTGCTATTGGGGGGGGGGAGAGGGAACAAACTAAAACTCTTCTTGAAAAAAACTTGTATTTGAAGTACCAAAATATCAAGGAATTAAAAGGGTCCCCCTTCGCAGGTAAATTGATCCAAGTCAAATGGTTACTTCCTGATTACACCTGAACAGGTGTCTTATTTAGTTCATCAGGACTTTTGCTCTAAGAAACAGGAGTTCAGGTGACCCAATTCTACCTTGGCAACGATAATCAATAAATAGAAGCATTTGAATCTTCTATTGGTTTCAATCTAGATCTTATGCCAGTAGCTCATGACCTACAAATAACAGCTGATGACCTATAAAAAACAATCTGGAGAGCGTTCAGAGAACTCTTGCCTCTGCCAACCTTATTTTCACAAAAAAAAAAAAAAAAAAATGAAAGTTAGTTCAGAAGTAGTCAAGATGCAGGGAAGGTATCTGTAAGAATACCCCGATTTGCCCCAAATTATGATCAATTTTTTTTTTTTTTCTTTTCTTTTCCTCCCAGCCCATGTCCAACTCTAGAACAAAATGTCATTGAAATTTATTAAGAACCTCTAGAGATATTGTTCGGACAAAAAGCACTGACACGGTTGGATACACCTCTGTTGGCAGAGGTAAATAATGGTGAAGAGCGCCAGCCATTCTGAATCCTATGTCATAAGTGTTGGTGCTATTGAAAAAAAAAAATTGTCATTACATTTGGATAGTACACCTGTAGAAGGCTGTAGAATGGATCAGCAGAAACACCGCTTTCAGATCTTTTATTCTAATTTTAGAATTCTTGTCTTTTCTATCTGGTATGAAATTCTGATTTATCAAATGTCCATCTATCTACAGCAGTGGCTTCAAAACTTAGGAAACTCAAGGACCCCTTCTATAATGGAAATATTCTGGTGGACCCCCCCCCCTTTTTTTAGCATTTATTTTTTAAACTTGTTTATTCCTATAAAAAGCAATTTTTGACTTTACAAAATCATACTTATTTAAAATGGATTACATTTATTCGAATTCTAATACATGATACAGATCTGTGTATAATGTTTTTCTTTATGACGTTGTTTCTCTACCATAAAATTCACAATGTCAGGTTCAGAAGGAACACTGCTGTGGACCCTTGAGCATTATTCAATGTTCATCCAGGGGTCCAAGGACCCCTGTTTAGAGACCACTGAAGTATAATATTATTCTACTTGTTCCTACCTACCTTTTTATCATGTTTGAATGTTACACTTTCACTTATAACCAAAGAGAAATAAGGACCAGCCATATTCCAGGTGATCTGTACTGTATTCTTGGGTCTGTACTGTATTCTTGGGTCTGTACTGTATTCTTGGGTCTGTACTGTATTCTTGGGTCTGTACTGTATTCTTGGGTCTGTACTGTATTCTTGGGTCTGTACTGTATTCTTGGGTCTGTACTGTATTCTTGGGTCTGTACTGTATTCATGGGTCTGTACTGTATTCATGGGTCTGTACTGTATTCATGGGTCTGTACTGTATATTTGAATTGTTGAAGAGGATAAAGTTTATCCAAACTCTAGAAAGTTATTCACACCAACTGTGGGTTATCAAACTCCATGTAACTATACCAACCTACGCTCCCATCATACTCTGAACGATTGTTACCAGCAGATGAGCAACGCTTTGATAGCGACTCTTTTTATAGCTCGAGTTCTTTATGATCTTACAGCTTCCTATGCCACTGACTGTGAAACGTAAATGTTCAATAATTACATTCTCATTTTCACATTTAAACGAACGTCTTCTATAATATTATTCTGCTTGTTAATACACTTTGAACTGAAAAGAAAACAAATTTTTTTTTTTTTCTTTTTTTTTTCCCCAAAATCAAAACTTTTTCCTTCAAAACCTTCCCCTAGGTCCATTGGGTCAGACTGTGCTCACGTTCGGGTGCTTTCTTTTGTGTGAAAAACCAACGGACACCACGAAATTGTATACTTGGAAGAAAGAATTTCTACTATTGTTCTGAACAGGGTGTGTCAGCAGAAATTCTTACTTCCTAATTTTTCCACGGTCAAAATTTGATCTGTCATTTTTTTTTTCTTTTTTTCTTTTTTTTTTTTTCCACATGCAAATTTCTTTGAAAAAAAAAAAACCCTAAGCAAAATAAAACAACATGGGCTGCGCTAAGTTCAAACTTCTTTCCTTCATTAAAATCTAGAAAAGGAAACAAAACTGAATTGATTTCTCCGTACAATATCACCCCAAAACTGTGTCCCATTTGAACTTCTTGGAAAGTGGTAGTGAAATTGTCATCGGTTTTTCCTTGCATCACTATCACTATTATTTGTGCATGATGTCGCAGGTTTTTATTCTGATCAATCGTTGTTACATACGAAAATAGTCAAAACTCAATAGTATGAGTTTGATAGTAATCCTCTTTCTATATACATAGTGAACAGTGTCATTTTTTTCATGATGATGGACCCTTCCACTTGGAGCTAACAATTTTTCCGATGAAAATACCTCCTGACCCACTTTGAAACAATGGACTCTTCCTCTTAGACTGTCTAATGGGTACTTTTTTAATTCATTTTCATTAAAACACCAGATGAAATTGATAAGACATTGAACATTATCAACAGCTTTGGAGTTGTGAACTTAGTCTTAAAGTAAGAGAATGTGAAGTAACAGCTCAAACTCCACAGTGGATATTTTTGCCCAAAACCTTGCATTTTCCCAAATATATATAGTTTCTTTTCTAAAAGACACAAACTGAATGTTCAGTGAGGCATCCACTATGTTTAAATGCTATTATTGCTAGATCACACGTCCTTAAGTAGATAATTTTAGGAAAGAAACGTCTCATCAAAGACCACCTTTCTATCAAGTTTCAGATAAATCTGACTTGAAACAGCTGAGAGAATTATTTTTCTTTTTTTATTCTCTCTCCAAAGTTTAAATGCCATTATTGTCAGATCATGTGACTGAGAGTGGGGGAAGATTGTTCTAGGCAAGAAGCATATAAAAAGACACCTTCCTACCAAAGTTTCAAGTAAATCTAACTTGAAACAGCTGAGAAACAAAATGGGGATAGACTGACGGATGAACAGAGCTTTGTATAGAGAGGCGAGGATACCTCTAAAAAAAAAAAACTTGTGGAAATTTGAATATATCCATCAATTTTTCCATGGATAATCACTTGTTGTTTTCAGAATAAGGGTAAGATTTAAGTGGATTTGTCCTCGTCACTTGAACCTAATTCATCAGATTTACAAAGATTTATTAGCCAGATAAAGAGGGATTATCATTTGATATCTGACTGTGAACAAAAATTCCTCGTAAGTCTCTATCTTTCTATCTTTTAAACACAGGAAGGAATTATAATCAGATTATTTGTGAATAGAAAATACATAATTTTAGTTGTTAATAATGCTATGATAAACTTGGAAGGCTGTAGACTTACTTGTACAGAGCCTATCAAAAATGATTTTGCTCTTCTACCTAGGATCAAAGTACCTGCATACTCTGCGGAAGATCAAAGTGTCACTTTCTGGTACTTCTGCCGAGTACTTGTGCACCCATCGAAAAGTGTTACACACACTTTATTAATCTACTTGGCCAATTCTTACATAAGGCCATGTTTCCTGAGCATTCGATTTGTGAGCCTATGTTTATTTGTGAACCCAATAGTCTTTCCTGAGAGCAATAAACTGGATACTATTAAAATATTATCAATTACTCTCTCAAGCGAATGATTTGAGAAATGTAGAATCTCGGCCTAAGGCACCCAACTTTTTTAGACTGGAGGAATGCTTGAAATGACTTTTACATCTCGAGTTACGACCTGCATAAAAATATATACAGTATTTGAACTGGATGCCAAAGGCATTATTCTGAAAATTTATAATGCCGAACGAACATGAGGTTCAAATGGTTAATAGATAGAAAACTCTTTGGAAAAAAATCTTTATTTGCTGTAAGAATGCAGAAAAATATTTAATTTCAACTTGTCCTTTCAGCATCTTTATTTCAGCAAAAATGCACTGGTGCTTTTCGGATAACGCTCCCTTATTCAGGGTTGAGCACTTTTTAAGTGAGGTAACTTGTTCATTGTAAGCTTATGCAATGCTCTTCCAACATGGAATGGAGCTCTCGGTTGGATGGAGAATATATATGTGTAAATGAATATATCACTTAAATTCAACCTCACTGACCGTCCAGTTCCGTGGAGTAGAGGAAGGATACCAGCTTTCGGGTCTGAAGCAAGGGTTTTGATCCTACCTCGTGGCACTGGATGGGATAATGGATAGTCTAAAGCCACCCTGAAGAGTTGTAATACAACAAAACAGCTGTCTGTGGATGACACAATAATATATATATATATATATATATATATATATATAATTAGTGACATATCAATGTTTTCCAAAACTTACTTGTAATATAATCTCACCTGGCCCAGGATTTGTCCTGTGACTTCAAAAAGGTATAGTAGGCTCAGTCTCTGCGGGTCAGTTGCCTTGGGGTATTATCTGCCCATTGCACTAAAAGGAGATGGTCAGACTCAACCTGATGCCTTCATGACTCAGTCTGTCTTTGCCCACGGGGGGCACCTATGCTAGAACGAACTTGTATCAAATATGCTCCCATGATGGGGGTTGCTGATAAATCTCGTATCATAATCTGAAAGTAATCATCAGTATTTTGCAGTACCTATTGATGAATACAAAATATGGAGATTTACCGAAAGGTTAAAGCAAAATATTAAATGTCATTCAGAAAATAAAGCCTGATTTAAGATGGTTGGGAGAGAATTTATTTGGATGAATTTCAGTGGTAAGTGCCAGGTCTTAGCAAATTTACCTTTGGCCATAACATACCAAATACTCCATAAAATTACCCATTGAGAAAAAGCATCTTGAATACTAATGAATGAAAAAAAAATGAAAAAATTGAGCCTTGCCAGAAGTAAAGTGAAATAATAAAAAAAAAACAAAACATTGTTATCTCAGGCCATTCATAGGAGCTAGGGGTATCAAGTGCCTGCGAATGTGCTAAATCTGTGAATAATTTTGCAGTCCTTCAAACCATGAATCTTGTTGCCTGAATCTTTTGATAAATCAACTCTTTACCATTCCCAAATAGTAGATATATGAATAAATAAAAGAATACAATAAAAACTGCTGTAGGAATTCTAAATTTCAAAACTTCATTTCATTTTTCTGGTGACAACTCTGCCAATTCTGGCAGAACAAATATTTTTTTTATTCTTTACATTTTTGACTGAAAAAAAAAAAAATAAATAAACATGGCTGAAATCTGCCCAGAAAAATGCAAAAATATTTTTTTTTTTTTTTTCCATCTGACTTTCTGTTATTTTCTAGTTATTACTAGAATTAAATTTTCGAAGATGACGTTTATTTATTGCAATATGTTTCAAAAGGTCGTTGAAAAAGTGTGTGGCAGATGCTAGTAAAAAAATATACTGTTGATTAACGAAAACCATAATTTTCATAAAACCACGGTGTAGTGATTAACGATTATTTTTCCTTTTTAATGCTACTATTTACCTTCGTATTGATATTTGTTTCCGTTCTAAAAAATTTCATCCAGTCCGAGAAGAGTTGTGGTAGGAAGCAACAAAAATATTCAGATGAAAGTAAATAGTAATGTAGAATTGCAAAAAAAAAAAAAATTGTTAATGATTCTTAATACTTCACCTACTAAAAAATTAAATAAATTCGTTTACAATGAATTTGAAAGAAAGAAAAAAAAAAAAAATATTGTCTAAAATACGGTCGACTCACCAGTTTGCAAGTGTAGACAAGTTTCAGTTTTCAACTGCATGGGTGATTTTTGATTGAAAAAAAATCCAGGTGACATTAAAAAAAACTATCCAAGCCCATCAGAGAGCATTTAGTTGTGCCAACTTTCAATGCCCTCACACCAAAGTATCTAAATTTCAACATTCAACCACATGAATTTTCCAAGTCCCTTTTGACTGTATGTAAGCTAACTTTCGAAGTCCAGGCATTGAAATGTGGTTATTTCCAACTCCCTGGCACTTGAATATGCTAAATATCAGCATCTGGGCATTTAAAAAGACATTTTTGTGGTTGAACATTGAAATTTAGCATCTTTGAATGCCCAGACATTGAAAGCAGGGTTGGCTATAGGTTCTGTGGGCCCCTGGGAAAGCTAAGCTTGTTGTCTGTCATGAGAATTTTCTTCCAGCAATTATTTCTTAGTTTCTAAATAACAGAAAAGTATTTAGATGTCAGATATTCCTGAATAATTCGCCTTCATGGAATTTTCTCATTTTGACTTCTGTTAAATTTATTGATTTTCTTTTTTTCCTTTTTCTTTTCTTTCTGTAGTAGTTTTCAATCAACTTTTAGAGGCACTGAATGAATTCCTTTTAAATGAATTAGAAATTGTCAACTGTCACCATCGGTCCCCACAGTTTTTATCTGGCTTGATGTTGTATGTACAGGCCACACCAATGGAGCTAGAGGGCTGAAAATTTTACTGTTTATGTCTAGAAAAAAATCTTTTTTTTTCTTCTTCTCAAAATTACCCCCAGAATACATGTATGCAAAATTAGTCCCTCTGTGTCCAGCTACTTGTCTTTTGAGAATTTGGACTTTTTAGTGATCACTGCCTGACAAAAGGCAAGCGAATGAACTTATTCATTGATCTCCTTCTCATATTTGAATTGGTTATCCCCAACGTGGTATTCTGCCTAAAGACATGGGCCGCTTGATAGTTTCTATTAAGTGACTTGTTTTGTTCAAATCATTTAACGATTCCTTGTTTGGAAGTCTAATGACCTCGCCAGGTTGCCTTGTTCTGAGCTGATGACATGTTAGCAATAAATGTCATCATTTGTATTAAATGTGGTCGTGTAATTCTACCGAGAGTGCTTAGCTGGCACAAATTTTGCTGACAACCTGTACAGAAGACTGTCCTCATTCAGATCTGCTAAAGTCATAAACTGGGCCTTTTTTTTATTTTCACTTTTTTTTATTTCATTTTATTCTATTTTTTTTTTAATTGAGGGCTTTGAAATACAGATTAGCATCAGGACTGGAAATGAGTGTCTGTTCTCACACATAACTACTTTTCTAGTGTTTAAAAGCTGAAATTTACACCATAAAAAAATATACAGAGGAAGTCACTTATTGTGATCACTTAGGACAGGGTTTGTTTGTTTGTGTGTGTCTGTGTTTTTTTTTTTTTTTCTGCTGTGTTTCATGTCTGGGTTGGCTTCAACACATTGCCATTTCAAGGTTTCTTTTGCGATTTTTAGCTTCCTAATAATTATTTTAGATTTTAATAAAATCAAATGGAAGGTTTGGAGTAAGAGGGGGCTTAGCTTGAAAAATTATTCCCACAAATATTTCTTATAAAATGTCCTTTTCATAAACAAATTCGTTCGTAAATGAGTTAGTACTGAAAATTGAAATTGAGTTTTGATTGATTTAAAAAAAAGAAAAGTCTTGGTATGTTTTAGAAGAAAAGTACAGTAGAATCTATCAAATTCAAACGATTATTTCAATTTGTCTTTATCAGACTTTGTGTTTTTGGATGAAAGATTGTGTTAGCATTAATCAAAAATGTGCTAATTTGAACTGTGTTAATTGTGTGTGTGTTTGGGGGTTTATTAGAGATATTTGGTTATTCCAGAACTTTGACATTATTTTTTTTTTATTTCCTTTTCTGCAGGAGATTCCCCAGGGCCTGTGGTACCTATCATTTGCCCTCATCAAAAGGCAACGTTACATTATGCAACTCATCAAAGAGGAGGTGCAGTCAGAAAAAAGGGGTGGTTTCCGAAAAACAGGAGGTAAGAAGCAACTCTTTGTAATCGAACGATCTTTGTGGTGAAAGTTTATAATCAAAAAGATGAAAGGTGATTTCTGCTTGTGATCCAGTGAATCACGAGGTCTGTCTGAAACGTATCCAGCCATCCAGTTCCGGCTTCCCCTGTTATAGCCCATATCTGTGTATAATGGTGGACCCTAGAATATCAATCTAGATCTAGCTACAAAATTGTTTATTTGGCAACTCTGGTTAGTGCAGTTCGGTAGTAATATTGTTGGCCCTCTTGGACCCGAACATCTGTGTTGTAATTGGGATACCTGAATTGATGAAAAAAAAAAAAGAAGCCTACCTAGGGCAATGGTGCCTTGGTTCTCCAAATACTCCCCTTGGGACCTCATACACTTACCTTGGGTTCCCTTCCTCTCTGCAAAACAGTTCACATAGTCCTCTTTTGGGCTCATCATCAGCTGACTTGTTGCATTCTCCTTAATCTTGTCCACTGTCTGAAATCTCCGCTCTCTTGGTGGCAAAAAAACAGAAGTTGCAGCCTGCCTAATCTGGAATGTAGGCGGATTGAGTGGGGAGCCTGAAGGACCAGGGTGGCGAGCCTGAAGGACCAGGGTGGCGAGATTAGCCAAAAAGAAAATGTATATGGAATGTGGAGAATGGTCCGGTTTGGTCCTTGTGAATGAAATGGTCACACAGTACTCCAGCTCACTCAATAGCATCTCACTGCTGAGTAACCCCATGGGAGAGTGTCTGTTCACTTATATGCAGTAAGCCACCCTCTGATCGGTTGTCAAGTTATATCAAGGTCACTGAACCAGTTCTTGAGTTCTCCCAAATGACTGGATATGTTTCGGACAGGGCATTAAGAGTAAAGCAAGTCAGTGACACTGTACGTTGTTAACTTTATCCTGGCAGGTAACTGGTTGGAAAAGAGACGCACAGATTCTATTCCCACGTCATCAATTGACGAAAGAAAAGAGAGAAGACTGAAAGAGAGAAAATTGAAACCTGTGGCTACTAGTCTTTTCATTTAGTATCTAAATTGCCACAAATTATATCTGGAATTTCATGCCAAGTATCTAGATATTTTTCTGGATAAAATCTTTAAAGATCTTTTTGTGTTGAAGGGAAAATGTTTTTATAAAAGTCAAAATGTTTTAAAAACCTATGGTCTTCTGTCGGTGGAGTTTTGGCCATGAAGCAATCAGTTTTGTTACCTCTATAATCCAGCAACCTTGGCTCCTGCTCATTACCAACCGTTTAAACTGTTAGAAGAAATGGATTGCTTATGTTACTGTGCCAGATTAGGGAAGTACAACCTGAATTTAGTGAATTTGCATACGATTATCTGTTTGTGTAATCTGTGATATTAGTATGAAGTATAAAAACACATACATTTTAACTTTCGTTCAGTTGATTGAATATATATATATATATATATATATATATATATATATATATATAGCATCACTGCTAATTCTGGCTGTAGAGAGTAGAGGTGATTTGAACAACTGCATTTTAGTGCATACTGGACTTTAACCCAATATATATATGTAAGGTTTCGGCTCTTATTGCTGCCCACTGACTTTACTGCTACCTCACCTCTTCTCTACTTTCTGCACCAACAAACTAAATAATTTTTTGGCTTTAAGGTAAAAAATTTCATGATTAAGCACAAAATTTTACAAGTTTTGCCTTGAAATTTGTTTTAGTAAATCTTCCAATCTCTGTCTGCATATTCAAAATCAGAAAGAAAGGGATTGTCAATGGTCGCGAATGAAAGTAAGCATTACTGACTGAAAAGGGGCTATTATATAAAATGTAAAATACATTCTACTGTAAGAATGCAAGGAATTGTCAGTGGTCATGAATGGATGAAAGTGAAGAAAGGTATATCCTTAAAAAATATCCTGATTACTGTTATGATATTCGTTTTGTATTATTGTTTTTCTCCATCTTATTATCGTTGCTTTTTATCCCAACACTCGATACATTCTTCATTATTAACATTATCTTATTACTAGTTTTCCTCCATCTTACTATTGTTGCATTTCTTCCCTCTATCTTTCCAGAAACTCTGCTGTCATTGTATCTAAGTTATCATCAGTTTACGGAATTTCATTTGGACAGTATCTTCAAGTATGGAGATGACAACCGCTTACCAAAAGAGGTATGAAGAATTTGCAAGATTCTACTTTCTCAATAATTCCTTATATCGTTTATGTTCATTCTATATTATGTGTATGTATTTTGGAATATGAGGATGTTCCTTGAAGATATCTCTATAATGTGATCATGCCTCTGTTATTTGGATTTTTCAAATGAAAAAAAAGGAGAGGGCTGGTTAAACTTTGTGAAAATAACCTCATGGAATGAAGGAATTTTATATCTACCTGATATGTCTAATGATTACTTGAAGTATTTTGACTCTGATTTTGTAAGATCAAATTGGATGTTAACTTTATCAAACCGAGTCTTGGCATAACTTATTAATAATTATTTATTAGTTTATTTTTTTTATTTGAAAATTTTTTTTTTGTTTTTTAAATTTCATTTCATTTCATTTTATTTATTTATTTTATTTATTTATTTTATTTATTTATTTTATTTATTTATTTTATTTATTTATTTTATTTATTTATTTTATTTATTTATTTTATTTATTTATTTTATTTATTTATTTTATTTATTTATTTTATTTATTTATTTTATTTATTTATTTTATTTATTTATTTTATTTATTTATTTTATTTATTTATTTTATTTATTTATTTTATTTATTTATTTTATTTATTTATTTTATTTATTTATTTTATTTATTTATTTTATTTATTTATTTTATTTATTTATTTTATTTATTTATTTTATTTATTTATTTTATTTATTTATTTTATTTATTTATTTTATTTATTTATTTTATTTATTTATTTTATTTATTTATTTTATTTATTTATTTTATTTATTTATTTTATTTATTTATTTTATTTATTTATTTTATTTATTTATTTTATTTATTTATTTTATTTATTTATTTTATTTATTTATTTTATTTATTTATTTTATTTATTTATTTTATTTATTTATTTTATTTATTTATTTTATTTATTTATTTTATTTATTTATTTTATTTATTTATTTTATTTATTTATTTTATTTATTTATTTTATTTATTTATTTTATTTATTTATTTTATTTATTTATTTTATTTATTTATTTTATTTATTTATTTTATTTATTTATTTTATTTATTTATTTTATTTATTTATTTTATTTATTTATTTTATTTATTTATTTTATTTATTTATTTTATTTATTTATTTTATTTATTTATTTTATTTATTTATTTTATTTATTTATTTTATTTATTTATTTTATTTATTTATTTTATTTATTTATTTTATTTATTTATTTTATTTATTTATTTTATTTATTTATTTTATTTATTTATTTTATTTATTTATTTTATTTATTTATTTTATTTATTTATTTTATTTATTTATTTTATTTATTTATTTTATTTATTTATTTTATTTATTTATTTTTTTTAGAAAAATGTTTTTGACAAAGTATTTATTCTCCATCTTTACATAATGTAAAATGTACAATTAAAGTTGGTTATTTCTTCAGACTTTTGCAAAAAAATACCAGGACGCCCTGCTAATAATGCCGACACCATGGAATGGATTGAAAATCCTGCTTTCATTGCGAGGAGGATGTTCTGTCTAAAGTTGGATCCCAAATCCTTTAGTTTCAAGTCCTTCATAGACCGTTTTGACTGGAGGCTGAAATCTGATGGCTGAGATTCTTTTCCTCAGTATACCAAGGGACATAACTCTTACTCATTTGGCTTTACGTAGCTTTTCAAATATTTCACGACTGAGCTTGCCATTACATTTCATGTCTCAATTATAATTTCTCAATTAATTTTTTTTTCAAGTCTCTTGGTATATATATGCCAGCAGTCGAGATATATATATATGTGTATGTGTAGAGAACTCCATCTTTCCTTGTGAAGTGAGGACGGTCAATAAGTGGATATACTGATACCACAACCAAAGGAAAAATATTTGTTGATTTGAACAAATCTTGGCTGGTTAATTCATATTTTCAAACTATTTTGTATATTTTTTTTTTCTTCCTCAGTAGTTTACCTGCCATAAAATATGGTACCCCCCCCCCCAGCAGGGAATATTACGAAAAAAAAAAAATTTCCCCGCATCCTTATTTATCACCCAGTTTTATCAACTCAAGTTCTGGCCAGTGTGTGACTGGAGCGCAAAGGTTGTTTACCTTTTGACTCATTTTTGGGGTGGGGGTGGGGGCGGGACGATTCTTTTATTCCGTCAAATATAGTACTTTGTTAATTTTCTAATTTTTTTTTTTTTTATAAGAATTTTGTATGATTGAACTGCAATGTCTTTAATTATATCTCTCTTTGCTCGCTTTTCAGATTTTCAAGTGTGCCAACGTAACACACTTATCTCTCAAGTACAATAGTTTGGACCACCTCCCAGCAGATATCGGTCGTATGAAGAAGCTTGAGTATCTGGCCCTGACCAACAACAAACTCCAAGTCAACGCCATTCCCTACACCCTGACCTTCTGCACTAAGCTCAAAACAATTCTACTCGACAACAACCTACTGGATGCACTGCCAGGATTTCTTCTTTCAATGCCCTCCATAGAGACTGTCTATCGACATGGCAACCATAATTATTTCAAGGCCACGTTCATGTGGTACCATACTGATGTCAACTATCGGATCATCCCCGTCGGGGGATTCGGAGTTGCAACGTCCAAAGTTCCAGCTAGCCTACAATTCTGGGCGGCCAAGTCTGTGATTGGACTCAAACTTGACTTTTATAACGACAGCAGTATAGCTGATATTCTTAAGAACTATCTCTCTGAGCTCTATTCTAAATTTTACTTGTGTCATCACTGTGACCAAGCCATTCTCCGTCACCTCCCAGGTAAGTTGGCCTTCGCATTTCGGTTGCTCTTCTTTGAATCAGCGTCACAAATACTGATCACCTCTCTTTGAGTAGGTGCTAAATTTTACCGGGACTAGGCAAGGAACCCTGACAAAAATGTTATGTTGCAGTAAAACAATTTTGCTAGGATTTCTTACTTTATTGAAAATTGCTGTGCCAAAAGAAACAATATTTGACTAGCTGAATATGCGGTTATTTAAAAGTTTTGACAATTAAGATTATCCATTATCTCCTGCTTCTGCTCTTCTCCTATCCATTGCCTATATTTTCTCATTCTCTCCCTTATCCCTTCCAATCTTTGTTGCCCGTCAATGTTTTTTGTCTAAATGTTTTACAAAAATCGATTAGTTTCATGTGCCAAAATCTTCCTATTCCCTCCGTATTGTTTGACACACTTCAGAACCAGAAGCTGTAAAAATTTATTTCTTTAGAACTGATCTTAGATTGGATCTAATGCTGATCTGATTAGATCTCTAGTGATCCCATAGCTGTCTATTAGCAATGTTCCCTCTAGGATGTGCACAGGAAAAGATTATGCCATGTAGGAAAATCTTAATGCCCCACATTGCATGATACAGGATAAATCAAATGATAGAGAGAGATCAATACTCTGAATAAATCATTTCTTTTGATAAACACTTTGTTTCATCAACTTTGGATGGAATAAAAATCAATGATCGTCTTTTAAAGTAAAAGAAGAAAAAAAATTTTCTGCACCCTCCACTTCAGTTGTGCAACAGCTTCTTGGTCCCACCCAGGCCACAAAAAATTTGAGAGAAGATTGTCTATCAGCCTCTCTGTATTTATGACAACCTGTTCCATTTACAATGGTAAAAGGCTTGAAAGTTATCACTTATGATTATACTCTAAAAATGCATTGAAACTTGTTGTGGATAGAAGGGCTCTTATATGTATCTAAGCATGTATTCAAGAAATTCATTTGGTCTGACAGAATGAATTACAAATTGTTATATTATATAGAAACTTATCTGAAATGATCTCCTATTGTTACACCGTTAATATATCACTCACCTTAGACAACGTAAATAGAATAAACAATTGTAGAAAATAGATCTGCTGCAGTAATCGAACTTGCTACTGATAGAGTTGCTGCTTCAACGTTGTGATACTCTCACCATTAGTGGCAGGTTTAATTCCTGCAGCAGCCCTATTTTCTTTGTTCGTTTATTCTATTTGCATTATCATCTAAATTGAGTGATATATTTACCGTGTAATGACCGGAGATCATTTCAAATATATTTCTATATAATATAACACAATTTATGATTCCATATCTAACTATATGAAAACCGTTGTCACTTTTTTGTACTGATGTTTGTCCATTTGTCATGTTTCACCTTAGCAACATACAACATCGAGAAACACAATGATTTGATCATCTGACATAGATATACATACGAGTTCTACAAAGATTGAATGATTTAGGATCTCAGTCCAGAATTGGTAGGTGGAAGTGGATATCAAAGCAACTAAAGTTACTAGACAGCCTTTTAGCAAAAACAAAAATGTAAGTGAAATCGTCGATCACTTCGACAAGGGAACTATGGATGGATACAAAAAGCATACAATGGGCTACAATTACTAAATATATATCTTATTTTAATCCGATTTAATTAATATTTGATATTCATTACCATATTCACTCGTAAATGTGACCCCAAAATCTAATTTTGCTCTGTAATTTTTGGTTTGAATTTATCTAAAGATCCAAACTCTGTATATTTGTTAGTTTGTTACCATAGTTCAGCAAAAATATTAGCCGTTATTTTTGAGTTAGCAATCGAATGATGAATGTATCTTTCAAGTTCACGTTTTCAATTCTTTCTCTTTTCTCTCTTTCAGGTTACAAAGTGATTACGTTCAAAAACCCTTATCTGGGAAATACTTGTGTTCCATTCCAACACTGGGCGTGTTCTGTGGACTGTGCCGAAGCCCTGGAAGTGCCGGCACGGAAAGAACAGATTGCGGCCGCAACAAAGCTGGACCAACAGTACGAGGACTATGTCAACAGGTGCCAGCAGATGTTCCGCGGCCGACACAATGCAAACAAGGTGTGCTTATGCAGTAAGGAATCGTTGCACAGTTCGTGTCCGTCTTCGGGGACTGCGGAGGATCATCGAAATGAAGCTGCTGTTGATGGTCGGAAAGCGAACAGGCGACATCACCACCACCACCACCATCATCATCACCATCATCATCCTCACTGTCATCATCATCATTGTCACCACCGACATCATCGCTCCTCGGGTGGGGCGGGGGGTAGCAGTGATGATGCCGGACCTAGCTGTCATTGTAGTCTCCAATAGTGGGGGGGCCGGGGGGGGGGGGTCGGTTGGAAAAAAAAAAAATTGGCCAAAAAGAAAACAAAAAAAAAAACCCCTAAGTAAAGAACTGGGCAGACTAGGACGGTGAGAAATAGACATACATATGTAGATATGTACGTACATACATACGCACATTTTTGAGTTGAGTTTGTTGGGTGTCCCAAAATAAATGTGCCAAAAACTTGTTGGTTTAAGGTATTTTTGGTCAGTCTTTTTTTGGGACATTTTGCCTAACAACACACACACACTCCCAGAGACGCGCACTGTGTTACTGACGCCTCTCTATACATAGGTTCATACATACACACACACACGCACGCACATACAGTGTACTGACAGCTCTTTTTATAATACAAGTTTATACACACTAGCATATATTGATACAAATTCATTGACTGAGATTAATGTTTACACAATTTCAGGTAAAAGCATTTTGCTGTGCATGTGCACACACATTTTTGAATACAGGTGACTGGATTTATCTGCCAGATGTCTGCATTCATCAGCTAGGCTGTTTGTTGTTTTAGGGGCCTATTCCAGAACAGCTTTTGTTGCACAAGTGGCCTCAGCAGAGCTAGTTGGCAACCTGGTAAATAAGTTGTGTAAATTAGAGATAGTGAAAAATCACACGCACACGCTCGAATCCAAGGAAAAAAAAAAAAAATAAATAAAATAAAAAAAAATTAAGTTCAATACTTTGACATTTTCTCAAAAAGGTTCTTTAGTGAAATCAATTTTTGCAACCAACTGGATTAATTTACCTGAAAGAGTTCTTTTGAGGAAATGTATTGAAATCTGCTTTTTAACCCATTATTTGAGTTCCCGAAGGTTCATTTGTGCCCCCTTCTCCCTCTTTCCCTGACATTGATGGGGGGGGGGCGGACAGTGTCCAAGAATAAGAATGCTTCTTTTTTTTTTCTCCCCCCCCTCCATTGGCTGCTTGGCCAGTGACCCCCCCCTACCCCTATGAGGAGGTTCCTCTCCTGGTGTAATGGGTGAAATACCTTTTTGTTTAATAGTAGTTCTACTTGCCAAACATGCTTTTTAGGCTACACCTCTGGGACCTTGCCGATCCCGACAGTGAGACTTCAACAAAAAAGGTGCCAGATTTCAATCTATGAAGGAAAGTTTCTTACAGAATTTCAGATAAATCTGTGCTTCAGTTTTAGAGTTGAAAATTGAATGCTCAATACTTATCTGGTACTAATGTCTCGAATCATCTTAATGCTCCTCCTTAAACTGCTAATAGATTATCTGATCTTGTTTATCTCCAGGATAATTCAGATTTTCTCTCTAGTCCGTCGTTCTTTCTTCGAATTCCTTCAGAAGCTTAGCTGGTCTGATGGGAGAAATAACTATTCTGGACAGTGTTTACAATAACAGCCCTGAATACCTCTTGGCAAAAGACTGATACTCCCACGCTCGATCTCTGGTCTAAGAGGTCCTCACACAAAAAAGAGTGACCAACAACTTTTCTGATTAGATTATGGGCTTAAAATTTCAGCCTATAAAAATGATATTCAGAATGAATAGCTCGTTTAGGAGTCGACCAAAGAAAAAAAAAAAAACATACTAGGGAGGTAGAACCACTGTTGAAAAGTCTCTTTACATATTCAATATATCAAGCAAACTTTATTCTCGGCAGAGGAAAAAAAAATGTATGTATTTAAGTCAATAATAAACACGCACAGTGATACTGAGATTTTTGGATGTGTGGTAGTCGAAAATCATCGTATATATTTGTGTAAAAGTTGATGCTCCTTATCTTTTTAGTATTGATCCTGAGTCGACAGTTACGTAGCTTATCATGTCGCTATTTCCACCTACGGCCAATTGCGAGATTCGCATAAATCGTTGTCTTTCAGATCTTGGGCATGGGTGTTTCTCTGGGTCCTGTTCAAACATTTTGAACGGAGGAGTACGTTGTCGCACCATTGCGTTTTGGTTTTCCCCCGTTTGCGTTGGCCTTGTACACAATGTTCTAGATGTAGTTATGCAAGCCCTGTTGATCGTTTGATGTGTTTGAATGAATTTGGAGTTGATTTGGTTTCTTGGTGAGGTAATTCTTATTTTATCTGATGACTCAATCAAGTCATGAAGCACATTATATGGTTCTGGAATTCCTCAATTTGTCCTCGAAGTTCAGCATCCAATTACGTAGATACTTTTCTTGATTTCTTGGATGAGGCATTGTCTTTGCTGTAGACACCTGTAATTATGGTACACTCAGATATTCAAATGTGCCGTCATGAAGAACTTGCTGTAATAACGGATGAATTTTATACAAAATGTATAAATGATGAGAAACTAAAAAGTATGAACAAAATCGACTTTTATTACCCTTTCACAGTCTAACTCTCCCGATATAGGTATGCATTTAAAATGATTGAAATGAAAAGTTTTTGAAATAATGCCCTGAAATCTTTGTACTGTGGCTGCCAAGTAATCTCTAACAATAGACTTGAGAGAGTATAAAAATATGCCGTTTAATATTGCCATTAGAACGAAGGTTTACTGTATTGTGTTAATGACTTTTGGTTTTTTTCTATTTTAACTCTCAGGTTTTTTACATTCTACAGACCTTTTAGATAAGCAGCACATATCGGAAATAAAGAAATGTTACTTACAAAGATACTATTTATGAAATCGAAATTTATTATAGTATCAGTAGAGTTAGTTTCAATTATCTTTTTATAATCCATACTAGTTAATACGATTGAAAAAATTCATTGATATATTCAAATCAGATGATTATTTTAGTAAAGAAACATATTTGGGGCCACAATGTATTTTATAAGAATATTTACTTGTGTTTCTGTGGTGTTCGAACGGTATCTTCAAATTCTCTTATTTACACTCTCAACAGCTATAAAGTTGTGAAGTAATTGTTTACATCTTATCGATTTCATCTGAGGGTTTTTATCAAAAATTGACTGAACTTATTTAAGTGGAGTAGGAGATATTTATTATCAGCCAAGTATATAAATTCATTATATAGATGAGTGTTTCCGAGAGTGGGTCCTGTGAAATCAAGTCCAAGGTTCCGTGAGATATGTCTATTAATGAAAATCTATTTTATACAAAAATGGTATTCACTATTTTCAAAATAAGTTAGGTGATATGATCGTATATGAATCGATCCTCTCAAATAAGTTTTGCTCATTTAATGTCTTATCAAAATTAGAGGGTTGTGTGTAAAATGTAGGTATGAGTTATTTATTTCTCTCAAAATTAGGGCGTGTTGACTTTTACATGAATATATGCAGTATATGCGTTTGTCTTCGTACATGGGAGAACTAGGGTAAACAATTACTTATGTGGATATATCTGTCCTTTACATAAACACGCACATACATTTTTATATGCACAAATAAACCACCAAGTATTTATCTCTCCATTTGTATGTATGTATGTATCTATAAATATATGTACGTAGATGATTTAATTTAAGCTAAAACTGCAATGGCTGGACCCATTGTACCACATCCCTTACCAATAACGCTACTACAACCATCTCCATTTTTCTGTAATAACCAATTCCTGTCATGACATGAATATTATTATTATTATTTTGGGTATGTCTGAAGAAGTTCTTTATAACTTGTGAAGTTTTGAGATGAAGTATTTTCATTATTCTACGCATTAGCCAAACTAGTATCTTCATTTTGATTAAAAAAAATTTTTTTTTTTTTTGATGTTGCAACCGATATTTTCTAAAGCTTTCCTCAGGGATATATTGTATCTGGTGGTCCTTAGAAATGCTTAGTACTTCTTATTTGTTTATTTTCATTGTACAAGTACCAATTTTCTAGTACTTATAGTTCCAGAACTGTGCTAGACCATTTTGCCAGTCCAACAGCAGTCACGTAATAATAATAATCCGGTAAAACATCTCTCACCTACTAATTATCCATGTTTTGTATGTATAAAACATAAAGGCAGAAACTAAAACAAATATTAAATATGAATCGAAGAGTTAAATGTTATATATCTAACCATATAATGAGTTTATATGCACTTTTTTCCTGTTCATTTCTGCTCAAATTGGATGATCTCATTGGATGATTTACCTACCAATTAAAATTATGTTATAGAAACTCTGAAAACTTTGTCTGATTATCACATAAATAACAACTTGATTCGACACTTTTAAAGAAGTTGAAATTAGGATATTTGAATGATCAAAAATAAATTTTTCTAATAAAATAGCTTTAGACTCCCAAATGCCAATCAATACATAAATAACCTTGTCATTTTGGATGGGTATATCATTGTTATCATAAATGATACAGATACTGTTATATTTATTAAACACTTGTTCAGTGCTCTTTCCAAAGATGCAAATGATGTGTTTTTCTATTTGTAACTTATGAAATTAAAGTGAACGTTAGAATTAATTCTTTTCTGTCCTCTCTCGTCTGATTTTCTTTTACTTGAGGCAACGTAACACGAGAGAAAAAGCAAAATTGCAAAATTTTAAATTGAATAGAAATTTTTGGTTGAATCGAATTTTAAATGAAAATTAGTAGCAATCAATTCGGAATGTGTTCTAAAGAGCAAAATTCAAGGGAGATAATTTATCGAAACCATGAAGGAGGATCTGTGATGTGAAAAATTTTGATTAGATTCCTCAAACTGCTGATCCAAACAACTTCAAACCTGACACTGCACTGCTTTGTGTGTTGACTCTTCTATTTGCTTCGAAGCCATTATTTGGGGTAAATGCAAGCAAATAAGGCTAGGAATTTCACAAACTCGAAGTTTTAACAACCATCACAGTATAAACAATTGGATATCTTTCAGTCTCATTGGAAATTTCCCTTGTATGAGACAATAACTTGACTTTATTTTATTTTTTTGACTTACTCTTGTTCAAGTTGGAGACTGGAGTTAAGTTTGATTTTTCCCACTATAACAACAAGAGCAACAGGAACAATTCTCACTCTATTTTGGGATGGTAACTCTTCACTGATTGCATTTCCTATATCAAAATATTGGAAATATAGTCAGTGAAGAGTTCCCTTCCCTATAGTTTTCAATAATCATTTTCAGTTTGAGTGGCGTTAGGACCCTTCAGCAACTAAGCTTTTTTTTTTTTTTCCATTTTTCTTTCCCCTCATTCTTGGTCTTGGTAAGCTGTGTTTTTTCCCCTTTTGGTATGAAAAAGGAAAAATGTATCGAGCGATATATGAAGACCACCAAATGCAACGTACTCATGAGGAAGGCTGGAAAAACTCACTGGTTGAAATGTGATAACACAACAAAGATGAAGATACTTGTCTGAATAATATGTAGAATAATTATTTTATACCCTCCCTCACTGTTTCCATGGCATCCATCCACAAATTTTTTTTTTTTTTTTTTTTTGTTTTAGTAATTTTACGAAATTTTGGTTTTGTTTTTTTTTCTTTCTTTTTTCTTCCTTTCTTTCTTTTCTTTTACATATCAAAAAAAAAATTTTGATAGACAAAAACAACCTAGAAAATCTGAATGTTAAGTTTTCACTTTTTATTGACTTAAATCTTATAATTTATTTACTCTTTATTTTTTTTAATCTCATTAAATTATGCTTTTTTTCAGAAATTTAATATTGTTTGTTTAAATTTATTTTATTGAAGAAAAAAGAATTAAAATTTCCTGCCCTATCCCGCCCATGCACCAAGGCCAATTGTTTGCTTCGTTAAAATAACAAAATGTGTAATTTTATTCAATTTTTTTCCCTTATATTTTTTTTCCTCCCATCCTCCCTATTTGTCACCGTTTAAAAATAATAATAATAATAAATTTCAGGATTGAAAGTCCCTAATACAGAACAAACCCTCACCTTCTCTCCATCGACAAGAAAAAAAAATGGATATGAACTATGAATTTATCATTTGTATGACTCTCCCTCTCTCTCTCATCTTTTTTCTATCTCTTTTTCCCCTCTACCTTTCCCCCTTCTTCTCTTTTCCATCTCTCTCTCTCTTTTTTCTGCTCTCTCTTATCATTCTACCTCTCCCTCCTCTCTCTCTCTCCATGTTAAAAAGAAAAAGATGTATACACCCCCTACCCGTCTACTCTTACTTCTGCGGAGAACCAAAACCATTGTGATTGTGAGTGCGTATGTGTCTGCCTGCCTCTACGTGTGTGTGTATGTATGTGTGTGTTAGTTGTGAATTCCTTTTAAACTCAATCAACTAATCCGTCTGTGAAGAAAGAAAGAACACCAAAAAAAAAAAAAAAATTAAAAAAAATATCTATGAAAAAGAAGAAAATGAAAAAAAAAAAACAAACAAAAAATAAAACAAACAAAAACGAAAAACCCAAAACCAAATGACAAACTTTGAAAACAAACTTTGGATCTGATGAACATATCATCAACAATTTTAAGGGGATTGTATCGATTTTGTCTTCATTGGGTTTTCCTACTTTTTCTGTTGGATGTGCACCTGTATTTATTTATGTGTCTCGTTTCTTTCTTCTCTTCTTTTTTTTTTGTTTTGTTATGTTTCTTTTGTTTGTTTTTCTTTCCCTCCTCTCGTCTTTGTCACAAGAAAAATTGCAAAAGAGGAAATTCCACGATGATAACCACTTCACTCTTCACTAGGTTACCAATATATTTTCATTTGATTCGCACGACAAAAAGAAAAAAAAAACAAACTAAAAAACACTCTCTTTGTGACTGGTATCACATGTTCCATTGCAGTGCTCACTTCTAAAACAACTCGAAGACTTAATCTTACAGCAACGCAGTTCTAAAAAGAAAAAGAAAGAAATTACCATTGTCGAACTCCAGACTGAGGCTGGAGTTGAGCTTGTTTTTTTAAACACTATCAAGAACGACGCTCACCCAATGTAAGGGAGGCAACCCTTCACAGATCTAATTCCAAATATATTGAAGTATTGGAAATGCAATCGGTGAGGAGATGTCTCTCCCGAACTTTGTGTGGAGTTCGACCCTGCTGCAGTAAGGCTAGTTTCCTTTCTTTTCCTTTCTTTTTTTTTTCTTTTTTCTTTTTTCCTCCTTTTTTTCTTTTTTTTCTTTTCTTTTTCTTTCTTTAAATAATTTCCCATCAGGGAAACATTTTAGAGAAGAGTTATTCTATATAAATATTAGTATCATTTTAGTTTACTATAAACCCTCATAATAATTGACTAATAGGAGCAGTTATTTGTTTATGCCGATTGTTTAGTATCATTGAATTTTGTATCAAAATAGTCAGACCATTAAACTAATGCACATGATATATGGATATAACTAACATAGCAAGAGAAGACATATAAGAAAATTATGAATAAGGGAGAAAACGTTTATTTTATTTACTGATACTCCACACATTTCTCGGTAATGCCAGTACCGTGTCTTTGTTGAGAAACCATTGTAAGTGATTAAGTTTGAAAGCACAATAAATTGCTTCCTGGGAATAATTCCTAAAACCAAAAATCAAAAAAATTTGTAGAAGAAAAGAATCAACTAAATTAAAAACTAAAAAATAAAGCAACAGAAGCTATGTTGATGTATCCTATACATAAGTATATAATGAATGTATATAAATCCTATTACTAAATGGATTTGAATTTAAATGAGGAATACACTGTCAGTTAACTTTTGCTATACGTGCATAAAAATATTCTACAATTTTTCTTTTATTTAAATGAAATTTGACTTTATCAAAAGTAGTTTTATAAAGCAATATAATGTTGCATTTCATTTAAGAAACAAACGAACTAGTTGTCTTTAGAATTGTTTCTTTCTCGCCAATAAATTCAGGGGGTCATAAATGGAGCAAATTAGTAAAATACTTCCTCCATCAAGAGAGTAAGTAAAAAAAGGTAGATTGAGAAGAATGGAGAAGTACTGTTTTCCATCTATTGGTCACTTCTTCTAGACCAGACTGACAGTTTTAAATATTCCCATAGTAGACAAATATTCACAATAAACAGATTTTGTCCAGTCTTTCTCAAATCCGGTAATAAGAGTTTAGAATTGATTTTCTACCAAGCCTTTGAGTTCCTGTTGCTCAGATGGATAAAGCAGCTGGTGCATTAATAAGAGGGTTTATAGTATTGTTTGTTTTTTAAGTAAGAATTGAAACCTGGTTACTTTTGACTATTTTCCAATATCTGAATTTTTTGTTGCTTGAAAACATTACTGATACTCCTGGTAGAGAAATGACAAATGTAGTGTTGGACAGATCTGATTTGAGCGTAGGTTTAAGGGTTAGATTAAATCTTCTGCCCTGCAGTTGAGTTCCCATAGCTCAGATGGTCAGAGCAGATGTTCATTCAATCAGGCTTTCCTAAACAAAAGGGATGCGAGTTCAAGTCTCATTGGGTGCTTCTTTATTTCTGATCCACACTGTTTACTCACTGCTAGGGACTGATGGAATGAGTAAAGATGGATTAAAGAAAGCAACAAAAAAAATTCAGATGAAAGAAAATAAGTCAAAATTAATGATTACAATTTTTTATCTAAAAATATTGGAGGGGGGGAATGTAAGAACTTTCCTAAAATTATGGTAGTTAGATTTTGAAAGGATTTCTTGAATAAAAATTCTTTACATTTTTTTTTCTTTTTGAGAAATTAATTTGGAAAAATTTTATCTTTTTTTTTTTCATTCAGATTTTTTTAAATTCAAATTTTCAAATTTTTTTTTTAGATATAATTATTATTAGTTCAAAATCAAATCATAACCCTTGTAATTTGAGTTTGAACCTGGGTTCATATGATTTGAAAAAAATCCTTAAAGGCTTACTAAGTTGCTGTTAAGATTATAGTCGCTTCCGTTTTCTTATTTTGCTTTCTGGCTAAAGAAAAAAAAATTAATAAAATTGGCCGTGTGTTGACTTAAGAATATTCAACTTTTTTTTTTTTTTCTTCTTGAATTCAGTTTTAACGTCTTCTGTATATCTCGTTGCTTTTACTGCTGCTGAATTTTAGTCCGAGTTGTCTCCCCTTTGCTATGACGCCATTTTGTTTTCTGGGTATTTGGAGGTTTTTATTGTTGCTGTGTCACATTTCAAAGTGTTAAGGATTCTTGTAGATATGATGTCAAATTTTAAACGAAAAAAAAAAAAAACAAAAAAAGAACTGTCTGTTCCGAGTGTAAGGCTCTGTGATGTACCAAGTGGCTTAGTGTTAGCGGCCGGTTTTATTCTGCATTGGAAAATAATGATGATGATGAAACTGATAGTTTTGTGGTTCTTAGTGGTAATCTTAATTTGTGTCAAGAAGAATAGAACATTTTTTCACACTTTACTTTGACCATTTAAACAGTTTGGTTTTAATTTATGGGGTTGGAATAGCTATATGAAAGGAAAAAATAACATGAAAAGGAAAAGCCAAAATAATTATATTCTTTTTTTTTTTTTTCCCTTTATTAACAAAAATGGTTTATTTGTCTGAGTTTTTGATGAGAATTATCATTTTACAGATTTTTTTTATTGCCCTTATCTTCGTTGACGTTTTTGTACATTTTGGCTGTTGTACCCTAAAAGCCTTCTCCAGTTACCCGTCATGATCAAAGATGCTGTCAAACTGTCAGGATGACCAGCCCCAGTTTGTTCCGTGGGGGTAGACTGTCCTCATTTTGTCATCTATGTCCAACAGGATTATTGATCATAGCAGGCTTGTAGGATATAACAGACGAAATGTATTGACCAAAAAACGATCACTGAGATGAGGACAATAGTAAAAAAAAAAAATCTATGTATGAAAATGGTTTAAGGTTTCCTTTCTATATATATTATTATTATTATTTTTTTTTTTTTTGTTGACAGTGTTGAAAGTTTTTAAAAAAAAGACATACACGCAGAAAAAACTGCTATTATTGTGAATTATCATTATTTCTTTGCAAACCTGCAGTTTCTATCTGTCAAAATTGGCTCCTTTGAATAGAACTGATTTTGTCACTTTCCCATCTTTCTTAAAAACTGAAATGTTCTGTTTTTCTTTCAAGAATTCTTATTTCTTTTTATGCGCCATTTTTTAATGTCAGGTGTCCGTGGGTCTGGAATTTTCATAAAGAAATGAGAATTAATGAAAGAAAACCGAACACTCTAGTGTTTGAAAAAAAAAGGATGGTGGTGTGTCAAAATCGGTTCCTTACAGATGATCCAATATCCACGGTTAGAAACTGCAGTTTGGAATTATTTTTAATTTTTCTTTGAGGAGAATTCAAATTTTTTTTTTTTTTTTTTTTTTTTAACTCTGTAAGATATTTTGAGTCAACAAATAATTTTTTAAAAACCTTTTTTCATGGATGACTGACTCCTTAACAGGCCTTTGGAAAATTTTCATTGATAAATAAATAAAAATATATATATATGCCTGTGATCCTTTTTCTCTGAATGTTTTATGTTTAATTTCTTAATTTTGGTGTTATTCAAGGGATGGATGGGGGGAAGTCAGGTATCATAATTTTTTTGATTTAAAAAATTTTTTTTTCATAAGATACAAATTCCACATTCCAAATAATGAAACGCCTCCTTCAAATTCCTTGGCCGAGCGTTATATTCTAATCACACATTTTTAAAGTGTCCAGTCTAAAAACTTGCATAATAAGTTTTTTTTTTTTTTTTTTTTTAAAAAAAGTAATAACTTTGCCTCTAACGACCACTTGAAACAATGGACCCTTCCACTAAAAAGATTTTAGTCTATCTCTTTAAAATTTTTTTCATGCCATCGAATAGATACGAAGATAAGAAATATATTGCATTTTGGATAGTATCTTTTGTTTCTTTTTCTGATGCAAAACTTGTCGAATCCAAATGAAGTAAATCTGACCTTTTTTATTTTTTATCTTTCTCTTTCCTTTTTTTTTTTTCTTTGTTTTTACGAATTCTTAGTCTTTTTTGTAGCGAATTTTTATATTTAATTTTTATTTATGGAGAAAAATGTGTGATTAGCGGGCAAGGTGAAAAAATATAAGGGAAGTAATTCAGTATTTGGTCGCAAAATTTGTCTCGGTTGTTAATTGATGATAAGGGTTGCCAGTTCTGGTGAGGAGGAGTAGGAGATAACCCAAGCTCCATCACAGAGACTGGCCCAACATGGGCATTGGAATGGTGTTGAATTTGATGATTGAGCAAGTTTGGCCAGCTTCTTGAAACTGATATTGAACCCAGCACTGCCAATTTTGAAATTTTTGAAAAATTTGTTTTTAACTTTTCAAATTTAGGGGTGACTTCAAATGCTGGAAAATTAAAAGAAAATGGTAATGCTGACTGAACCTCTGCCTCTAGAATTGTCTAAGTTCTAAATCAGACACTATTCCAATGCCTGAGTGGGGTGAGTTGCTTGAGATATAGCTGTGATTATCTCCCCTTCTGATCAGATCTTGCAACCCTGGCGATGATACCCAAAGTCTACAAAAGAAAAGACCCAAAAGCAACTATTCTTGTGAATATTTCCTCTCGTTCTGCTTTCCTCACCGTTTCTGTCTTCAGTGAATTCTTCTGCAAAAAAGTCTTAGTTCCAAAATATTCTTTGTACAAATACTTTTCTTCTTCATTCTTCCTACAGTTCCTTGTGTTCTCTTTGACAAGGGATTCAGTCCCGGTCTCTTATTCCCTCTTCAAAAAGGAAAAGAAAAAAAAAAAGATGGAAAACGATTTAAAAATAAAAATAACTTTGAAAGTGAAATTACTTTTCAGGATTTTGTTTTTTTGTTTTTTTTTTTTTTTTTTTACTTTTATTTAAAAAAAATTTTTTTATCTAAAAACTAGCCGTCAAGGATGACTGGATTATTTACGCTTGGATTGGCACTTCTGCCTCTGGTCTGTGCGATCTTCCTATTAGTGAGGGCTGCTTGTGAGGACCCGAGTGTAATATCTATGTACTCACTTGAAAATGTTACACACTCACACACACACACACACACACTCACACACACATAAAATGCTATATACACATTGCATTTTATATGTGCGGATTTTCATGTAAAAATATTTTTGATTGTTCAACAAAAGAGCCAATGGTTGGTTCTTGAGTGAAATGACCTTTAATAGAAAAGTTCAATCCGTAGTGGAGGAAAAAAAAGATTTTTGAAAGTCATTATTTAATTAAAATAGTTAAAGATCAAATAATTATTATTCAATTAATGAAATCAAATATTAAATTGATAAATATTCATGCAATTGTAATCAATTGTTTGCTTTCAACCAATCTGTCATTTCTATCATCAAGTAAAAGTGATCTATGGTCTCCCGTGAGATAAAATGAAAGATATCCTTCCTCTTCAGGTTTATCAACTGAATTAAGCGATACCATATAGTTCCCCCTTTGCTCGTTCCTTTTCCAATTTTCACATCAGGTGGGTTGGGTGTTGCTGTGCTGATGGATTTGCGGGGGCCACTTGCCTATTCCCTTACCTCCGTTTTACACTAAGTGGGTAGGTGTTCAACCGTGACTTATGGTGTTTTCATTCCCCTGTTTCTATCCTCTCTGTAGTGTGGTCTTTGACATGATCGAGAGGAAAGTGATTAAGCACTGATTGATTTAAGATACCTCTATTACCTATGCGAAAAATATTTTGGCTAATTTTATTTATCTTAGCGAATAAGTCATCATCATTATATCCCCATTTATTGATATGATGATATTGATAATAATAATAATAATAATTCCAATAGAAGCACTTATATGATATTATCTTTGTATATAATTTACTTTAAAATAAACATTAATTCATGTTTTTGTAAATGTATGAAACAGAAATTTTCTTTTATTATTAAAGACTTATCAGTGCTTTGAAACATTTACCAAGCACATTTAATTATTTTTTCCTAAATTCTGGATATCTCAGCTGGTAACTCTCCAGATTGACTGATTGAATTATTTTCTTTCCTGGATGATCTAAGTCTCTTGGCAATAATGACTTTAATAATAACTAACTATTCCAGTGTTTTGATGGAATACAGACTTTTTAAAAAGATTCAGTAGATTTTTAAAACGTTGTGACATTAGGCATTGGAGTTCTATCAATTTGGGGGAGGGGGGCAATTATTGGAAACCATCAACCGAAAATGTCACCGGAGGTTTCTTCAGTTTTTGTGTTGGTCTGACTGGCTGACTATCAAATTTAATCTTTTACTCCTTTTGTCTGTATTTATTTTTTTAATTTAAAAATTTTTTTTTTCTTTTTTTTTTTTCTTTTTTTTTCTAATTTTATTTTAAATGACCCCGCACCAAGGTTTTTAGTTGGGGATGGGTCAATTTGCAGCGTAAGTTTGTTAAATTGTTCCCTTAATTTTATCTGCAAGTGTTCACATTTTTTTCTCAATTCAGACTTTTCTAGTGATCATAGCCCAACAACGGTAAAAATAAAGCCTAATATGTTAACAAAGAAATATTTTATAATTCATTTTGCATTATTGTGTTATCTGAAGTTGGGATATTTACTTGAAAAATATTTCTGCTAAATCTTTATAAGGACAAAACCTTTTTCCTAAACTAAACATAATTGTCTATGATAGTTTAGTTAAATTTGTCTCTGTTTAATGTTTATCTTTAAACTAATCCTATTTTAAATCTGTTAACCCCCCAAAATAGTGAATGAAGCTAAGAAATTTTCTAAAAATCAAATAAAAGCAAAACGAATAGATCATTTGAAAAAAAAAATACCTCCTTCCCCAAAAACGTATGTATTGAATGAGCAACGATCCTAACCCTCACAACTTTTGTCTTGACCAATTGCAATGGATTCTGACATGACATAATTGCATCTTTTTTTCTATCTTACCTTCCTCTCAATAAGGCATTCTGAAATCAAAATGACTTGAATTTGAAAGTCCTATTGCGATGATAAAGTCAACTCTCTACGAATTTGACAAAAGCAAGGCAGTAAGTTTACCCATCAACTTTAGTAAGACCAATGTCATGCACAACAACTATGCCGAGGAGGACACAACGATCAAAATCAAAAACTCAGAGCTTAAAAAGGAAGACCGCAACATCTTCCAGGGACAACGAATCTCGATGAAATCATCAAAAGAATAATTCCAGACTGCCAAGCTTTTGAAGGAGTAAGCTACATTCAAGAACAAAAAGATATCATTAGTTTTAAAAAGAAGGGTCTACAACAGGACCCGATAGTCACCTATGGAGCCGAAATGTGGAACCTAATCAAAAGATTGACTCTCAAACGCACCCCAAAAAGACTCATGCTCAATATCAAATGGAGAGATCACAAGAATGTCAGACAATCGCAGGACATCAAGACTCCCAACATGGATCCCCAGAGATCATATGCGAAATATAAGCCGGCAGAAAATAAGATGGAGTGACGACTTTGAAAGGTTCGGGAGACATTGGCGTCGTGACATCTGCGAATTTATTTAGGCGTGATGAATCCTTGGGAAGGTCTGTCCAACAACCGATGTTAAAAGGTTTATGGTGATGATGAAGCCAAACTTATAAATATTGATTCTCTTAGTTCAATTCCTCGCATGTAACGCGACACTCAAGGTAATGATTTTTGTCTCAAGTGAAACATGATGCCCCATGTTGAATATCCTACTGGGCTGAAAGGTATCAATTACCATGATCGGCAGGAAAGGCAAAGTGAACACAAACTATCTCAGTAGTCTAATGGTTCTAGGTTCAATCCCAGTGTAAGACAATAATAATTCGAGAATACTATTACTGCTAAGAGGGGAGTGTGGTCTATATACCCCCGTCAATTAGGATAAAGGGTTCAGTTCGTAACCTCCCCAAACACCTACCAGATGATACCTGATGAAGGCCGTAGAGTTCAACGGCCGAAACATTGTATGAAAAACAACCAAGATGAGGATAGTCCGAATAATAATAATAGAAATGATAATAATACCTCATCAAAAATTCAAAGAAACACGTCTCAAGTGGGGTTTGAACTCGGTCTGCTGATTCCATTGTCCGTGTTATCAACCGTTTGGTTAACCTCTCCCCCATAAATATCGATCAAACCACCCCACAGAGCAAAGAATCTTGCATCCTAGAGTTACCTCCCTTAGTCTACTTCACAATCAAAGATCGACCATCTCGCTCTGAAAACGTTTTCATTACTATATTGCTTGGTCATATATGTATTTGTGAAGCCTCATTTAGCTTCGTCTGACACAAGGCCCTAATCTGGGGCACCAGGTGAGGAATAACTGTTCTACACAGTAATTATGGTCTGCTAATCTTGGTCTGAACTAATAATCTTCTTCAATGTTGCCGATTTAGCTCTTTTCGTGCTAAAAACAGCGCATTCCTTCTTTTATCAGTAGGAAAAAACGGGAAATTAGCGTAGGCGTTTATACATTTTAAAGATTTTGGGCGTTTTTTTTTTTTTCCGTCAAACTAACAGAAAACAGTGGGCAACACTGATATTTTCCTATGCCTGCCCCGAAGCTGAAGTCCGAGGTTCGTTTCCTGCTGTTGCTGATTTAGGAAATAATATTGACTGCTTAGCTTCACACGATTTTTTTTTCTGTCATACTGTACTTTTCTGCAAGTACTGTGAATCGAAGCGAAAATCTCACACAAAATTGATTTCAAGTCTGGGAACGCTCATAAATTTGTCCCATATAAATTAATGTCAATTGCTTCTACGTTTTACGCCATTCTGGATAACGAAGAACAACGTCAACTGATATAAATAGAAATGTTGAGGGTAAATGAACTTTTGATAAGCGGGGGTGTCTGTATACATCATCATCATCATCATCATCAGTCTTTTAACATCCATCGTTGGACATAGACCTTCCCCAAGAGTCACCACACTTCTCTATCGTGGGTGTCGTGAGGCCAGTACTACCTGAACTTGTCTAGCTCGTCTCTCCATCTAATATTCTGCCGGCCTCTGTTCCGCATGTGATCTCGGGGGATCCATGTCGTGAGTAGTGATGTCCATCAGTTGTCAGCCATTCTCTCAACATGGCCAGCCCACCGCCATTTGAGAGTTTTAATGGATTTTATGATGTCCCTGACTCTTGTCTTTTCTCGGATGTACTGTGCTGTCTTGTGGTCTCTCTATGTGAGGCCCAGCTTAATTCTTTCATCATCACGTCGCATGGTTCTCAATTTACGGGTCTGTCTCTTGGTTAGGTTCTTTGTTTCAGCTTCATAAGTGACTATTGGTAGGATGCATTGGTTATACACCCTTCTTTTTAGGATTAATGGGATCTTTTTATTTTTGAAGATTGAGCTAGCTCTGCCAAAGGCTTGCTATCGTAGTGAGATTCTTCGCTTGATTTCTTCTTCTTTTGAGGGTCTCATAGAGATTCGTTGTCTTAGGTAGATGTAGTGACCCACTCTCTCCAGTTCTGTGTCCTCGATTTTGATCTTAGTGTTCTTATTTCCAATATGGTTGTTGCACATGATCTTCGTCTTGCTGAAGTTCATCTGTAGGCAGACTTTCTTGCTCTCTTCATTTAGTTCATCTATCATTAGTTGGAGGCCGTGTAGGTTCTCTCCGAAAAAGGCAATGTCGTCTGCAAATATGAGGTTGTTCAGATACTCGCCGTCAATTCTAATTCCTATACTCTCCCAGTCTAGCCTTCTGAAGATCATCTCGAGGCAGGCTGTGAAGAGTTTAGGTGAGCTGGTATCACCTTGTCTTACTCCTGTCTGGAGCAGAAAGGGGTCCGAGTCTTTATGTAACCTCTGTATACATATTATTGTAAAAAGAATGTGATGTTTATTAAGAACACAGGTGAATAGCTCTAATAGTATCATAATAGTTATACATACATACATACATATATATAAGTTGGCACAAAAGTCACGAAGGTTTTTAAAACATATACATCTATTTATCTTGATGAATTTTGAAAATCAATATATGAATAAAGAGAATTCATTCAATTTTTTTTTTACAGAAAGTTGATTCTTTCAACTGCCCGCCATTTTCAATTTCACAAATTCCCGCCTTTTCAATCAAATTCAGCAGAATATTTCAAAGAATATCTGCTGCACGAATACGATTCTCAGTATTTCAGACTGGATGCGGTATTCCTGTTCATGGGTGATCCCTAACAGAGCCCAATTCTCGAAAGCGATGAATCGTAGACTCAGATGGCAGTGTCTACTCCTTGGGTTAAAAGGAAATCAAAGTAAAATTCTATTATTTCACTTCGTTGCTCTGTTGTATACATTTCAATAAGGTCCCTTTATATATCTGAGAAGAGGAAAAACCGAAAAATATTGAAATATAAAAAAAATATGATTTTTAAAAATCCCTTCGCGCCTTTTGTGCCATTGTATATCTCACAATTTACGCATCGGTGTGGAGAAATGGTTAGTCTGCAAGTTTATCAAACCACTAATGTGTTTTGAGTCTGATCCTCACTAAGTGATTTACACTTTCAGACTCTCGTCAGTCTGAGCAAATCTTACTGAATAAATCCCAAAGTTTGTGGACTTGACTCATACGTGAAATTCATATATTCGGCTATTTATATTACAGCTAGGAACACTAGTGCCAAGGGACGTAATTCATATTTTGATTTTCTCGAGTTACCTCCCTTGCATCAGATATGAGTCATTTGAAACCCTACATGAATGTTTAGTTAGGATTTAATCAATCTATCAAGCCCGGGCTTCAGAAATTAAGGATCGGGACCCCTCAGTTGGTCCCATGAAGATTGGGGACAGGGAAGAGGTTGCAACAATATTTGAAAAATCTTTTTTTCAAAGAATGATCATGTAGTTTTTTTTTTTTTTTTTTTTCAAATTATCTATACTAAAGATTCACACTCTGGTGCTTTATCAAGTTGGACTCAACACATATCTGAGTCGACAAGTTCAGGTGGGCTTACCTCGTTGATACACCTCAGTTTCGTGTCTATTATCTGAAATTCTTCCCAGAGAGGATAGTGTCCGCCTTTCTCTCTTCAGTTATGGTCAGCCATCCTGGATCTTTCCATTTAGCTTCTGATCGTGGCCTTTTGTGCTCAACGAGTCGAACGTCGTCAAATACAAAGGCAAAATAAAAGAAACAAGAAAGGTAGATATAATTGAGTACAAATATAAATATCTAAATACAAATGGGGTAGAAGCCAATGTATTAATGTCCAGAACAAACTTGATACTTTTGTCACTTTGAGCAAATAGTGAAAAAAAAGAAAGTATGTTGAACAAGGGTAGTCGCCCAGGGTGCCAAGTGCTAGGGAAACGTGTGTCATGTGTAAGAGAAAAGAGAACTTCCCAAATACAAATTGGGGAATTATTTCTATTATTATTCGGACTATCCTCATCTTGGTTGTTTTTTATACAACGTTTTGGCCGTTGTACTCTACAGCCTTCATCAGGTATCATTTCGTATGAAAAACAACCAAGATGAGGATAGTCCGAATAATGATAGAAATAATAATACCTCATCTCAAAAATTGAGAGATACACAAACAAATTGGGGAAATCAAACGAATTAAAACAGAATAAAAATAGTCAAAATAACAAAATAACCTGACGTGAAGATGGATTTTCGAGGAATATCTGACGATTAAATACTTTCTGTTTTAGCGGAACTAAGATTAACAATCGACAAAGGAAATTCTCATGACCGACAAGTTCAGTCAAACTTTAAATGGTACTGGAGTTTAGCTTGTCCAGGGCGCCAGGAACCCTAGGGCCGGTCCTGATGCTGGAAAGATATACAAGAAAAAATTAGAATATGCTCAATATTCATCACTGAAAAGAATTAGAGAAGAGAATAACTTTGAAGAAGGTTCATATAAAATGCTAATACCGTCCTGAGAGCTAAATCTAATCTACTCATTACTCGTTCTATTAGCGGTTGGAGAAAGAACAACACGCACACACGATTACACAAACACTTATTTACCTTGAAAAAACGTGAACACAGGTTCAGAGGACTCTATTTTCATAGGCCTTATACTTTCTATTCGTTATTTCCTAACAATGATAGGCACCCAAATCAAGATAGTAATGACATTGCTAAATGATATAACGATTTCCCGAAATAAAACATGAGTGTTTAAAAAAAAAGAGAGAATCCTTTCAGTATACTGAGAAGAAAATTGAAAAAAAAAACAAGAAAAATCCTGATGCCCTATGCCATGAAAAAGCCTCGCATTCAAGTTGGTGGACCCCCCCCCCCGACTTGTAACTTTAGGAAAGGCCCAGCTTGAAAAAAAAAAACTACTTATACTGAGGAAGCAGCTTATTGTGATCACAGTAGTATGGGGTCTTTTAACAACAACCGGCTGATAACATTAAACGAAGATATCAGATTTAGTTAGTTGCTCAATAGAAACCCTCATGTGACTAGTGTCTTTCGGCAGCATACTGCGTTGGGGGTTATCAATCAAAAAATTTGGAAAAATGGGTGTTCAATGAATAAATTACTTCTCTTGCGTTTTGTTGAGCAATGATCATAAAATATGTTAGAATTCTTAAAAATCATGCGTGAACGGCGCCGGGCACAAAATAGGGTCCATTTGGCATAAACTTACATAACAAATTGGACACCCCCTTTAGAAACCTATTTAGGTAGGTTTAAAAAACAAAAACAAAAGTTTGTAGACAATAAATAAGGAGTAAATTAAAAAAAAATCAGCACCCTCGTACCATTGGCGCAACCTGCATAAATGAGGTAAGAAGTGCGTATATTTCCGACATATTGGATCCTGTATGATTGTTATTTAGCTGAAGTTTGTGTGAAGGCTGACTTTGCTTTCTGTGTTCAGTTCATCAAGAATTATTTGGAGGTTGTAGAGGTTCTCTGCAAAAAAGACGATGTCCTCTGCGAATCTGAGATTACTCAGGTATCCGCAGTCAATTCTGATTCCTTTGTTTTCCCAGTCTAGGTATTCGGAGATCATCTCAAGGAAGGCTGTAAATAGTTTGAGTAAGCTGGTATCACCTTGCCTTACCCCTTCTTGGAGCTGAAAGGGCCCCGAGTCTTTATGTAACCTGATAAAGGAGCTGCTCAGATGGTATATTTGATGCCATACTCTGACGTATACGGGGTCTACACCTTGTCGGATGATAGCATCAGTGACATTGGGAATATCTACTGAGTAGAAAACCTTCTTCAAGTCTATAATTGCTACCAATAGAAGCATTTTATATTCTACTGCTTTCTATTTCAGATGGTTCATTGAATAGAGATGGTCCATGGTTGAGTAGCTTCTTCTAAAGCCAGCTTGTTCCCGTGTTTGGGACTCGTCTGGTGTTTTTGTGATTCGATTGGTAATAAGTTTGTAGATACATTTGAGTAGACTTATTGGTCTATAGTTGTTGAAATCATCTGGGTTTCCATTCTGATTTTTCAATTTACATGAATATCATAATCATTAGCACGCTACATAAAGATACTAGCAAAGGTTTGGAACCGAAACTTTCAGACTCACCAAGTCTCCCACATTTTTTACCCTCCTCCAATCATGGTATTTGTGTGTAAGGGAGTGGGAGATTTTTTTTTTCTGATATCCCCTCTCCAAAGAATTTCCAAAGCAGGCCTCGACTTCATATTCGAGAAATTAAATAATTGCCCCGTTGTACCAACTGTTTTAGCGTCTTAAAAGAAACCAGTATGGAAGAAAGACAAGTTTTGGAATAACCAATTCACAGGTAGATGAAAAATTCAGGGACTATATTTTCCAGCAAACGCCGAAGTCAATTTCTGGTGTTCTTGATCTTATTTTAATAGAAAGAAATTTGAAATACCTTTCGTGTCTCAAGGAGCCTCAGCATAATATATTCATAGTTAACGCCACATCGGACTAGTCAAGAAAAATCTATCATAATCGAAATGCAATTATCAATATTCTACAGGACGACTTCTAATTGATTGTATATTCAGGAAAAGAGCATTAAATGTATTTTAGCTTACCTTTCATAAACGAAGAAAGGGAATCCGATATGCTAAACTGACGTCGATGAAGAGCAAGGGACACGCTTTTAGTCTCCTTGCCATAATTTCTGATGAATACATTTGATTAAATCATATTTTTGTGTGACCTTGCTGTTTAAACCACCATATATTCATGTATGTCAAGGTAAAGATTGAAAAAAAAGAAACTAAGGTGAACCTAATAAAATTATCAAATAAAGACAATTTTGTAATGATAGAATCAGGATTGATAGAAATGAAGTTTGGAAATATACAGGGTGTCCTTATAATCCTGCGCTTTTAAAAAAGTTCAATATACATATACAAACAAAGGAGGGAGAAAGAACAATATAGTATATATTAAAGAATTTAATCACCAAACCGCGTAACCGCCATTATTTCCAATACATCGACGAAGAAGATTTGCGAAATCTGAAAACATTCAGTCCTAGCTCTGAATAACTTTTGTAGTATTAATTATATGGTTATCAGGCTGAGGGACAATCCTTTGGTTAGGTTCCGTCTCCATAGGAGATTATCAGGATCTTCTTGGGAGGTTGAACTTCCTCTTCCAATAGCTTGCCAACCTAGGAGTTGGCCCGATTTCGTCTGAAGGAAATCATGGAGATTCGTTGTCCCGAGACAGCAAAAAGAGAAAAACAAGAGTCAGAAAACTCAAATGGCAGTCGGCTGGTCATATTCCAAGAATGTCAGACATCAAGACTAATAACGTTGATCCCCAGAGATCACATGCGAAATTGGCCAGCAAAAGATGGCATGACGAACTAAAGTTTAGGAAGTATTGGCTCAGCCACGACCATCGTAACGGCCTGTCGAATCTTGGGGATTCGCTATATTCAACGGACGCCAAGGTGGCTGATGACAACCAGTAAATAAAATTGAAAAATCTCAGAGTATAATTCTTCAGAGGAACCGTTTATGTATCGCAGTACCCCGGTTGAAAAAGGCTACCCTTAGTTTTTCATTTAACAAATATACTTTTAACAATACTTTTTATTTCAGAAGTGAATACAGTTTTCGTATAACAGGTTGTATAAAGAGTTCGAAAATTGAAGATCCAGCCAGTTTCACTCAAAAATATGACTGCCTACGCTCCACACATATCTTAATGCACACCCAGAAGGAAATTTGTTGTAAGATTATCGCCAGCCAGTCAATAGGCGTTAAGAGGGTCATAAAATAAGAAGCTAGACCATTCGATGCCAAGTAAAAGAGAGTTACGATGTCCATAATAGATTCATGGACTCTTCGGTAGAGGACCTTCGGAAACACTATGCAATGAAACATCTGGAATACAACGCTTATCAAACATTGAATCATAGTCAAGTACAGAATCTCAGAGTATAACCCTCTTTGGTTATTTTGTGGCTGTCGGGTGTGGAGAAAATGAAATAGAACGATTGTGGAGAGAAAGAGCAGAGACAATCTTTCGAAGTGATTTCCTTGGAGCTGATAAAGTCGTTTGACTGAAGCGCGAGTCTGGCATCTGCAGAGTGCGGTAAAAATGATCTTTTTGTGCCCTTTCGGGTCTTCTGTGATTTCCATGTAGTTTCGGCCGCCGATCGACAATCGTAGCCCGCGTGCATTTTCGCCTTGTGCATAGTCGTATAGAAGGCCATTTAGTATTACTTCCAGTAGAATAGTTCCCCGGGTACGATCAAGAAAATAAAAGTTGTACCATGGATCTTCCGACTGGAACCAGACATCGTCACGGGACGTGAAGACGTAAGAAGAACCGAAGTCCGTTGCATGATGATAGATTCGCAGCGAGTGAGATGGAGAGAGAGTGAACTCTTGGAAAGACGAACAAGGTTCGGTGCAGGTGGAATCGCACGTATCCCCGGAAAGGTCACGCTGGAAATCCACATGAATTGGGCTAACTTTTTTCATCGTGGTAAACTGTAACGAAAAAAAAAAACAAACTCTCATCTCCCAGTTAATTTGGGAGTCTCTTTATATCGGCAATCAGGAAGTCCATTAAAACAGAAATGTGAAACAAGGGAGGTTAGCTTATTCTACTGGAGTTGTGGGTGGCCTAACATTTAACAGCAAATAATCGGCAGAACGAGTTCAAATTCCATACTTCGCTGTTAAGATCAAAAAATAAAAATGCAACAATTTCGGGACTTTTTAAAATACACGCTGATTTGACATCCGTTACAATATAATCAAAAGCGACCTTTTTGGATGAATTTAGTTATAACTATATACATTCAACTCCATCTAATGACGAACACAGAACGGCCTCTTTGGTTAAACCGATACACTCTGAGACTGCCAAATCCAATACATCCGTTATACAAGAGGCTATAATTTTTACTTATTTCTCATCTCTATGTCAGGCACTCTCATTTTATGCATAAATTGTGTTATAAACGAATAAATAGGGTACGTAATGAATTTGTTATTTCTATTATGGACACATAGCGTAGTGGTTAGAGAATCACAGAAATATTGCAAGTAATCTAACGGTTCTAGGTTCAATCCCAGTGTGAGACAATAATAATTCGAGAATACTACTACTGCTAAGAGGGGAGTGCAGTCTATATACCCCTGTCGGTAAAATAAAGGGTTCGGTTCGTTACTTCCCCACACCTAACAGATGATACCTGATGAAGGCCGTAGAGTACAACGGCCGAAACGTTGTATGAAAAACAACCAAGATGAGGATAGTCCGAATAATGATAATACCTCATCTCAAAAAATCAGAGAAACAGTAATGTAATTGATGAAGATGTTCGTCTCAGGACCCTGTGTCATGGAACTGGAGAATGGAGATGCTCAAAACGCCCGGGTTACGGGTCTTAGCATCGATCTTTCCAGGATAATAAACGATCTTTTTGAATGATAGTAGTTAAAACTAAACACTCTTAATGTCATTCAAGAACGGACACAGGCCGATCTTTTTGGTCAACCCAATACGCTAAAAGACTGGACCAATTACAAGAAAAGGTTGAATGAAAAAAGTTTTCTGAGTTTTTGCTTCTGCTTCCATCCCAAACGTTATACACTTCTTCTGGCTAAAAATCCATTTTGTTCCATTATGACACCTAAGGGGGTGGCCTAACGCTTAGCAGCACAGTAAATGGAATTCGCAAACCGAGTTCAAACTCTAGCTGAGACAGTCTGCGTTCAGTTTGCATCAATGCCTTCGGGAAAGGCATGAATTCCCTTACCTCCAGCTATGAGTACATTGCGGGTCAAACTGGGCTTTTCAGTCAGCTTAGGGAACCTACAGCGTCGTGAAGGCCTGGCAACAGGAAGAACAGGAAATGAGTAGCAAAAAAAAAAGAGAACTTTTGGAGATATCGTGTGGACTGACAGGCGGAAAGACAGACGGAAAGATATAGTGTAATACATTAAACTCCCTAACGTTGATGACAGAAATAAAAAGCAAACGCTTAGGAAGTCTCGCCGGGGAGCTATGGTGATCAAGCTATTATCGCCACTATGATTGAAGCTCTCTTTCATCATCACCATTTGCCCATCAACGTCCGTCGTTGGACATAGACCCTTTCCAGGATTTGCCAGACTTCTTTATCATGGGCGTCGCGGAACCAGTAATTTCTGAACTTGCCTATTTCGTTACGTCATCTTATATTTTACCGTCATCTTATATTATAGCCAGCCGAAATTTAGCTGCGTATTACTAAAGATTATCACGTAATGGTTAAGTAGCTTATTCCATGGAGGATCTTGGGGCGTCTGCTGTGGAGTTATTGGCTGTTGATATTCGAAAGGGTAGTGTGTTCGAACCTCAGTACGTGCTCCACCACTGTTAAGCTCAGCATATACACACACGGAGTGTCTGAAAAGTATCCAGCTTGTTTGAACAATGCGAGAACCAGTAGTAAGGCTTTACTGTAACTTGGCAATTAATTGGAGGAGACCTTATCACGCATGCATGAACAGATACTCTCAGTGAGATGCCATTGACTGAGCTTGTGTACTGTGTGACCGTCACATTTACAATGCCCATCCTTTTCACCTTGTGAAGGTTTTCTTTGATAAATCATATCATCACCCAGATTAGTCACCCCCTCTACAGTCCAGATTTGGCTCCCTAGGACTACTAGCTTCTAGACGTTGAAAGAGAGAATATTTCAGATCTTGGAAAAGATTAAGGAGAACTCAACGAGGTAGCCTATGGTGACCCCGAAAGAGGACTTTGCAGATCGTTCTGAAAGATTGACGAGATGCTAGGTGAAATTGTGAGGTCCTAAAGGGGGAGTACTTTGCAAAGAATTTTGCCATTACTTGAGCGATTCTTTCACTGATATTAAATGGATTGATACATTCTGGGCAAACCTTGAACAGTATTAAGGTGATTGTCACGAGGGATTGTCCGACGGGGGTGCTTGTCGTCGGTGGTCTTTGTCCTATACTCCTGCAAATGACATGTTTTTCCGCTGTAGATCAGGATCTTTGATAAGAGCCAACAAAGTAAACGTCGACATATGACATAGTTACACATGTTTCGCTTTCAGAGCCTCAATTAATGTAAACACGTCTGGTCGCTTGAATTAGAACTCAGTCACCATTCCGTTTTTTTGTTTTTTATTCCTTTTTGGATCTTTTCCCCTTCTTTGACTCTTCTCACCATTCAAGTGTTTATTTTTTCTTTCTTCATTTGCAGACGACAACACCAGTTAAATAAATACGAGAAGAGTACTGATTGATGACCGCGCATATTTTAAAATCGTCTTGTCTTCGCATCAAAATTTGATCACGGTCTTTTCTGTCTTGTAAGATAACCGTCTCTTTCTAATTTTATCCCGACTAATTCTGTCTTTCAAGATCAATTATCACCCCATTCTCGCCATCTTTGTTATTCTCTCCAGTCATCTCTTATTTTCACTGAGAATAAGAAACGCCAAACCAAAACTGTCGCTAAAACTCTCAACAAAGGTTTATTTCAGTTTTCAAGTTGGTCTGGCTGCTTATGTATGTATGTATGTATGTATGTATGTATGTATGTATGTATGTATGTATGTATGTATGTATGTATGTATGCATCACGCGTATGTGCTATACCAATGAAGTTAGAGGGTTAGAAATTCAAACATTTACTCCTTATTATGTTAAGGAGAACGTATTTTTAAAAACATCTTTCTAGCAAGTTTATGCTAAATTGATCCCTCAGTTTGCGTCCGCTTGTATTCTGAAAAATCAGACTTATTTTAATGCCCACTTCCCAAATCGAGAGAAGTAACTTATTGATTGAACACCTTCTTTTGCAATTTTCTAATTGATTACCCACAACACCGCATGCAGCCAAAAGATGTTGGCCTTATGACGGTTTCTATTGAGTGACTAAGCAGGCCTGTGTATTGTTTTTCGTTAAAAAAAATACAGTAGAAGAGAAGGGCAAACTAAAAATAGCACGTACCATCCCCTTGGCAAAAAGATAATTGTTCAGTTTTTGGTGACGCATAGAATTTCCAGATGAAATATTTTTCTTTCAAATTTCGGTTCTTTCAGTTCACTAGACCCTCAAACCACCCAATACATTTATTTGTTTTAGAAATTTCAACATGCAGGGTTCGATTTACAATGTAACTATAATGCTAAACTGGGCCCATTTTTCCGCCCATTTTTACGGAATTACGGCTTACATGAATTATGTTCTGCTATTTTCGGTTACTTTCTTTGATACCATCATGGCATCTTTAAACTGGTCACCTATTTTCAGTCCCATGAAGTGAATATGAATGACACCACCTCGGGTGCCTCTCGTCCCTATTTTCACACATCGCAAAAACCGAAAAATTCCGATACGAAGAGAAATTTGTGATATATGAAGATATGCTGTTGTCGTTGCCAGCGTAGGGGCACTCAGTTACTACAGACTGACTTACTCTTGGTGCAATTTTAAACTTTGAGTTCATGCCTGTCTGAGAATTTGAAAATATTCTACATCATATGTTTGTGTGTAAGAGGTGGTTATTTTTTGTGAATTATCATTCAGTACAAAATCTTTATTTTAGAAACTTAAATAGTTTGGTCCGGCAATTACAGTCAAGTTTGGCTTTTGGAAATACCAAATGGCAACCGATTAATAGCATCACATTTATTCAGACAGCCTCTATGCCACGATTGTCATAATATTTATTTTCTACGAATGTGACCTCCGCAACGGCTAATTGGTTCAAAATCATGAACACCTTCTTCAAGAAAGGACCCAATAGGAAATGAACTTGGAAAAGCCTTAACCACGAAACGAAGAACAAAAATGTGTGATATATGAAGATATGCTGTTGTCGTTGCCAGCGTAGGGGCACTCAAACTGACTTACCCTTGGTGCAATTTTCAACTTTGGGTTTGTGCCTGTCTGTCTGAGAATTTGAAAATATTCTATATCATATATTTTTGTGTAAGAGATGGTTATCTTTTGTAAATGTTCCTTTAGTAAAAAAACCTTTATTTAGGAAACCTGAATAACTTTGTCCACAAATTTCAGTCAATTTTAGCCTTTCGAAATGCCAAATGGTAACCCGATTGATGGCATCACACTTATTCGGACAGCCTCCATGCCACAATCGCCTAAATATTTATTTTCTACAAATGTGTCCTTCGCAATGGCTAATGGATTCAAAATCATGACCACCCTCTCCGAGAAATGACCCAACAGGAAATGAACTTGGAAAAGCCCCAACCTCGAAACGAGGAACAAAATCCTACATGAGAAAAACATCCAAGTCATAAATCAAGTCAACGTAGGAAGCAACCACAGGGTGGTAAGAAGTAAAATGCACATGAACACCAACAAAGAAAACAGGAAAATATTCTACACCAAACCGCAACCATTAAACATACCAAAAGAGCACACTCGATCTTTCAAGCTTGAACTGGAAAACAGATTTAAAATTCTTACTGAACAAGAAGACGATGTCGACATCAACGAACTTAATAAAATAAAGCCTAATTGAAGTTTCAATTATATTCAAACCAACGAGCACAAAAACCATCAATAAAATCTTAGATAAAACCAGGAATCTCAGAGAAAAATGCAGAAACCTCGAGCCATCGACAAGAAACGAGAGAACATTGAAGAGAGCAAACTAAATAAAAGAATCAAAGAGAAACGAAGAGAAAACAGAAGATACACTATAGAAATCATCAAATCAACTCTCAAAAAAAAAGTCGAGGCTTCAAAGCTATAAACAAAGGCTCCAATTCAGGATGGAAGCAAATAACCAGCGTACTCGTGGAAAATAGAGACCTAACAACAAACAGAGGCAGGATTGTCGAAGGTGCTCAAGGATTTTACCAAGAGCTTTATTCCTCCAAACAAGGACTACAAAACAACGAACAGGATACACAAGACGCGAACAATCAGCTCGAGGGTTTTCAAGAAGTAAACCTGTGGGAGGTGAAAAAAGCCATCAAATAAACAAAGAAAGGAAAGGCCCCTGGACCGGACAACATCACCATTGATCTACTCAAAAAAGGGGGTACTGGCCATTCTATTCAACTTGTGTCTAAAATGAAGTGAAGTCCCGGAAGATTGGAATGCTTTTATATGAAAAAAGGAAACCCAAAAGACCTCAACAACTACAGACCTATAAGCCTACTCAACTGCATGTACAAACTTTTCATAAAAATCATCACCACCCGAATAAAAACAAAACAAAAAGAACACTAGATGAAAACCAACCACGGGAACAAGCCGGCTTCAGAAGACGCTACTTTACCATGGATCATCTGCATCGATAAATCAGCTGAAAGCAAAAGCAGTAGAATACAAGCTGCCGCTCGCTGTAGCATTTATCGACTTCAAAAATGCCCTCAACTCAGTCGAAATCTCCGTGGTCATGAAGGCCATTACTCTACGAGATGTAGACTCCGAATACTGCAACATGTATTCAATCACAGCAGCTCCTTTATCAGGCTGAACAACCTCAGATTTGCAGACAACATCGTCCTTTTTGTGGAGAACCTACGCAATCTCCAACTAATGCAAGATGAGCTAAATGAAGAAAGCGTGAAAGTCGGCCTGCACATGAATTTCAGCAAGACAAAAATCATGTGCAACAATCACGTCGGAAACGAGAACACAAAGATCAAAATCGAAGACACTGAAGTGGACAAAGTAGACCATTTCATCTACTCACGACACTGAATCTCCATGAAACCCTCAAAAGAAGAAGAAATCAAACGAAGAATCTCTCTAGGATGAGAAGCCTTTGGCAGAGTAAGTTCAACTTTCAAAAACAAGAAGATCCCACAAACCCCGATAGTCACTTGAGTATCTGAAACATGGAACCTAACAAAGAGATAGATCCACAGACTGAGAAGCATTCAATCTACATACGAAAGAATTATACTTAACCCCACATGGAAAGACCACAAGACAGCACAATATATCTGGAAGAAAACAGGAGTCCGAGGTATCATTGAATTCATCAAAAAAACTCAAATGACAATGGGCTGGCCATGTTGCAAGAATAGCAGACTACCGACTCATAACATGGATCCCCAGAGACCAAATGCGTAACTGAGGCCGGCAGAGTACTAGACAGAGAGACGAACTAGATACATTAAGAAAATACTGGCCTCGCGACGACCATGATAGGGAAGTTTGCAGAATCCTGGGAAGGGTCTATGTCCAACGACGGACGTTAAAAGACTGATGATGATGGTGACAAATGTGACAAATGGTCAAAAATTGGGTTATCGGAGAAGGTGTGGGTCATCGTAACTTCAAATGGTTTCCTGACCAGAGTTCAGACTATTCAAGACCAGATATGGCGCCATAGCTAATCGGGTTTTACTCCATGAGGCGTGGTACTGCTTTGTGGAGTCAAGTTCAAGGGGCTCAGGATTTGTCCTGAGTCCCAAAGATCAGCGCTCTTTTGTCTTTACGGCAATAGTTGCGAGGACTTTCAAAACACTCGTTCACGTGTGTGGTATCCTCACCTTAAAGCGACCTTGTGTTACATCGTTTCCTCGTGGGGGTTAAGGTAAATAAGAATTTCAATTTTGCTTTCCGCATTCATTGACCCAAACATAATTCATTGTTGCTTTTACGACAAACATGGCAATCATTCTAAAAAAACTTCATCTATGTCGCAATCAATTAGAAACCGACAAGCAAAACTGTCACCAAAACTCACAAATAGATTTCTTCAGTTTTCAGGTTGTCTAGCTGGCTATGTATGTATCATGCGTATAAGACACACTAAAGTAGCTAGAGGGTTGAAATTTTCAACATTTACTCATTATTATGTCTACAAAGAAAAACAAACTTTTTTCATAACCATCATCATCATCATCATCAACAGTCTTTTAACGTCCGTCGTTGGACATAGACCTTCCCCAGTATCCGCCACAATTCCCTATCATTTGCAGAGCCAGTATTTCCCGAATCTGTTAAGTTCTTCTCTCCATCTTGTGTTCTGTCGGCCTCGGTTTCCTATGTGATCTCTGGGGATCCATGTTGTGAGATGTGATGTCCATCGGTTGTCTTTCATTTTTGCAGCATGGCCTGCCCATTGCCATTTGAGTTTTTTTAATAGTTTCTATGATATCACGAACACATGTTTTCTTCCTTATATACTGTGCTGTCTTTTGATCTCTCCATGTAAGGTTGAGCATGATTCTCTCATGCACACGTTGCATACTTCTCAGTTTGCATGCCTGTCTCTTACGTCATGGGCCAGTGAGGTAGGGCATGGCCCAATATTCCCCATGGTTCGTACAATGAATAAAAACTTTTTTTAACCCCCTTTAAATAGGGTTTTAGTGGAAGGGGGTCAATTTGCAGTATAAGTTTGAGCTAAATTGATCCCCAGTTTGTGCCAGCCTTCATGTTTGTCTTTTTTAAAAATTCGAATTTTTTGGTGATCACTGCCCAACAGAAAGCCAATAAAGTAACTCATTCATTGATCACCTCTTTTTCAAATGACCACCCTAACACGGCATGCTGCCAAAAGAGGTTGGTCTTCTGAAGATTTCCATTGTGTGACTAACCAGATTTGTTTTTCAATGAAGTTAACTAGCCCCGTATATATAAGTGAGTTTACTTCGGAAATCTAATAAAAAAAAAAAACCCAGATGGTTGGCTGGTCGATCCTCATCAGAGGCGATGCGAATGCCCCTCTTTCTTTTCGCTACTATCCTTTCAAATACAGGTGGGTAGGGCCCCTGTCCTTGGTTCGACAACCACTTACCCACAATCGTACTTTTTCAACAGAGAGACTTCGAGTGCCATATTTAGAGTCTCTGGTATAAATCTGCCAAAGAATGATCACTGATTGCTAACAGCACCTGATTTTCCCAGACGGTCACCCATCTAGGCAATGACCCAGCTTGACGTTGCTTAACTCCAGTGATCATACGATAACTGGTGTATTCAACGCTAGTATTGACTAGTATTAATCGACAGATTCCGTATGCTAATTTGGGAGCCTCGTTCTGGTGCAAACGGGAACTCCCACCGAGTATAAAAAGCGTGATTCGTGCGGCCATTTTTCTCACCTGCGTGTACCAGCTTGAAGTAATCATGAGAGAAATCGTTCATGTTCAAACCGGCCAGTGCGGCAATCAGATTGGAATCAAGTTCTGGGAGGTAATATCTGATGAACATGGCATTGACCCCACAGGAACTTATCACGGTGACAGTGATCTGCAGCTCGAAAGGATCAACGTTTATTACAACGAAGCTAGTGGAGGCAAATATGTACCCCGCGCTATTCTTGTCGACCTGGAGCCCGGTACCATGGACTCTGCTCGATCGGGCCCCTTCGGTCAACTTTTTCGTCCCGATAACTTCGTATTCGGACAGAGCGGTGCTGGTAATAACTGGGCCAAAGGACACTACACAGAGGGCGCTGAACTCGTAGATTCCGTCTTAGACGTAACCCGTAAAGAATCGGAAAGCTGTGACTGCCTTCAGGGATTCCAACTCACCCATTCTTTAGGTGGTGGTACCGGCTCTGGCATGGGAACCCTAGCTATCAGCAAAATCCGTGAAGAATACCCCGACAGAATCATGAACTCCTTTTCAGTTGTTCCTTCACCAAAAGTAAGTTGAAAGGTCGAGTTTCCATTTAACGTCGTAAAATGGAGGTTTATGGTGATCCTTGGTCTTCCGAATGTAAAATATAGTAGTTTAAAACCGCACACAAAGCCCCCCCCCCATCATGCAAAGGCCCAAATAGCATCATCAAAGTTTTAATCTGATATTAACATCAGTTAAAAGCTATTTGTTAGATACTCAAAATGTCAAACTATTGGATGTGCCTCAATAATTACCATAGTTTGGCACGTCGAATGTGCCGTTTATCCTAAGCGAATCAGAGATATGCAATATTTTGATGAACAAATTAATTTAACTTTATTGCATTACATATTAACACATTGTCTAATTATATTTAGAACTGTTCAACTATTTCACACCGGTAAGAACAAGGATTACCACTTGCCTCCAATTTACGTGAAAGTAAAACTCAACCAAGTCTTGCATTTCACTACGCACACTGGTTTGTATAAAACAAAATGGCTTAGGTCTTAAAACTGCCCTGAAATTTTAGAACTAAAATTGGAATTGACAAAAGCATTACGTGTAATCGACGACTTCGATGTGAATTTGTAACCTGAATCAACCAGAAAGTCCCTTCGTAACTAACTCTAAAGCGGGGATCGCCAAACTTTGAGAGGCTGACCAGATCAGAAATGCTCGGAAATCTTTTGCGTGTACCGGTTTGTATGGTTGTTTAATCAGCATACAAAGGCCAAACTCTATAATTCTTAGATATGGCTATACATCGCACTAAGACACATTTCGGTCGGTCTGTCGGCCCCAGTCAGATTAAACAGAAATAGGAAGGTGTAACCTCAAGGAACCAACTGCTGCCATAAAATGTAAGAGTTTGACACCTTATTTTAAGAAGCCCCTAAAACGCCAAAAATTGCCATTTAGTTTCTATCAAACATTCTCCGAATATTTCCATATCACAATATTTTACTCTAGATTCAATTGACTCAAAGAAACTACTTGCTCTTTTTCTCTTCCTTCTGGAACCACGGAGGGTGGACGCATCGTTGAACTTACGGTTCTTTATTAAAGTGTAATTAAACAACTTATCAAATTGATCCAATAATGAAATTGAACTGTTTTAGATTGTGCACCATGAACTTAAGGATAGCCGGAAACAGCGCATCTGACGTGCCAAACTGAATAAGGCAGTTTTAATTTCATTGCCCTCCTTTCGAATTGATGTTTTAATAATTTATAATTAAAAACAAACTTGTGCCTTTTGTACGCTGGTTAAACGCCACGGGTTTCTCATTAGGTAAGAACGATAGGGACGTAATTTTTTACCAGAATATCGACATCTGAGAAATCGAAAAATCTGGCAAAGATCAGCAAATCAGATTTTGATAAAATTTTCAATACTTATTAAAGGACGGATTTTTGAAGAAATAACTTTATTCCGAATATCGGAGTTTCATTTCATTTCATATTACCACCCTTTTGATTTATATTGCACATTGCTGCTTTCATTGATTTGATTCAGGGATTTAACAGAATTCCATCGAGATACAATTGTGCACTTTATTTTGAAGTGCTTAGGAACTGGGAGTAATCGATAAGTCTTTTCTTTAAATGCACCCCCCAAATCAAAAGCATAGATTAGAATTATTCGAATAAAACTATACTGCCGAAAAGAAATATTTCAGGAATTTTAAAAAAATTTGTGAATACTCTGGGCAATTCAGGGGCGCTTTTCTAAAGGTAAACATTTCAAGGGATTTATCTTTTGAATGTGTAAGAAAAAAATGGAAAACAGCAATGTATTGATAAAATAAAAGAATCATATGACGAAAAACTTTCCGATATCTGAAAGGCAAAACTGAAGAAAAATGTACTTGATAAATATCAATTTTTAATAAATCAAATATACTGATTTTAGACTCTTAAATTTCTCAGGTGTCAATCTCCTGGTGAAATTGCATCCATTCATACCAATGTACGTACTTCAAATCAAAGATTACCAGATGTTGGGACGAAAGCGAATGAAAAAAATGAAACCTATAAAGCAATAGAAACAGTTTGTTCATCTTTTTCTTAAGAGTTTGACTAAAACTTCCAAGTATCGCCAATCAATGAAAGTGATCCCTTTTTTGTAGGGGAGGAAAGGGACTTGATATATTCAAATCGTACCGAATTTGGAGCATTTATCGGACCCCTTAGCATAAACTCAACTTGTGACATTGATTTTAAGTCCGACTAAACGTATAATTTCAGATAAGACTATGAACACAAGTGTAAACACTTGGGTGACTATACTGGCTCCAGTTCTGTAGATCACCCCCCCCTCCAAAAAAAGGCCGATATTACAACTCTTTAAACGAGATAGTGATTCCGTCAAGTCAGTTCTATAATATCGCCCACCAAAGGTTTTGGGTATCTAAATATTTAATGATAGATTTATTAGAGTTGATGGACCTTATTCAATGAAGGTATTGTAATATTCGTTCGGACTGATTTGGTGATTGCTCACCTTTCACTCATCTTTAGTCGCTACACATTAACATTTCCCCTCTTTAAAGGTAAGTGTTGCATTATTAGAAAGCGTGACTTCAGAAATTGAAATACTACTAACCATATACTTTAATTTTTTTTTCTGTGAAAGCATCCCGAATTCATAAAATCACTTTTTAAAGAATGTATACGGTGCCGATATTACCTAATAAATTATGCCGATATCAGGGTTACCTTATTTATAAACTTGGGTAAAAGCCCAAGAGATATCAACACAAATACAGTTCATGGTTAATAGCTTGAGACAATTCGATTTTCCCCAATTACACTTTGTAACCCTTATCTTTAAAGAGGGAAATTGTTACTATTTAACAATTCATCGTTGAATAAAAATGTCAAATTTTGATTCCCGTAATCAAAACTGATTGCCAGTGGCGATCAGTTATTACTGACTTATAAACAAAATTAATATTTCATCTGAAATGTTTTTTCACACTAATAGGTTGTGCCAAATGCTGAATTCAGCAAAGGGTTTTAAAGTATCTCCTTTGTCTGTGATGTATTTATAAAAGTTAATTCTTTTCCCTTGATTCGCTTGAGACCTCTTCAAAAACCCTCTCACTAATTTCCGACACTGAATTTTACTGTTTGGTAACCAAAGATAAACTAGACAAATAGAGAATAATTGCATGTAACGTCACATTTAATGAAGTCTTCAGACGGGATGAAATAAGCCAGCGGCTCGTAGTTTGTTGACCCTTGCTCTAAAGGCCAGCTATCCATCGATTGGACCTTTACGGTCGGCCTTGTACGACCCGGGATTCTCATTAGACCGTTAAATAAAGTGACTCTAATTATCGACTGTGGATGGAATCTGGGCGTGTTAAATGAACAATGCGAGAAACAAAGCAGGGAATATTTGATTGCGGTTGGATGTTTCGGAAAAGGATTTGGGCGCCAACGTGTCAAGTGCAGAGACAGAAAGGAAACTATTGGTTCCTGGAATGGCTTGCTTTTTGTGTGCATAACTCTGTAACTGTAGAGCTGTTCGTAGCTTTTTTTTATAGATGTGTCCACACATCTCTATAAGACGCTTTGTGGTCAGTTTGTTAGTCGGGCCCAGTTATGTTAAAGAGGGAGGGGTTTTGCTTTTATTAGATGCTCGCTCGTAAGATGTGTAATCTCATTGATGCCGTATTAAGCAATTATTTTTTGACAGTGCCACCAAGTATCGTTTGCTGTAACGAAGGATGTCGGCAAAAACGGCTAGCGCCAGCTAAATTTTTCAATTTCCTGCTAGTTTTAAAATGTTATGTCATATATATATATATATATATATATATATATATATATATATATATATATATATATATATATATATACCCATTTGAAACTAATATCAAATAAAATAATCTTGATTGTTCTAATAGCCATATATTCTGAGGGACCACCCCCTCCTCCAGCTGCTACTACTACCATAACTAAGATTACTTTGTTTAGAATCTTTGAAATTGGAAATCAGATATGGACTTAAGGATGGTGGGTGCATCGCTTAACATTTAAAAAAAATTCTAATTAGTGGGTAGAACCGGAAGAATAATTATGCAATTGATGCACGTTATTTCCAGCTGGCTATTTGATAAATGTCTGCGAGGAAACAACCCTTCAGAACTTAGCTCACACCGATCCCAAACCAGTAATGTTGGGATTAGTTTAAACATCGTAGACTGTTTTTCATTGACAATATTCTTACTGACTCAACGGTGGAGGCGATGAGGGTAATGACGACAGAAGTATCATCAGCCTCTTAGCATCCGTCGTTGGACATAGACCTTTCCCAAGATTCGCCAGACCTCTATCATGGGCGTCGCTGAGCAAGTACTTCTGAATTTTGTCTAGCTTGTCACGCCATCTTACTTTCTGTCACATGATCCCTGAGGATCGGGAGTCGTGATGTCCAGCGGTTGTCTGATATTCTTGCAACATGACCAGCCAATTGTCATCTTAGTTTTTCAACTGTTTCTGTCTTGGACTCTTATCTTCTCTTTATACCGCTGTCTAATGATTTCTCCATGTGAACTTGGGCACGATTATCCCATGTGCACGTTGCATGGTTCTCAGTTTGAGGGTAAATCTTTTGGTTAGGTTCCATGTTTCAGCTCCATGGGTGACTATTGGGAGGATGCATTGGTTGCATACCCTTAAGACAAGTGGGATTTTTTGTTCTTGAAAGTCGAACTTGCTCTACCAAAAGCTTGCCTACCCAGTGTGGTTCTTCGCTTGATTTCTTTTGAGGATTTCATGGAGATTCGTTGTCTCGGGTACTTGTTTTGATCTTTGTCCAGTTCAGTGCTCTCGATAGTTGTCTTTGTACAAGTTATACTAGACATTCGTTTTGCTGAAGTTCATGTGGAGGCCCACTTCCTTGCCTTCACTTTCGACTAGCATTATTTGGAAGTCATGAAGGTTCTCAGAAAAAAGGACGATGTCGCCAGCAAATCTGAGGTTACTTAGGTATTCGCTTTTTATTCTGATTCCTTTGTGATCCCAGTCCTGGTTTCCGAAGATCATCTCATGACAGTTGGTTGAGCTGGTATCACCCAGTAGAAAGTGCTTTATGTAGCTTGATGAGGGAACTGCTGTGTCGATAGATGTTGCATTACTGACATATATGGGGTCTATACCTTGTACTATTGCATCAATGACTTTGGGGAACTCCACTGAGTTGAAAGGCCACTAAAGTCAATAAATGCTACAGCGAGTGGCAGTCTATATTCTGCCTTTCCTCTTAGTTGCTTTAATAAAAGGAGATGGTCAATGGTTTTCATCTAGTGATTCGGTTGGTGATCACTTTGGTAAAGAGTTTGAAGATACAGTTGAGTAGACTTATTAGCCTGAAGTTGTCTTTCGGGTAGGCAATATCAACTACGTCACTTATATGCTGTTGTAAACAGTGTAAGGTGTAACATTATTTCTGTTGAGTAGTGGTGATCTTTACTTCAATCGAATTCTCTAACGAGTGTCGGAATTGGTAACTTTTCATATCTGCAGCGTTTATTTCCCAACCCGAATTCAGAGGAATATACTAAAACTATCAGTCTATACATATTTTTCATTCTCTCCAATTTTAGAAGCCGTTCCAAAATTATAAAAATTACACTTAAAAACGAACTCGATCGGCAGTGATGGACATCAAAAGTAGTGCCTTATGCAGGCTTCAGTTATGCAGGCTCCAGTCATCCCTACTTGGGCTCGACACATTACATTACTACTTTACCATTTTGTGATATGTAAAATAGACTTTGAGACAACACGCACCCAAAGTGGTGTCACGTTTCATCCCTGAGCTATTTTATCATTAGCTGGAGAGGTGGATTCATACCGTTCCCAAGGGCATTTCAATCTGAACACAAACTGCCCTAACCGGAGTTTGAACTCTGCTCTGTCTATTCTCCGTGCTGAACACCACCTCGGCCACCCGTACCTTCAACGGACTCTCAAATTCGAAAAATTAAAAAAAATCATTGATCTCTGCTCAATATTTCAGCATGTCTTTTTCTTTCTTTGCAGGTCTCTGATACTGTTGTCGAACCCTACAACGCAACATTGTCTATTCATCAACTCGTTGAGAACACGGACGAAACTTTTGTCATAGACAATGAAGCTCTTTATGACATCTGTTTTCGTACTCTGAAATTGACCACTCCAACGTATGGGGACTTGAATCACCTGGTGTCTGCAACCATGTCTGGAGTGACCACTTGTCTCCGCTTCCCCGGACAGTTGAATGCCGATCTGCGAAAACTTGCCGTAAATATGGTGCCATTCCCACGTCTCCATTTCTTCATGCCAGGTTTCGCTCCCCTCACCTCTAGAGGTAGCCAGCAATACAGAGCTTTGTCAGTCCCAGAACTCACCCTACAGCTGTTTGATGCCAAAAATATGATGGCAGCTTGCGATCCCCGACACGGACGTTACTTAACCGTCGCCACAATCTTCCGTGGTCAAATGTCTATGAAGGAGGTTGACGAACAAATGCTGAATATTCAGAGGAAGAATAGCAGCTATTTTGTTGAATGGATTCCGAGCAACGTTAAGACTGCGGTGTGTGACATACCACCCCGGGGATTGAAAATGTCAGCTACATTCGTCGGGAACAGCACTGCCATCCAAGAGTTATTCAAGCGAATCTCTGAACAATTTACTGCTATGTTCAGACGAAAGGCTTTCTTGCATTGGTACACCGGTGAAGGTATGGACGAAATGGAATTCACAGAGGCCGAGTCTAACATGAATGATTTGATCTCTGAATACCAGCAATACCAGGATGCTACTGCCGAGGAGGAAACTGAAATAGACGAGGAGGAGGAAGATGGGGAATGAATTAATAATGGAGGCTTTTCATCGGGTCTCTTTCTATCGCCTTTAAACGGGGTTGGCCTTTGTACCCCTGGTTCCCAGGGCAAGCTGAACTTTAGCACCCTTTACAGTAGAGTATTACGTTATTACTAATCGCGCTAACTGTTCACTATATACCCGGGAATCAATTATATTTTCCTTCTGACATAAATTTCTTCACGGATTCGATTCACGCCTACTGACAATTGTGGTCCTGTAGGCATGAACTCTGGTTAATCTGGCAAGCCCCTTTAAAGAACAAAGGAAAAGTGATTCCAAAAGTTATAGTGAACGGCTACCGTTATTTATTACTTTGGCAACAGACACTGGTTTGTTTAACTCTTTGTTTCTCTACTGATACATTTCAGAATTCATTGTTTTGAAAGTAAAATTTGAAAACCAGTTTAATGGGTTCGGGGTGGGGAAAATCTTTTTCGATTCCTCCATCTTGTGGACTGGGGTCACTTGGTATATGAAGGGCTTGTCAATGTCTTGTTTATATCCTCAGCTAAAAGACCGGATTAGGGTAGCGCCAAGCCTGCAGCATATGATATAAGGTGAAGCGTCTCTCAAGAGACAGTTCCAATGGAGTATTACAGCGCGTGATGAAGTTCCTAGTTTTGTTGCACGAATCACTTTGGTGATCCTTGCAAATCTCAAATCTGGTCGAGACCAGGACTTCATACCTTTTTTTTTATCGTAAGTATACCCCAACCCTAATTACACAGCTTGGAGTACTCAATTAGCAACTGAGTGCAGGGAAATTCTTAATTAGTTCTCGACACTCATCGCTGACTCCAGGAATCTGCGTGTGAGACAAACGAGGTGAACATTACTCACCCACTGAATCTACGTTCAAAAAATGCACATTAAAATTTTTTTTTTTACATACCTGAAAAGTAAAGTATTTTTTCCATATGCTATACAGCCAGATAAATGTCTGACATTTTAGTAATAAGCACGTTGTCAGCAGCTTGAGCATCATTATGTCCTGATTTTTGCTTGAAAACTTAGATCTTTACCCTTGCTGTAAAGATCTCAAAACCTCCAGTAATAACGAATGTTTCTACGTTGACTTTTTTTCATGCTGATTCAAGCTTTCAATTTTATCTACTGTACGGTTTGCGCTTGTGGGGATTCAACCTTTCAATTTTATGTACAGTGCAGTTAGCGCTTATTGGTCACCTTAGCATAAACACGGTGCCACAATATACGGATTAAATCCCCACACACTTTTAATTTTATAGATAAGAACACGAGCATTAAGTGTGAACGCTTTGGTAGTAATACTGGTTCCAATGCAGGAGATCCTTACTTAAAATAAATAACCGATATTGGCACGTCGATATTATGATACAAACGCTTGCCTACCGGGCGGGTGAGAATTCTTTTACGATAATGATCAACCATGGAAAAAAAGGCTGGCTTCAAACACCACTCTGACTGAAGCTTAAATGAGGCCAGGTGAAAAATAACTGGCCAAAAGTTTTGTCTGAACAAAAGAAGAATGAGATCAGAACGAACGAATTCTGAGGATGTCATAAAAATTCCAATCTCTTCCTGTTTGCAAGCTGACACTGCGTTTAACGGCATTACCCTTTTTTCCCACCTCTCAACATGCAGCTTGACTAATTACGAGTCTCTAGGAATTTGACAACATCTGAAAGAAATTTAATTTGTTCGTTATAAACAGCTGAAAATAAAATTAATGTAACTGTAAGATGCTATTATAAATTACAAAAAAATGATTCATCTTGTGGGGTGTCGATATTACCTGTTGTGAATCATGCCAATAATGGACTTGCACTATGGTTTTTTCATTTTAGTGATTTCATGAGCTTTGGTAAAAGCTGTCCAGAAAAAAAACAAACATGCAACATGGGTATTAGTGTATAATGAGTTAATCCTGTATTTTCCTGGACTAAATCTTTAGTTGTCCGATATTAAGAGTAGGCCAGATATATCTCCCGATAAGGTAGTAACATATCATTTATTGAATCTGGATTGCTTGAAGTATTTAGCTTAGAGCCCGTAATATAGGCTTCTGGGTTAATCCCACACTGTCCAGTTGCGTAAAGGAAAACTAGTTATGGTTGAACTAAAAGCCTTTTAATTTTGCTGAAATCTCTTGTGAACTTTAACGGAAGTTATACATAAATTTAGCCATCGAATTGTGTAGGATTCTCAAAACTTCTTAGGAGTTTGAACTTGAATGCAATATTTTAGATTGTTATAACCACCTTAATTCAGTTTTTCATCGTACCTTTTTTGCCCTAACCAATTTCCACCTGGCTGTAAAGTAAATGGTATCGATCGGAGAATAAGCTCCGACATGAAGATAAGTAACCATAAACATTTAAAATGGATTCATATTACTTTAAATAAAATCTGGAAAAATGCAATGTCGTTTCGGATTTTAAACCTCGTCATGACTGGCTGAATACAAATATAGTCGTTCAGAACTTCATTATTCCAGCTGAGAACGATCTGAATAGCAAAAAACTGGTGTCCGATGTCCGCTCTAAATTTTTTTTTTTTTTTCCATGGTCTGTTGGGGACAAAAAAGTCCGGAAATGGATTGTGCACAGAATATTCCTCATTTTGGAATCAATCATTGAATGTTTTTGTCAAAAAAGGTTACGGAGCAATCACTTGATTTTGACTGTTTACGTAATTTTGAGCGTTTGATAGATAGCGATGAAAAGAATAAAAACCAATTCAAAATTATTAAACCAGGGAAATTGGGCTGAACAGAAATTACGATAAAACAGATTAAGAGGAAGGTGAGTAAGATAAATTGATTAATAGTACTAAATTTAAAAAAAAATTCTCATGAAACGGCAAAAAATACAACAGATTTATTCAACAATGTTTTGAATTTTTCTCATGTATTCTTGACTGAAGTATGGTAGCGTTAATTTTGACTAGTTTTTGCCTTCAGAAACTTTCATTTACTTTTTATCACAAGTTTGAATCTGTCGGCAATAAATTAACAACGTAATCGGGAGTAAACAGTAAGCCCACGATGAGAATCGAAGTCACACCTTCTAGCGAGAAAGTCCAGTATACGCCTGGCTGTTTAACCTTTCGTCCACAGGAACTCGGCGAGATAGGTTTGAGGTGAAAAAATCACCTCAAACCTAACCCCTTACAACCTTATAGGCGTATACTGACTAGGCTGAAGGCAACAAATTAAGAGATTTATTAGGTATATCGATCCTATATTTCTCTTTATTGCATAAATATATGAAGCCAAAATGAAAGACTGACATTTAAAGTTCTCGTGCAAATGATACACTACTTTTGCAAAATTATGCTTTGGTTCGATGTTTAGAAAATTCTGAGTGGTGAGTATCAAAAGGCGAAGTTCTAGTGTGCAGTGAAAATTTGTGCAGTGAAAATTTGTGCACAGACTTGTACATATATTTGCATAAACCTTGATTCAAAGGTACAGCGATAAGAAGTTTGGTCAAGTAGATTCAGGATTGAACCTTTATTAGATGTGTCCATACATTCCAATTCCAATGAAACGATTTTCAGTCGGTCCCGATTATGTTAAACAGGAAGGAAAATGCATGAATTCATTAAGACTTTCTTCGGTTGCTATACCAAGAATTAAAAAAAAATCTTATTGAAAAAAAATACTCACAGATTATCTCCTTTCTACATCGCTGTGTTTTACAAGTACGATAATGACCCAAAAAATACTGTTGCGCTCTTTCTCCTCCCGAAAGGACTACCCCACGCATGGGGGATATATGGATCCACATATTGAATTTATGGTTTTTGTTTTATTTATCTGAAACTTTCAAAATTCGTGCACGGTCTCTCAACGTAGTGGGAACGTCGGTGGCCGTGGGCTGTTCCAAGTTCATGAACAAACATATTGGTATGCCTTGATTCCGTTATTAGCTACGATGCTTAAAATGTCCTGAAATAATCAATTCGTCCGGTTCCATAAAAATGGTGTGGTTCCTGGTTGCTACTCAAATATTTTTTTCTTATGGTCAAAAGAAACAGACAAAGAAAATGGTTTATGTTGAAAGATATCTAAAACGGGTCTAGTCATCCACTTGACCAACGCCTTTTGGCAGCAAGCTGTGTTGGGACTGATCAATTGTAAGGTGTGATCAATGAAAATATTACTTCTATCGCCTTTAGTTGGGTGGCGATCACTAAAAAGAAAAAAAAAACATGCCTGCTACCGGACCAATTCAACATAAAAACTCACATTGTATATCGGACCATCCACCAAAACCCAGTTTTGGGGCGAGGGGTTTCACAGAAACATGACAACGTAGACATCACGGAGGGATAAATGTTTAACAAGTCCTGTTGCTGCAGCCTGTGTGTCACTTGTATTAAAGCTAACCAGACTCGCTCGAAAACTGAAGAAACCTATGTTGACAGTTACGCTTAACGGAATAAAAAAAAATATATTGGGTATCGAATATCTGGAATATCTATTTTCCCTCTCGGCAATCCAGATGACATTTCGGGTCAGGGTAATATCTTTCAAACGTAGCCATCACACGGGGGCGGGGAGGTTAATGATCTAGACGTTTTGGGTCAGGGTAATTCCATCTTTTGAAGGCAACCGTCTGTCACGCAGGAGAAGGACAATGGCTACGAGGCGAATTTCGCCGATTATGGAAAATTATGACAGCGGTTTTAGTTTTCATTTTTTTTCTCTCAATCCAGATACAGGCTGCTCCGATCTGACGCCGGCAGGTTGCTAACAATGTTGCCAATTTAGCACTTTTTACGGTATATCCAGCGCGAAAATTTAGCATTAGGCGCCATTTTTCGGTAATTATTGCCAATCGTCAACTATTTCTCAGTCATTTGACTAATTTCAGCTATCAAGATGGCTAAAATAAGCTATAAAGCAGCTAACTTTTAGATAGAGCGTTTTAGCATTTTTTACACTTTTTCGAAGACAATTTAGCGAATTTTTTGAGTTGGCAAAACTTATCACCAATTTGAATATTTTAAAATGATATTTTCCGAATTTGCGAGTCCATTGTAGCCAATTTCAATGTTTTTTTTCAATTTCTCGAATTTGGAAGTCCAGTTGCCGATTTAGAGGCTTTGTTTCTACTTTTTGAATTTGGAGGGATTTCCACGTTCGGGAAATTGAAAAAAATCCGAAACAAAAACTGTTCCGACCGGAAATTGAATTATATTCTCTCCGGTGTACGTTGCATGGTTCTCAGTTCGAGGGTAAATATTTTGGTTAGGTTCCCTGTTTCAACTTCGTAGTTGATAATCGGTTGGATACTTCACTTGTGTACCCTTTTTTAGAACTAGTGGGATTTTCTTGCTTTTAAAGATAGCGCTTGCTTTGTCGAAGGCTTGCCAACCGAGTTTGATTCTTCGCTGGATTTTCTGGCTATTTGTTGTTCTACATTCATGTAGTGGTCTACTTTCTTCAGCTCTGCATTTTTGATTGTGATCGTAGCGTCTTTGTCCTCTGTATGTTTGTCGCACATGGCCTTTATTTTAGTTAGTTTGGAAACCTACTTTCTTGTTTCTTTCATTTAGTTTGTCAAGCGTTACTTGGAAATCATGAAGGTTCTCAACAAAAAAAGACTGTCAGCAGCAAATCTGATGTTACTTAAGTATTCACAGTCTATTCTGATTCCTCTATAAAGAGTTAAAATACTTCCTCTAATAATTTCATATCATACAAAACTATTGTCTCACTGTGACGCCCTTAAACATTGGTACAGCTTAACCTAACCTAATCTGGTATACATACTGAACTTTTTTAAAGTTTTGAGAATTCTTTTTCAAATGTTCTATTTGCAATGTAGCTATCATCATCAGTCTTTTAACGTCCGTCGTTGGACATAGACCTCCCCCAGGATTTGCCACACTTCTCTCACGAGTGTCGCGGAGCCAGTACTTCCTGAATTTGTTTAGCTCGTCTCTCCATCTAATATTCTGCTGGCCTCGGTTGCACATGTGATTTCGGGGGATCCAAGTCGTGAGTCGTGATGTCCATCGGTTGGATGCCATGGCCAGCCCACCGCCATTTGAGATTTTTAATGGACTCTATGATGTACCTGACTCTTGTCTTTTCTCGGATGTACTGTGCTGTCTTGTGGTCTCTCTATGTAATCTAACCCTTTTCCGTTCAATATACATGCATACTAGCTTGAAACCACCCAAAAGGGCGAATAAATATTGAAATCAGTTTTCATTCGTTCCAGAGGCAAAAGTACATCAGTTTGTGACACATTTGATTTTTTTAGGGGGGTGGGTGTAGGATCTTGCAACAAATTTAAATCATACCAAAAAACATTTAACTTGTTCCGGGTGGCCATTTTGAATTTCAAAATGGCGACTAAAGACAATCATACATTTTTCTGTTATAACTTGAATCCCAGTTCTTTTATCGATGTTTTGAGGCATTAATTAATGGCCAAATGGTATGTCCGGTTGCGCTGGCAAAGTTGTTTTTTTTTCTTTTGCCAGCCCAAAAGAAAAAAAATCCATTAAAAAAAAATTCAAAAAAAAAGAAAAGTTTTTAGAAGTCTAGTGGAGTACTTATGCGAACTTGCAAGGATCAAGGCCTAATGGTGTGTCCGGTAGCGCTGACAAGATTAACCGAAAAGAAACAAAACGAATTGAATTTCATAAATGTTTTACGAAGATTTCGAGGGACAAACAAATGTTTCAAGAATATGTCTGATGAAGTACTCATGCGAATTTTCAAGGTTCTGGGCAAAATGGTGTGTCCGGTAGCGCTGACAACGAAAACTACTAAGTTAAGAGGGAAACTATTTTACTATTTCGTTGCTTAGTCGAACAGACGATAGTGGCTACGGAGAGTCAATGGAAACTATTAAACAAACGAGACGATCTAGCAATTCGTGCTTAAGAGACCATATAACTGATAAGTGGAAAACAAAAGCCGGTAAAACCTTGTAATTAGTGGAGAGATGAAAACTTAAGTAGTATAAGCACCTATCACGATCTGTAGGGCTTGCCAGGATAATCCTGGAAGGTGCAGTGTAACGAGGGAGGAGAAGAGGTAAATCGAAAGATGAGCTGAGGACCACACCCCAGAATGGACAGGTATGAAGTTGAACGACGCCCAAAGAGAGAGTCTTAGAACGTTACAAGGATCGCAACGTCATCTTTGGTGCCTCCATAGTGGGACGATACAATACCTGTTTCTAAGTAATTTTTATCTTTTCTGAAAGTAGAACCGAGTTTTTCTTAAATTCACGAGGCTTATGATTTAAAATAGTCTTGATTATTAATTCCGAACGTTGGATGCACATGCTGCAAGAGTAATTCAAATTGTGGAATGGGAGCAATTAAGTGAAAAGCGGGTAATTTCCATGGTTCAAAACTGAGTCGTACGAAAAAAGAAACAGACTATACCTTCTAAGTTACAGCGAGCAAATTCAAAACAAGAAAACTGAATCGATGATCATGAATAAATAATCAAATAATAACAGTTACTGCCACAATCGCTAGTGTAAATTAAATTGAATTTCTTTTCTCGCCGAAAAAGACCAAATGCTGGGTCTTTGTTTGTCCTCACCACGAAATCGGAAATCCTATTATTTCGATACAATTTAAAAAAAGGAATTCTATACCAACGGTGTATTTCTTAATTTGCTTGCCGCAGTTTTTTTTAACGTTTTTCAACTAGTTCAAGAAAAAATATAAATGTCACAAGACGAGGAGAGTTACGACTGAAGCTAATTAGATTTGAGCTGGATAGCAAGAGCATCAATAGTAAATATCAGACTCCGGGCTTATTTGATTATTTGAACTGAAAATTTGAGTATCATACATCTAGGCGATATTGTAGACTGTAGTGGTATTATCAAGATATATTATTTAATTAAAAAATATATAGAACTAAAAAAGAAAATTGAATTTTGATTTGAAACCAAGCTTCTGAATTTTATATATATTTTCAGCACTAATATGCGGGGCCGATATTAACAAAATTGTCACGGGAAAATCGTCATTTTAAAAATTAAAATCTAGCGAAAGTCAGCATACCCGATTTTCATGAAAATGTTGATATTTATCAAAAGGTCAAAGGACAAAATTTCATTTAAGATATTGGGACAGAATTTTCATTCAAATGATCCTACCCCAGCTTTCATTATTTCAGTTGCTGTTTCCATTCTCTTTTACACAACTAAGAGATAAATCTGTCTACATATCATTTATGTTTGCTTTTTTTCTTTAGAAGCGACTGGAACTGCCAGAACTGGGCATAGGAGATAGAAATAAAATATCTCAATAAAGAAACATTGAGTAAAAAATTCTTTCCAGACCAAAAGACTAAATAATCGAAAAGTAAAGAAAAAAAAAAAAAGATAGTGGGAAGAAAAAATATTTTAATTTTCTTATTTTCAAATTCCCAAAAGTGAGATTCCCTGTCAGAGCCACTCCGAAGCGCTTTTCTAAAAAAAAAACTATTTCTTAAATACATTTACAAAACAAAAAAGGAACAAAGAAAAAAAGCAACAATATGTGAATAAAATAAATCAAGATGGCGAGGATCATGAAAAATTCTTTTCCGATATTAAGAATGGAAATTTTTTAAAAGATTAGTCCTTTATCAAAATCGAATACGCTCATTTCTGACAGATTTTAAAATTCCGCAGGTGTCGATTCTCCGGTGAGACAGCGTCCAAATTGTTCGTACCTACTTACGAGGTATGAACTTTTTTTTTGAGCCATTGGGGTGGGGCATCAATTGAAAAAGGCCCAAAACCCCAGTCCTGAATATCAAGGCATCAGATAACAGAGATGTAGGAAGTCAAGCAAGGTCAAAATCACTGCCGTTACCAATAATCCTCTTTCTTTTAAAAACCAGTCGTTTCCTTCCTTTGTTAACTTGTAACCAGTATATGAATTAAGCACTAGTAAACAGATATCAAAGATGGCCAGTACCCATACGTGATAGCTTTTGGACCGTCTATATCGACAGACGAATAAATAAAATACCAGTTTTGCGCATAGTGATAATACAGCGATTGAAATACATTGAAAAAATAAGACAATTAAACTCATATATTTTACAAAGATCTACAAAGGGATTCAAGTCCCTGCAAGCTAACATGTTCACGATTAAAAGACCGAACGTGACGGTAGCGATAAAAATAGTATGAAAACTATAGAGAAAGCACATATCATTGATAGGCTCTCTCCTCATAGGTCCCCATAGCAAATCCATCGAGGTGGTTGAGATCGAACCATAGCGGCGCCCATTATAATCAGTTCTAGTACCAGTTGAACTTACTGACCGATGCCTCTTAGTATGTTCGTGTCCACGGCGATCGCGTGTCGAAAGGTTGTGGCATTGAGCTACCGATGGGGGGATAACCTCCCTAAGGTTAGCTTTTCCCTTTCGGGTTGTTTGACCATTTCTG
>OY735234.1:40175318-40257818 GCA_963457665.1 Thysanoteuthis rhombus
TCGATCGTGGGCGTCAAGGCACCGATATCTCAGAAACCTCTCTAGGTCTGACTCCTGTTTTTCTCCCAGCTACTCTGTGCTGCCTTGTGTCAGATTAAGTTAAAATTAGTAAAGATCCATGTGATGGTTGGCAATTAACTCTTAATTGAAAATTATCACGGAGTCCCCATAACAACGTTTGACCTCATGTATCTGGAGAAAAATTATTTAAATCTGATCTGACGATGCTACAAATGCGAAATTGGAAATGAAAAGTATATAATAAATGTATAATTTAGTCGTTTTTCCAATTTGTCAATTAAACAACGATAGTACAAGCTTCTATCCTTTTCATATGTGTGCGTTTGTTCGTGTGATGGAGTGTGTGTTTCAGTGCTCTTGGCCATACCATTTTGTCTACAGATTTGAAAATTGGCATTATACTCAACTAGACCCCCTTTTTAGAAATTTATTCATAGATAAAAGCTTTATTTACCTTTTGGGGGCGCTATTATGACATCAAGATTCTCCAGAATCTAGATGTTTCTAATTTTTTTTTTTACTCTATTTTAGATGATTTCGAGTAGAAAACGCCAGTGATGTCATAAATAAAATTTATTCTGACCATATTTATTCTTCAATGAAATTTCTTTTGAATGACTTCAAATTTTGTCGCTACGGTTGTCCAATTACTGACTATGATGGTGAGATAGACATAGAAATATGTAACTTCTATAAATATTGCTTTATTTTTTGTGAAACCAAGTTCTATTTTGGTCCTTAGAGTGGTATAATTCTACCGTTGTATGATCCAAAGTGAGGCCAGTTTGACTATGGCCGCCCAATAAATACCGTATTTTCAGTATATAAGATACACGACCATACAGGTCACATTTCAATCTTTGAAAGCATATCCGCGAAAAAAAATCCCAATCTTTTTCTCTGGTCGTCATAGCCCTCCAAACTATCGGGTTATTTCAAAAGCTCTTTTACATTCAAATCCGTATAGCCCCCCCCCCAGTGGCTCCGACTGTTTACATTATTTGTGTGACGCAGTAACGTTATTAAACAACTGGATGCGTTCGCATTCCGAGTGTTTTTAGACCGTGGACGTGATTAAGGAGAACTCGACAAGGTAGCTGTTGGCAAATCCAAAACGTTACTCAGTAGTCTGTTTTGAAAAGTGGAACAGTCGCTGGAAAAGATGTGTGATGTAAAAGTGGGTGTGGCCTTTCCCCGACAAGTGGTGGTTTGGGTACGAAGGAATGCTTGCTGTCGAATCCTGAGACCCCCCCCCCAAAAAAAAAACTTGTTTGACACCTCAGACGCCACTTGAGACAGGCTTCAACATTTTCAATTTTTTTCTGATAAGGTTTCGGATACCCAAACTTCCAGGAGCTGCCACGTTTTTTTCCTACAGGAGTTGGATTTGAATCTTTTAATATGAGTTTCATTTGTATCTCATCTGATGTTTGTATAAAGATTATGTAGGTAAACGCATACAGGTATCCATCGATTTTCGAAAGTCACTTTTTGCAATTTCTATTTCGACGAAAATGTTTTATTCATATAAATTTATAGCATCATCATTCAGTCACCTGAATAATCTGACTTCCTATGAGATTGTCATCTTTCAACTTGTATGAGTATCCAATGTTGGAAAGAAGATTCAAGATTTGATTCGATCAAGTCTTTGAGGAATTTTTCAATATCTTCAACCTGTTGGACTGGAATCGATGACTAGACAGCAAGTCTGGTTGGTCACTCAATAGAAACTATCACGTGACCAACGTCTTTTGGCAGCATGCTCCACGGGGGGGGGAATGATCAATTAAAAAATTGGGATAATGGTGAATAATGAATCGGTTACTTCTCTTGCTTTTTGCTGGGCAGAAATCACTGAAAAACATTTACCCCCCCAAAAAAAAATCAAACAACAACAACAAAACAACAAAAAACGAAACTCAAAACAAAAACCGTGATTGCTGCAGGACACAAACCAAGGGATCGATTTAGCATAAACTTACATAGTAAATTAAACCCTGCTAAAACCTATTTTGGGACGGGATTGAAAAAAACTTATTCTTTTTAAAAAATATTGAGCAAATTTTTTTTAAACTTCATTACGCGTAAAACATAGATAGACCTATTCAGAAACTGGAGAAACCGGTGTTGATATTTTTGGCGATAGATTTGGTTGACCATGGCAAATAATGCGTTGGGAGAAGCCAATCAATTTACAGCCTTAGTAATTTAGTAACAGTAATAGATTGAAAAAAAGTTACTTTCATTTGCTTTCATCAAAATTGTATTTTACTCAATATTTATAATTGGTGAAGAAGCAAATCTAATTGCACAGAGATTACATAATCCATCTCTCTTACACATGTACATCAGACCTACAGTAAACAATGCTTGCTGGTTTCTTGGTTAGCCTGCACGCCATGCGAAGGAAAAACATCATATATAATCCAATTTATGTATTATTTCGTTATGTTTATGAGAAAAATGATTGTACTTATTAACTCTTTAATTTAACTAAAAGAAAGTAATTCAATGTGAGTAACTTTTAATTAAAGTTACCTCCCTTGCACTTTTTGGTAATCTTTTTATTTTATTGTTTTCAAATTTTCCTTTTATTCAATTCACGAAACAGTTCCATTTATTTCATCTTATCCACTAAAGAGTTCCACAGCAGTTTACAATCAGTGTATGAATCTAAAAGTTAGATTAATACAGGTTGACTCTAAATTCATTGTGAACTTTTGAACGATAATAACTGGAAATGTCTAAATATCAAAATCATGCAGTAAATAGTCCATGATAGTTCAATTTATAGAGATTTTGATTAAGTAGTTTCATAAATATTTTGCTAATTATATCTTTTGTTTTCACTATGGCTGGCAGAATTGAAACCAGAAACAATTTTGATAAGAAATTTCGCCACTCATTATGGAAAAGATGCACCTCATAAAAACTCAATAAAGAACTAGAATTACAAATGCAATTCAAACAATCACAGAGCAGTAACTGAAAAATATTCACAGAGAGTTCACAAATCGTCTCTTGGGACGTATTGGGAATCTCATATCCGATTCTTGGAACATACCCTCCATACTCCCAGATTTTAACGTAATATTTTATATGAATGAAGTGAAAAGAAATCTGTAGCAACCTATGAGACCAATGTTTTCAGAAAAAAATATTGGTGATTGTTAACTTTTCCGCTTTAAATTCAAAACAGATCAGAATTTACTGCAGAACAGTAATTTTTCTTCACAAATTAAAATCAAAATTTCACAGTTTACTTCCCGACTTTCTGTAAACCTTATCTGGGAATTCATTTCTCGAAAATTTCATTTTAAAACCCAGGCAAAGAACTTGACCATTTAAAACCACATTTTATTAAATTCAACGACAGAAGATATAAGCTAGTGATTAGGGTTAGTTTTAAGGTTAGGGTTAGTATTTCGGATTAGTTTTAATGTTAGTGTTAGGGTTAGAGTTTAGGGTTAGGGTTATACACGCCAATCACTGAACAAATGAAAGCAGCAAACTCTTCATCATCGCTGTGTTAGCTTCTCCACTGAAAGAAAAAAAATTTACACCGTCCAGATGCTGTGAATTTTACGCGGTAAGGGTAAGAATCACCAAAACATTATCTTTACTCACTAACTGATATTAGCCAAATACAACTTTGGATGTTTTCACCTCTTCGACCTGTCAAGTAAAGAGATGGCTCTCTTTAATTCCCTTGAGGCAAGGCCAGATCTTATTTCCCTGCCTGATGCTACCCCTGATTAATAATTTCACCGTTCGATTCTCGGCCCTTCGTTCCAGGGTGTGACCCTACCCGCTGGCCCACTGATTAAAATGAGTCCATCGGTCTGTGATCTCCTAATTACATTAGAGGAAATAACAGCAGCACGGAAATATGTGTTAGATTTCCATGACACACGGAGCGTCGAGAAGTCGGGATAAGTCATGAGGCTTACGTCTTGGTTAATAGATTTTTACATGTGTCCACACATCTCTATAAGACGCTTTTTGGTCGATCTGTCAGTCCGTCAGTCAGTCGATCTCAGTTGTGTTGAAGAAGAAGAAGAAGAAGAAGAAGAAGAAAAAGAAGAAGAAGAAGAAGAAGAAGAAAAAGAAGAAAAAGGCTTTGTTTTTTGCTTACCAGTTACTATTACACCATAAAAGCTGTGATGTCATCAATAGATGATATAACAAGCGTTTGTTTTCATAGTGTTGCCGAGTGTCGTTTGTTATTATTAACTAATTAATAGCTAAAATTGGCTAAACTTCCCAATTTCCAGTCTACTTTCTAGCTAAAAATCCTATACACACTCATTTAAAGCCAACTTATCAAATCAAATAACCATACACTAGGATTGCCAGAACAATCGATAAAAATTGTTCAAATTTACTCTGCCATTCTCGCAACATGCTGGACATCACGATTCACAACGTGGATCTCCAGAGATCACATGCGAAATCTGGACAGAAAAAATAAAAGATATCACGACGGACAGAAACGGAAAGTACTGGCGAATCTTGGGGAAGGTGCATGTCCAACGACGGTCGCTAAAAGACTGGTGGTGGTGGTGGTGTTGATGATGATGATGATGATGATGATGATGAATAATTTTTTTAATAGCCAGATTTGCAGTTGAACTATCCTCACCTTCTTCTTCCTCCTCCTCCTCCTCCTCCTCCTCCACCTCCTTCTGTGGCTACTACTACTACCACTACAAGCATCCCGGCTATTTTGATACAGCCACAGCTTTGCAGGGGGCAATGCGTGTGGCCCTCACGCCAGGGCACCAGCTCCCGAAAAATTATAGCATGACGAGCTCCAGCAAGCCAAGCGCTCCCAAGTAGGCTAGATCAAGAACTTCGAAGACATGCCGAAAGCTTCTTCGAATGCCTCCTGCATTGGCCTTATCTCACGGGAGCCACCAGCTTAGGACAGAGGAAGGTGACGATCGGCTATTTGCAGGGACGTGGAAGGATTGCTTACAGTTCAGCAACGCATACAGGTCAGGAAAATCAGCACCAGTGAATCATCAACTACCGCCATCATTATCTGTACACCCTGCCAGAGAACCTACCGGGTGCAGATTGGCCTAACCAGTCATCTACGCATCCCCATAATCAGGATAAGAAGATGGTCCTCATTGTTTCAACGGACGGAGGACAGCACTTTGCATATATATATATATATATATATATATATATATATATATATATATATATATATAATGTGTACTTTAGAGAGTGAGACAGACTCGGGAGTGAAGTGTTTGGTGGTAAGATATATACATATATATATATATATATATATATATATATATATATATATATATATATATATATATATATATATATATTAATGGCCCCTTGAATAAATGGATTTACTATGAGTTTTTTCTCCTTGATCTTCTGTAATTATATATGTATAGGTTTCCCTTGCTATTAAGAAGAACTGTGTTTTTTTATGAAAACCTACAATACACACACCCATCCACCCATATATATATATATATATATATATATATATATATATATATATATATATATATATATATATATATACATGAGGGGGAGCTGAACATAATTGATTCCCCAGCCAAAACCTGCTTCTGAGCCACCCCCCTGAGGAATGTTGACATGCGAACATTAACACTTCAAATTTCAACTACTAAAAAAAAAAATGCATATTAAGTTCTAACTTACATAAACTCAACATTCTTTATTCCACAGATTATGAATATTCATAAACATCAAACCTCAAAGCGATAAACTTAACCATCAACAAGATTAGATGCCATCAATATTTTCTAGATGATTTAAAATCCAGAATGCGGAACGTAAAACATTTATTTTTAATATTCTAAATCAGAACGCCGAAAAACATCTACCGTGCAAAAACAGGATATATATATATATATATATATATATATATATATATATATAGAGAGAGAGAGAGAGAGAGAGAGAGAGAAATATGTATAGATATGCATTGATTTTCTTATTAGAAATCACTTGATAATTGCATTAATAATCTTATAGCCAATGTAGACGTCACCTTGCCTTGTTATACGACTATTCCAGTTAAAAATGCCCTAATAACCACCTCAAAAATTCTAATATCGAACTAGCCATAACCACAACAAGAGCATCCATCTTTTTCACGTTTATAACGAGTCAATGTTTCTTTGAGTCGAGCCAAACTATTTTCAAGCAAAAGTTCGGGTTACCTAACTTTCTTCGATATATTGATGATGTCCTATTAACAAACTCCCCAACACCTAAAATTAGAAATTCTAGTTTCACAACTAAATACAATTGAGCTCTCCATTCAATTCACATAAAAATCTTAATCCCATCCCACCTAACTTCTTCTCGATCTACTACTGCACAAAACCAACAGCATCCTACAACGTAGTGTGTTCCACAAGGCGACAGACAAAAACGACCATTCAACTATCACTCACATCACACAACTGAAATCAAATCTAGCGTAGCTCTGAGGTTTTATATAAGGGTCCTCACAATCTGCTTCCCCAACACTTCGGAAGTGGAGAATAATGCATTGATAAATATTTCAGATCTCTTCACTACCCCTACTTTTTCATATAAAATTTACGAAGAAAAGCGCATACAATACACAAGACCATTATAGAAAATAAAAACCAAAAGAATAAAAACACAAAAAGCCGCTATAATGTGATGCGTTTTTTTCGCACCAATTCCATAACTCTACAGCTCAGAAAAAAAAAAAAAAAGATCTAGGTAGGAACTTCGTATCAAAAATATCCACTAGTACCAAAAACATAATTAGAAAAACACACGCTAACCCCCCATCCCCTCCGAAGCAGGCATCTACAATGCACTTTGGCAGAGTTTCAACAATTTATGCAGGCGAGACAGCCAGGTGTCTCAATAAGTGAATTTGTGAACACCGAAGGGCCTTAATACTGGATAATCACTTTAACGCTTTGGTCCAACACCAGAACTTCTTACACTACAATCCCGACCTAAAAAAAAAGCACAAATGATCAAAAACGAACAGGTGCATTGAATACGACCTCATATCAGCCAGGAACACGATCACCCAACGTCTAGGTAATCAAATTGTCCCACCAATGGCTAAATCAATCGTAAAGCAACACCTCATGAAAACGACAGTAACACATTTAAAGCTGACTAAACCCCACCTCAGGTAGGATTCTAAACACTTTTCCCCCTTATACACACATTTTATATACCCTCTTAAACAAATGATTCAACCTCCTCAAAACCCTAACCATCCACATCATCAAGACATTCTCATGTCCCTCCCAAACCGACCTTATTTACTAAAAAGGTTATCCATTTGTCTAGAGACCCGACTTTTATATATATATATATATGTATATATATATAGTGTCATCCACAGACAGCTGTTTCGATGTATTACATCTCTTCAGTGCAGCTATAGACTTTCCATTATCCCATCCAGTACCGCGAGGTAGGATTGAAACTTTCACTTCAGACCCGGAGGCCAATACCCTACCTCTGGACTACAGAACGGAACGGTCAGTAATGCTGAATTTAAGCGATACAGAAATTCCTCATCCACCAGAGTGCTCTATTCCTATGAAAGAGCATTGCATAAGCTTACGATGGATGAGTTATCTCACCTGAAGAGTGCTTAACCCTGAATATATATATTATATATTATTGAATTTTACATCATCATCATTATCACTATCATCATCACCACATCCATCATCATTATCACCATCATCACTGTCATCATCACCACTTTCATCATCACCCCTACCATCATCATCACTTTCATCACTATTATCATTACCCCAACCATCATCACCGTCATCACTACCATCATCATCAGCCCCACCATCATCACCACTATCATCATTGTCATCATCACCACTTCCATCATCATCATCACCCCAACCATCAGTACCATCATCACTGTCATCATCAGTCATTATCACCACCTGTACCATCATCATCACCATCATCACCGTCATCATCACCACCATATTTACTAACATCATTATAACCTCAAACAATCATCATCACCTCGATCATCACCATCATCATCAGCAGCAGCATGCTCATCTTCATCGCTCTTCAAGTGTCGGTTGTACACCCACAAAAATGTTCGAGTCCGACAATCAAAGAAATCAGACGTCTTTTTCGGAGCTCTTACGGTTTGAAGTCTGAAAAAGGTTTTCAACGGATGGAATCAGAATCTGGTTGTTCGTCTCTTCGTCCATTATTTATTTGGAGTCATAAGACACGTTCCGCCAATTAAAAAAAAGACAAAGACATTTTCAAAGCCCTGAGAAAACAATGTTTTCTTTTAATGGATGTAATAAAAATATGCGTATCCACATCAAAGAATCATCATAGCCCACATATATACAAGAATTAATTACCTAAAAAATTATCTACAATCAACTAGAAAAGGGATTATCTGAACAAAATACCGGTACAAGACTTGGGTATTGTTGATCTGAAATGACCATACAGGCCCCAAAAAGCACGTTTTTGAACCCCCCCACCAAAACAAACTGTTTACAGATTGTGCCTATTGGTGTACTCATTCAATTTTTCAAGGTTGTAGCTCCCAAGATATGACCTGGAGCTTGCGCGCATGCTCACACCCACGGACGAACAAAAGGAGAAGAATTTGTAGTCCATTTGGCTGGTTGGTCGGGCGGGCCATTCGTAGAGTTATGAGGATTCAATAACGTTTTTTTAGAGTCAATATAACTGATCCATCATCTCTAATCGTCTTGATGTCTTTTACTATGGAATCAGTTGATTGTTTTGTGGAGTACAGATATACCTTCGATAATGCGTATTGTTCGGAACCGCACTGTTCGAGGTCTTATCATAATTTATTTTTTTTCTGTTTTGGCTTATATCCAGTTGCAATAATTGTTACAGCCACACCTTAACCGTCCTGCAGTGAAACCCGCACTAATCAAAACCGCATTATTCAAAGTACTGCTATATATGTTAAACAAATTCACACAGAGGCGCCTCTGTTCTGTTTAACCTAGACCGTTATCCTTGACCTGCAGGGATAGCTACGACCACAATTGCAAAAATTCTTTAAACACCGGCTGAAGGGTATAATTATAAAAACAATAATATGTTATAGTTCGGTAGTTTCACGTCCCGAAACCATTATTAAAAACTTACACACACGCTAAATTTCGTATGATACTTACCTTTATTTTTCTCAGAATTTTCGTTGATCACCGAGAAAGTCTGAATTTTCAAAAGACGAAGGTGGATGCTGCCGGACACAAAGTAAGAGGCCATTTTTACATAAAATCACATTACAAATTGAACCAGTCACTAAAAACCAACTTGAAGGTAATTTTTTAAAAGCCAAAAAAAAAAATCTCTTATACATAATTAGGAGTAAATATTTAAATTTTCAGCCCTCTAGATCCATTGGAGGGGCCTGTGTGCGGATAAGCAGATAGCCAACAAGACAGACTGACTTGAAAACTGAAGAAACCTGTGTAGGTATTTCTATTGATATTCGGACCATCCTCGTCTTGGTTGTTTTTTCATACAACGTTTCGGTCGTTGCACTCTACGGCCTTCGTCAGGTATCATCTGGTAGATTTAGGGAAGTAACGAACCGAGCCCTTTATTTATCCGACGGGTGTATATTGACCGTGCTCCCCTCTTAGCATTAGTAGTATTGTAATGTTGTCTCACACTAGGATCGAACCTAGAACCACCAGATTACTTTACAGTAATTTGTCTGATGCTTTAACCATTGCGCTATGTGTCCATGTAAAAAATTCAGGGATAAACTAAACCTGTCTAGGTAGTTTTGGTGACAGTTTTGATTGATGGTTTCTGATAACCGACTTAGAAAAAATATTGATTGAAACATCGATAGAGGCGATTTCAGTGTTATCGAAGATGAACTTAAGATTAGGTTTTTGCTTGTTTCCAACTAAATCGATATTTAATGTGATTTTTTCTCCTCAGACTGAGTTTGATTTAACGCTTGATGGATTTAAAAATCTGTTAAATGGGGTTTTTGTCGCATCAAATGATGTTTGTGGTCCGCTATCTAATCTAATGTATATGTTACGCCTGATCGATGAAATTGTCTAATAGGCGAAATTTACTTATTTTTGTAAACAAGAAAAAAAAAAGTTAAAACTGCGTATTCACATGTTTTGGGTAGAAAAAAAAAAGAGTCGGTTAAGTGTCACTGATTAGACAATCTCAACGATTCGGTGTAACATCTTTTAAGCTGTAATGTGCATATGTTTGTTTTCATTCTTACAACTTGAGAACTACACATCCCAGATAAAAAACAAAACAAACTATAACCGAATTCAGCACACCTCAACGAACGCCCAGCAAACATTTTAGGTCGAATTTAGAAGAAAAATTAATCGAATTTGTCACAGTTTCAACAGTTAGATTTTGAAAATATTGATTACGTATTTGTTCGTGGAGGTTAGAGAAGTGGCCATGTCCAAATAGTATATAGCCAACAACTGCAACTACTCGAATGAGTGTTAAGGGGCTGAACCCCCCCCCCCGAAATACAAGATTGCTTAGGGGTCAAAGTCAACTCCTACTTCTATTCCGACTAAAAATAATTTCTACGACCCTCATAAACTTGTCAGTTTGAATCAGTCGGTAACAAAGCCGCCTACCAATGACTTGGTCGTGATTTCAAACCACGATGGGTAAATGTTGATTTTATGTATTGGTTCAATTGAACGTGAAAAAAAGGGTATACAACCAATGCATTCTCCCAATAGTCACTTATGGAGCTGAAACATGGAACCTAACCAAGAGAGAGACCTACAAAACTGAGAGGCATGCAACGTGCGCATGAGAGAATCATGTTCAACCTTACATGGAGATATCACATGACACCACAGTATATAAGGAAGAAAACAGGAGTCAGAAACATCATAGAATCTATTAGAAAACTTAAATGGCAGTGGGCAGGCTATGCTGCAAGAACGACTGTCAACCGATGGACATCACGACTCACAACATGGATTCCCAGAGATCACATGCGAAACCAAGGCCGACAGAATACAAGATGGAGAGATGAACTCGAAAAATTGAGAAAATACTGGCTCTGCAACATCCAAGATTGAGAAGTGTGGCGAATCCTGGAGAAGGTCTTTGTCCAACGACGAATGTAAAAAGACTGATGATGATGATGATGATGATTATGATGATGATGGGACAGACAAACCGTGGAGAGTTTGCTCTCCTAAATTAGGTGAGGATTGTTGTTATTGTTATGTTAGAAAAACGAAGTCAACGCCAGCCTTCGACTCGGACAGAAATTTGATATATAGCAGATATATCATCACAGGCTGTCGATTATCTCTCTTGATTTTCGCCTTTTAGAATTATAAGCTCATCCTCCAAGAACAAAAAAATCCCATTAGCCCTGAAAAGAAGAGTACACAACAAGTGCATCTCCCTGAGAGTCACCCACGGAGCTGAATCATGGAACCTAACCAAAAGACTGACCTGCAAACTGAGGAGCATGAAAGGATCATGCTCAACCTCACATGGAGAGATCACAAGACAGCACAATATATCCGTGAGAAAACAGAAGTCTGAGACATCAAAGAAACCACCGGAAAACCCCAATGGCAATGGGCTAGTCATATTGTAAGAATGACAGACAAACAATAGACATTACGACTCACAACGTTGATTCCAAGAGATCAGATATGTAACCAAGTCTGGCAGAATATAAGATGGATAGACGAATTAGAAAAACTCAGAAAGTATTGGCTCCGTCCGCACATATCGTCGTAGCACTAAGAGGATCATTACTGTGAACAATCCTGAAAGTCAAACCATAGATACGCTAGTTTTTTCCTTGTGTAAAGATTGAGGTGAAAGGTGACGTTGCCTTCTTTATTTTCAAGTTTTGCAACAAGAATCGAGTCAAAAACTAAACATCTAGAAACATGTAGATTCTACGGACATATATATATATATATATATATATATATATATATATATATATATATATATATATATATATATAACTAAGAAAATATATTACAGATCATTAATAAATCAGAATGACTTCAATCTTCAACAATTATTTCATCAAAATATCACTCAATTTATAAAGAATATTACTTTTCCATTACTATGAATTAAGTGAAAGTATTACTTATTAAAAATCATCAAAATAGCGATTCCTGATATCTAGACGCAGCCAAAAAATAGCTGGATCTACGCCTTTTTAGCTTCAATTTAAAACTTGAACTTATGTTGAAAAAAAATGAATTCCATAATAAAAATCAATGCTTCTTGAGGTGTGTGGTATCGTATAAAGCGTACTGGAGCGTCGGGAATGTTGCTATGAAAGACCGGATGGCCGAGAGATTTAGCACCGTGATTACGTCACTATCAATCGTGGTTATTCGCACGGAGTATATAGTCTCCGCTACCCCGAAGAGCGATCGATAAAGTAATGATCGCGATTACTCAACTGTTGTGTATGAAAACATGCGATCATGAGCAAAAGCATATTGATCTAACCTTGACACAACAAGATTTGCTAATGGGGGAAAATGTGTGAACAGGTTTTAGTTTCTGATCATCTGTCTAAGTGATTATATTGTTCGTTATTTTACGTTTGCAAACGAACACTGTACCTCTTTACACTTATGAGCTCTCATCATATCTAGTAAAAAATATATATATTTTAATCATTTTCATATTGCCTTTCAACTATCAAATTGAACTTCAACTTTTTCAAAATTGAATTCAACCTTTTTGATTTGAAGCTGAAAAGGTGTAGATGGAAACATCTATATAGGCAACACTGTAGCAAGGGATGTAACTAACATTTCGGTATGTCAGACAGAGACAGCAATCGATGCTTGAGATGCTAGCTCATCTAAAACTAATTGTATGTTCTATGTACTAGGGCAGTTCCCCTTCCTAAGGTGCATGTTCAAAAGGGACCGGACTTAAAGGCGTGTGTAAAAGCCTACAATTATCATGTGAAATAATTTTTTGTCTGTCGTACAAAAATACGGCGTAGAAGTATTTCGATCATTTCTTTTCAGTTTAGCTAATTTAGATATTTCATCTCTGAATCTAGATAATTCTGAAGAGCAAAAGTCAATGGAGAAAATTCATCTAAACTATGAAAAATATTATCATCTTTAAATCTCATTTATTTGTATCAGATATCTCGATAACTACTCTTAAGTGCACTACTTAGTTCGCTGACTAATATCATCCATCAATTGTCAACTTCAAACAATGGCCAGTTGTCGAGTAATCGAGAATCGCTGATCAAACAACTTCAAACTTGACACTGCAATACCTTGTGTGCTGAATGATCTATCTGGTGAATGTCAACTTTGTACAATGCCCAGTTATCGAGTAATCGCAGTGTATACACACAGACAGACGGCGATTTCTTCAATTGAACTTTCGCCCTTGGTTAGGCCAGTCTAGGTTTTTGTAATCCGATGAGTCATTAATTTTAATCTATTTCACAGAGATCTTATTATAAGCTGGCTATAGTGATAAAATTTCTTTCGTATCGATCATTATTTTATTTCGAATTTAAATGGCCAGTTTATTTTTGGTGTGTCAGACCATGTAATCATTGTTTTGATTCAAATATGTCAGAAATAATAACACCTTTTGGTTGTTTATTCAACAAGATAATATATGTATATATATAAGTTGGCCTCACCTCAAAAATCGATTGCTCTGGCTGAGGGAAAAATCCGCACATATACCCCGCCGCCTATGGTCCAACTGCTATAGCAATCTCTCTCAACAATCTTCGTCCACGAGGCCAATATATATATATATATATATATATATATATATATATATATATATATATATATATATATATATATATATATATATCTTGGGTAGGACGCAGACGAACATTGTTGGGAGAGATTTCCGAAGAGATTGCATAGCTGTAGGTATATATATATATATATATATATATATATATATATATATATATATATATATATATATTCGTCGTAATTGAAAGATGGTCGATATTTGCCTTCCATCACACGGCTTGAAGTGTACTAATTAGCACGTCTGCCTCACACGCAGAAGGTCACGGCTTTGATTCCCGGCACGAGCGAAGAGCGTGGAAAAAATCTTCATAGGACAGATTTACTTGCTGTGCACTCAACAGCTAATTGAGTGCACTCCCAACTGTGTTATTGGGGCTTATACATAAGACCGACACGATGGATTTAATAGTCACATGGGTGAACACTCAATAGAAATGACACGAAAAATGATTCACGTCTGTTGTTATACATATTGATCCCTTATTGTCAAAATCGTTTTTTAGGGTAATGACCGTGAGTAAGCTCTATTTTTCAAGATAATTGAATTATGTGTAGTATAAAATAACATCCATATACAATACATAATGGTGATACTCCATGTAAAATAAAAATTAACAAGTAGTATGACACGGCCATGAATAAATGAAGCTATATATCAAAATCATAACTGAGAGAGAGGTGGCGTTTCATAAACAATACTGGGAAGACATGGTATTATAACTGTTTTGTTTTTGAATACCCGAAACGGTTACATGGTAAATAACTGATGATTCCGACAAGAACAATTCAAGGATAGTACTATAATATTAAATTAAGAGTTAAACAGAAGAAAAAAAAAACTATGGAGAAATTACATTAATTACGTTAATAGATATTGTTGATATTGGAAAATACTGAAATGACAAATTTTTAGTGAAAAGTTGTTTTTATATAATTAGTGTTCAAAGCTATAAAGCTTTCTAGATTATATGTGTGTGTGTGTGTGTGTGTGTGTGTGTGCGTAGTCTAGGAAGCTTTACAGCTTCAAACATCAAACATTAAAAAACTTTTTCAAAATATTTTCTGCATCATTTCAGTCACCTATTTCCCAATATCTTTCAATGCAATATATATATATATATATATATATATATATATATATATATAAGATTTGATAAATGTGTCATCCACAGACAGCTGTTTCGTTGTATTACAACTCTTCAGTGTGGCTATAGACTATCTATTATCCCATCCAGTATTACGAGGTAGGATCGAAACCTTCGCTTCAGACCCAGATGCTGGCATCTAACCTCTGCCCTACGCAGAACTAGACGGTCAGCAAGTTTGAATTTAAGCAATATATTCATTCACACATATATTCCCCTTCTAGTGCTCTATTCCTAAATTGGAAGAGCATTGCATAAGTTTATAATGAACGAATGACCTCACTGAAAGAGTGCTCAACCCTAAATAAGGGAGCGTTAATGTATATATATATATATATATATATATATATATATATATATATATATATATATATCCACTAGGTCGGAATGCAATCTTTGAGGTAGATATGAACATGGTGGGGATATACTACTATAGATATTTATTCATGTCTCCACGTGGGTAAAATATGACAGGGTCCAGTTTAATGTGAGGATCTACTCAGTTAAGCGTAGGCAGGGACAAAATTGTCCAGTTGCCTCAGCTTTGACTTTTAGGCCCACCACAGATACCTGGGATCTCCCTGACCCTATCCCACTTAGGTAAATCTATGATATTGTTCTGATTGTTCCTACCTATTTGAACATTACGCGCTCAGTAATAACATAAGGGGGAATTCTAGTAATTTGATAAGAGAGTAGGACGAAAAGGGATAGAAATGAAAGTTAGGTGGTTCGATCAAATGGTCAGAAATAACCAGAAATGACCTCTAATTACTTCAGAGGTCAACTTCACATTGAATATGACCTTTGACATGGAAAGAGTAACGTCTATGCCCAATTTTCATTGGTACTAAACAGTGACCAAAAGTGACCGCTGGCGATTGTATGACTTCAGGAGTCAATATCACTTGGATTGCGATCCTAGCTGTGAGAAATTGTACTCATTTGCTAAATTTCAAAATCCTTGGTATAAAATTGTGATCCAAAACTCTGACCAGTGTGTGAAGTGGCCGGCTGTATACGAGAAGGAATGGATCCACGCTGGAATGGAGGAAGAGCAGCATGGTACCAGAGATCCAGTGGGATCGGTATTCAAGATAATCCAGCAAGAGGTTAAAATCAAACATGCTGGTCTAGAACAAAAACCCAAGAAGCATCAATTCAGAAAATACTGGCTCCACGGCACCCACGATAGAGAAGTGTGGCGAATCCTGGGGAAGGTCTTTGTCCAACGACGGACGTTATTGGGACTGAGGATGATGAAAGAGGAAGAGAAAGCTGCCCTTTCAAACTCCTCTGGCTACTTCGAATGACCCCTGAGGTTAACCTCACATTGCACATGTGGGAAGTTGACCTTTTTTCAGTTTACATGGAATATATTAAGTCGATAGGCGTTGTAGTCTATGTATCCTTCTTCCGTATCCACAGCCAACGTGAGGCCTTTTCTCCCGTTTCCAAGAACATTTCGGAGGCTCTTACACTATACTGACCTTTCAGTCCAAGGAATTCCACTGTCAGATGTAGCAAACGGTCAAACCTCAATCGGTTTATATCGGGCTTTCCAGCCTTTGCCGCAGCATCTTGGCACGAGTTCTGCAAATTTGACTCTTTCCTTTCGTTGGATTCTTTTTAGATACAGCCAATTCAAGCATTACCACTTGTTTGGAAGTCTCTGATGTCTAGACGGAGCGAAGTGGTTGTTATGTTCTCAGTAAACTTGAGCTGCTTTCCCAGATCGACTTAAAGCTGCTAGAAGCCCTCCCGATGAGCTCGGCTGTTGTACCTTTCCTGTGTCTGCCAAAGACCGTGGGACATGGTCGTGTAACCAGCGGTATCACCCCACCCCTAACGCCTTCAGACAGCAACTGAGGATATGCCCCACCTTGCCTCTCTTCCTGTACAGTTGGCATACAGGAGTGTTTGCCGTGCCCAAGAAATGCAGTTAGGCAGGGCTCGGGAAGACGTCCTACACCGATTAGATAAAGAACGCTGTTCTTCGGCTCTCCAGAGCATTGACCTGGTTATCTTCCGAGGTTCTGCGCATTACCACTGCACCCAAGCACTTAGTTAGCACATACAGACCATCTCGCTGCAGCTTTCTTTCTCAAATTTTGCTCGTACCTCCTTCTGTATCAGATGACGCTCTCCTTTTTCACGGTTCTTGTCGTTCCTTGTTTTGTCACGGCCACGGTGCCCACCACAGTTTTGTATTGCAGTCGTGTCTCTGCTATGTTTACGACCACATGTGCTTTCCTCTTCCTTCCTGTTCTCCTGGCGAGGCGACTTGACATTAGAGGAATCGTGGTACATCTTCTCCCTGGCTTGCTTGACTTTAAACGCCCCTGATACTTCGCTGATGATGAGCTGCAGCTTCGTGGAATGCCCGTACAGAGCAATGCTGCCCAAGGATCTGGGGGAGCCCAAATCACTTCTTGAAATACTGGGTGCAGGTTTATCTTGGTGACCCCACCTTTGTCATTGGTACATTGTACACTAGAAGTGGCCAGAATAACTTGAGCAAAACTCTACGTTAGATGATTCAGGCCTCAAATTTTCCTGAAAGCTCCAATTTATCTATAGCCGTGAGCCAAGTTATCAAATGCCTGTATCCTTTGTGCATCTGAGTCCTTTAGAGGGCTGTCAAATATCAAATCCCGGATCTTGACCAGTTTCTCTGCGACTGTTGGTATCTGAATCCCTCCCAGGTCGAATCGAAACTGGTCAGTCATCCCCATCCTCTTTAGGACCTGGACATGGCTGGCTTAAAACAAATCCTTGCCCATGAGATGAGCCGTTTCAGTCCTGGGGGAGCCATCTGCATCCAGGGATAGATGTAGCTCTTACCAGAAGGTAATCTATAAATGTCCTTATAGGGGGAACCTATCTAGACATGGGTTATAATGTTCATGACCGATGTGGAAAGTGACATCGAGATCTTACAACCGATGATTACGCCCTTCTCTAGCCGATGCTAGGCTGATATCAATGGCACTGAGGAGACTCTCAACTTTAAGTCATTATGATAATCCGAGATGAGGTTCTGAATGCTCTCTGACATATGACGTTTTGTTGGGGCTGTATAGATAACCTTGTGTGGTATCGACCCATAAGTATTGGTTACGACTAGTCAGACGACTGCGAGGTCTCCAATGCTTTCTCTTGCCTCATGGATCAGCTGAGTCATCAACCTCCTGGTATTCCCTACTTTGGACTGATGTATGTATTCTCCAAGAAGAAATTTGTTAATCGTCGGGCCACAATCTTGAAGAAGATCTTCCCTTCGACGCTGAGCTGCGAAACAATCCAAAACTCGATTTTTACTTGACTTTTCTTCTTTCAGTATGTAGACTCCCTCCACGTGTCTCTACTTTCTTCTCCTTTCTTCTCCTCAAGGTAACCCTTAATATTTTCTGGAGTCGCACCGAAAGCTTTTTTTAAAATAATTATTTATTGCAATTGTAGAAACTCTAAATATTTACTAATTGAACAAAAATGTAATTTAGCTAATGTAATTTATAAAGCCACAGGGAACACCCCCTGACAAACATAATGAATTGAAATTTTATGCAGGAGCTTCATTTACTAGCTTTGAAATCAGATTCAATAATCATAAAAATTTTTTCAAAACGAAGAATACAAACATAGTATATCCTTATCATCAAGGACCTTTAATTTAAACATAACTTCATATCATTATTATTAGAATAACCCCCCCCACACAGACACATATGGATCGGGGTGTAGTGTCTGTTCCATGGCGCTTGCCTGCTGAGTGTGCCAGAGATGGTGTAGTGGTGTGCGTCAAATACCGAGTGCGCTAATGCAATGTGTTAGCCGATAAGGGTTCACTGAGGCTGCACATTGCTACGCACATTGGGAACCTTTGGGTTCCCTTTTTATTACTCAGCCTAGCTGCAGGGAAGCAGTTCGCCCCGGGGCGGCGCTGTCCCATTGCACTAAGAGGGACAGGTCGGGATCGTCCTGATGCTTATCGTAGCAACCACGGTTGCTTAGCAACCAAAGTCGTGTTGGTTGGAGCTATTTCTGATGGATGTCTCCTTTTTTTCCCCACGTAAAGCCTTGACCTTGCGTCGCATTTTGCTCTAGTGGGAAACTGAACAAATAAGACACACACACGCACATTTATATATTTGTATCGGCGATGTAAAGTGATCTGACAGAATGTTGATGAAAGTGATAATAGGAGGATGAAGAGAAAAAAACTTAAGAGAAAGCAGATGTCACATCTCAATCATTTGTATCATTCCGTTGGCATATATATATATATATATATATATATATATATATATATATATATATATATATATATATAAATAAAAAAAAACTTTTGAAAATGTTTTCTGTTTCTCGCTACGAGATTTGAGAACATTGAAATATAGTAACGAGAACTTTCTTTTTATTAACAATTTACACACACATAAATATATATAATCTTATGCAAGACAGACAGACCTCCTGTCATGCCCATGAACCAATGTGCAATAAAGTCTACCGGCCACAGTCAGGTGTAACTGCGCATATTGATGCAACACATGCCGGTTACCATGCAGTTAATCAGGGAGAGGCTATGACGGTGTCAAATACCTGTGCAATATGCAATAAAACGAACAAATCAACTGCAGGTCTTAAAAGCCATTTCAGAACCCACAAGAGGAAAGAAACCTTCTGTAATTAGAAAAAATAAAAATATATAAAAAAATAAAAGGGTAAAAGAGGGAAGGAACGCAAAAGATAGTGATGCTCGTTACTAGGTTTAAAACCACTATATATATATATATATATATATATATATATATATATATATATATATGTCAGTGTGTGTGTGTGTGTGTGTGTGTGTGTGTATATATAATTGAAAAAAAAACAAAACTTTTAGATCCAATAAGTGTGCGTCTCCAGGGGAAAAAGTTATATAGTTTTGGAATAGTGATAATTTTTCCAAAATCATTAGTAAGAATGCTGGACGGCTGTTTATAGTAGAGGAACCAAGGTTTAAGAATTTGTCGGAGCAGATATAGTAAGAGACAAAAAAATTAGGAAAAATGGATTCCATTCTCCCGGTGAGATATTTTAGACATCGAAATACCCCATCCTTTTTTACTATATATATATATATATATATATATATATATATATATATATATATATATATATATATATATATAATTGTTTGTCTTAAAATTTTATAATCAATGTATCATATATATATATATATATATATATATATATATATATATATATATATATATATATATATAACACAACAAACATGTGTATATGTATCAATGTATTGAGTAGATTTTATTTCAAAAAGTGAACAATACCATTAGTAGAGCGGTTATAAAATGAGTCAAGGTTTTTTTTCGAAGGCTCATTAAAGATTGTAGATTCTGTTTCACTTAAAAAGATTTTTAGATCTTCATTTGAAAAGAGACTTTGCTGATTTTGTGGATGTGAAGCATCGAAATGTAAACAGCATATTTTTCTCAATGAACCACCGCGAATACTTTTCTCTGAAAAAGATGGCTGGCCTCTGTTGAGATGCATTAAACTACGCCCATGGAATAATAAAAAAAATATAAGATGTAACACCGATCTCTTGAGTTTTCCTCTTCACCTTCCAATTGTCATTTCCATCCATCTCTCTCTCTGTCTCTGTCTCTGTCTCTCTCTCTATATATATATGCACACTATCTTAGTTATCATTAATGACTTTCTATATGGTCACTTGGAGTTACAAGACTGCTATCTATTTCGGAGACGTCATAAATAAGTTTTTCTTATTCGAGTGATGATAAGTATTTCGGGTCCTGTCAATAGCGTGAATAATTCAGTTGATCGAAAATCATTATTTGATACTTTGTCACTTCAGATGTAATAGGCAATGTATTTACTTATCTATCGGCCACATTAAGGTCATATCTGTCTATCTATCTATCTATCTATCTATCTATCTGTAAACAGATGTTAATTCTACCAATCACTTGTAGTTTTGGGTCTCACGGAAAGTATCTGAAAAGGTTTTTGTAGCACTTTCTTTCTTTCTTTCTTTCTTTCTTTCTTTCTTTCTTTCTTTCTTTCTTTCTTTCTATCTTTCTTTCTTTCTTTCTTTCTTTCTTTATTTCCATTGTTCCCATTTCTTTCTTTCTCTCTCTCTCTCTCTTGTTACTTTCTTCCTCTCCCCCTCATTCCCACTCTCTCTCTCTCTTGTTACTTTCTTCCTCTCCCCCTCGTTCCCACTCTCTCTCTCTCTTGCACTCTTTCTTTCTGTGTATGTGTTTCTTTTTTCCTGTCCATTTCTTTCTTTTTTCCTGTCCATTTCTTTCTTTTTTTTCCTACCCTTCTTTCTTTTTTTTCTTCCTTTCTGTCCATTTCTTCCGTTTCTTCAATACTGTCTTCCGTGACTTCCTTTCATTCTTTATTTCTTTTCCCTCCGTTTTTTCTTTCTATTTCCTTCTCCATTCTTTTTGTTTCGTTCCGTTTCGTTTCTCCTATCTTTCTTTCATTCTTTCTTTCTTTCTTTCTTTCTCCATTTACATCCTCCCGTTCCCCCTTTCTTTTGTCTTTTTTTGCTTTTTACTTCATGGTTTCTTTTCATCCTTTCCTTTTCTCTTCTTTTGCTCCTTTTTTTTCTTCTTTGATAATGAAGGTTATCCATCTATCAATCCATCTATCTATCTTATTGTATTTGTATTAAACCAATCATCTATAACATTCTTGATCTTCTCTTTGAAGGAAGCTATCAAATCATGTATCCCATCGCTTGTCTTCTTTCAAACGTCGGCTGTAACATTCCAAGGATGATAACGAAGTTTCATTTGATGTTCTGGCTCCTCCTCCGCATCCAGCCACTGTGCACACCGTCTCTGGTTATTTCTCATCTCCTGTAATAATCTGATTCACAAACAGATCAATTACTGCAACTTTTCATATGCTTTTGTTTCCCCATTCAAATAAAAACGGAATACATTTACCGGTTTTCTTGCTAAAAAACTAATGAAGAGGAAGTCGTTTATCATAATCACAGATAATGCAATCAAAAGCACCAAAGCATTTCTTTTCGGATGAATTAAAAACCACTTATAAATTGATAAATTTCACATTATTTTTTTTTGTACTGTAAAGTGACTAGAGAGATTAATATTTAAACAATTACTCTTTATTATGTCTATAGAAGAAAAGTTTTTGGCTTTCGGAAAATCTCCCCCCACAAAATAGGTTTTTATAGGGAGGTTCAATTTACAATTTGAGTTTATGCTAAATTGGTCCCTTAGTTTATGTTACGCTTTTCTCTTACTCTTTCTCTTTGTTTATGTGTTTCTTTTTTCCAGTCCATTTCTTTCTTCCTTTTTTACTCCCTCTCTTTTTCTTTCTTTCTTGCCATTTCTTCCGATTCTTTCATCCTTTCTTTCTTTCTTTTCCCCCTCTCTTCTGTGACTTCCTTTCCTTCTTTATTTCTATTTCTCCCGTTTTTTCTTTCTATTTCCTTCTCCATTCTTTTCGTCTCGTTTTGTGTCTTTTCTCATTCTTTCTTTCTTTCTTTCTTTCTTTCTTTCTTTCTTTCTTTCTTTCTTTCTTTCTCCGTTTACATCCTTCTGTTCTCTCTTTCTTTCTATTGTCACTTCAAATCAAGACTTTTTTTGGTGATCACTACCCAACGAAAAGCGAAAGAAGTAATCTATCCATTGATCACCCTTTTTCCAATTTTTTTAATTGATCACCCCAACACAGCATGCCACGATAAGATGTTGGTCACGTGGCGGTTTCTACTCTCTGACTCACCAGATCTGTTATATACTGAAGAGGCGTAAACTCACCATTTTTGTATAGACGGCATGAACAATTTTTTTTATATGTTTGAGCTTTTTTTCAAAGATTTAAAACATTTCTTTAAAGTTATTATAACTCGCCATCATAGTCAATAATTGTACAACCGTAGCGTTAGAATTTGAAGACATGTACAAAAATTCCAACGAAGAATATATATGGTTAGAATAAATTCTGTTCATGACATCGCCAGCGTTTTTTACTGGAAAACATCTAAGATAGCGTAAAACACATCTAGAAACATCTAGATTCTGGAGTATCTAGAGGCTATTTCCATTGGAAAATATCTAAAATAGAGTAAAGAAGAAAACATCTTGGAACATCTAGATTCTGGGAAATCTAGGTGTTTTTTTCCATTGAAAAACATCTAAAACAGAGTAAAAAAACATCTAGAAGCATCTAAATTCAGCAGGACCTTGATATCATTATTATTAAACCCGCCAATATATGCCCACCCCCGTTAGACTTTTTCCCAAAAAAAACTAAAAAAGAAGGTGTTTAGTGTAATACTGATGACAATTTTCAAGTCAGTAGACAAAACAGTCTGGCCATGGGCACTGGAACACACAAACATACAAACACACGCATACATGAAAAAGGTTAGAACCCTTTGCTACCTCTGGTGGCTACGGTCGTTCAATGGCAAGTTTTCTGCATTCGCTCATGTTTTAATATCTAAAAATACAGTTTTAAATAGTGAAAACTGTTCAGGCAGCTTCGATATATCAGGTAGACATAAGCTTGTTTCCGCCGCGTCAATATATAATCACCGTCTCGACGTGGCTTGGCTCCTCGAACGAAGATTTAGGATGGTTCGTTGCGTCCGTTCTAGGCTCGTGAGAAATTAACCTTACTTCATGAACATGTTTGCAAGTCATTGGAAAGTTAATCCACGTGCATGTGTTTACTTAAATGTCAATGTTGAAGCTTATGACCTTTATTGCGTTATAGAAAACAAATCAAAAATGTATTTCTTTATTATACGCAAAATACACGAAAAAGTAATAGTCTCTGAAATTCTAGGATAATGCGACGTCAATTACGCGGGCGTGGGAGTCTGCTGTCTCTTCTTCGGAAGAGGGCTGGGGGCTCCAAGGGTTATGGACAAAAGGATTTGTTTGGAATAATAACCCTGCAACGTGCACATGAGAGAATCTTGCTCAGCATCATATGGAGAAATCATAATAAAAAGCGCTGTATATCAGAGAAAAAAAGGAGTCAGAGATATCATAGAATCCATTAGAAAACTCAAATGGCAATGGGCTGGTCATGTCGCAAGAATGTCAAACAGCCGATTGACATGGCGACTGACAACGTAGATCCCCAGAGATCATATGCGAAACTTTGACCGACAAATTGAATCACTCTGGGTTTGCAAGGATCCAGAAGAGCAAGCTCAACCTTCAAGGACCAGAAAATCAAAGGTGTTTTGAAAAGAAGAACCTACAACCAATACATCCCCCGGTAGTAACCTATGGAGCTGAAACATGGAATCGACGCAAAACTGAGAATCATGCAAGGTGCATAAGGAAGAATCATACTCAGCATCACATGGAGCGATCACAAAATAGTACAGCGTATAGATACCACCCCCAGAGATATCATAGAATCAATTAGAAAACTCAAAGGGCAATGGGCTGACCATGTTGCAAGAATGTTAAATAACCACTGCAGAACTGTGGATGAGCAAAAGTAAGATGACATGACGAACTACACAAGTTCAGAAAGTATTGACTCCGTGGCACCCATGATGGAAAGGTGTGGCGAATCCTGAGGAAGGTGTATGTCCAACGATGGACGCTAAAAGGCTGATGATGATGTTGTCACACGACTCCACCATTGAATAATAATGCAGTCTTTTTACATGGGAACATTTCTTCTTTGTTAAATACAGTAACTGTGTTGCACCATTTCCCTTTATTGACAATAAGGTTCTCACTTCCACCTCATCACCCCCGGTGAGAAGACTTGATTGGGGTCGGAGGTGGGCTTTTTCTAATATATTTTTGGACGCTGAATTAAAAAATAAAAACCATTTTCCTCCATCCCTCACCAGTTCTATCAAGAAAATTGCTTTCAGTTCTGGAATTTATTGCTATTGATTTTTGTTACACTAATAGTATAAGATATAATAGTCCTTGGATAACGTAGAGGAACCGTTGTCAATTGTTATTTACTAGTCATTACCAGTGAAAAAAAAAATCATGGATGTACTTAAATTTCTATGAAACAATATTTTTAAGAGAAAAAAATGAATTTGTTTCAGTTGAAGAGTCCATAGTTTGAAATAATCGGTAGAAGCTTTTTTCTGATCAGCAAAATGTTTACCTCTACTGGAAAAGTCCAGTATTACGGATAAAAAACATAAAGGTTGCTCATTATTTAAGTATATATTAACAGCATAAGTTGATATCAGACAACCCAAACTGAGAGATCTGATGAGGATCGAACCCACTAACAAAGGCTAACAAGGTTAGCTGGCTGATCATTGCTACACGACGTGCGTCCAGATCCATCTTTTCATATAATTTATTAACGTAGAACTTTTGTATCAGACCATCGAACGTGGAAGATGCAATGAGGATCGAACCTGGCAGTTTTAGTTTATTGATTTTTGCTTTACGACGTCTGTCCTGAAGCATTTTTTTTTGTCCATAAGATCTCATTGATACAAAAAATCACAGATATATTTGGATCGATGACGGTTCTGTTTGGAGCAACAGGGCTGAACATTTAGAGATTTACTCCTTATTACGTCTAGAAAAAAACATTTTCTTGGAAATTTCTCCCCAAAAATAGATTTTTAGAGGGCAGTTCAAGTTCATGCTAACGTTCTCCCTTATCATGTATTGAGCAGCGTTCACTTGTTTTCTTTTTTGAATTAAGACTTTTTTGTAATCGCCACCTAACAAAAAACAAAAAAAAAAAAACAAAAAAAAAACGGAAGAAGTAACTAATTCATTGATCACCACATTTTCCAATTTTTCTTTTATTGATCACACCAAGGAAGGCATGTTGCCAAAAGACGTTGGTCACGTGACAGTTATTTACACCTGTTGTTTAAGATACAGCTTACTTGAAGATCGCTGTTTAACGAACCTGAGAGTGCCGATCAATGTTGGCAACCCAATAGTTTTTTTTCGGGCTAAATCAACCTCGAAAAAGCGTCAAAATACGCCAAAAAACTGTCAACCACTTTATGGACATATGAGAGCCAGAATGGCTAAATTTGCCTAAAATTGTAAGTAACAACAACAACAACAACAACAACAACAACAATAATAATAATAATGATAATAATGATAATAATAATAATAATAATAAACAGGGGAGAGCTTGAGACTCTGTTCAACGAAGTAAGGGAATATAGTGAGGACAACGGAATGGAGTTTGGAATAGAAAAATGCGCAATCATGGTAATGCACAAAGGAAGGCTTACAATGACTGAAGGAATTGAACTCCCAGACAACGGCAAGATTAGGGCATTGACCGCACAAGACCGATACAAATACCTAGGCGTCCTTGAATGTGACACGATGAAACGGGAGGAGATGAAGGAACAAATAAACAGAGAATACCTTAGAAGGATAAGGAAAATATTAGAGACCAAATTAAACAGCAGAAATCTAATAAAAGGAATGAACACCTGGGCTGTGTCAGTAGTTAGATGTACAGGACCATTCCTAGGATGGACAAAGGAGGAGCTCCAATCAATGGATAGGCGAACAAGGAAACTTATGACGATGCATAAAGCATTACACCCTAGGGATGATACAGATAGACTATACGTTAAGAGAAAAGAAGGTGGCAGGGGGCTCATCAGCATAGAAGATTGTGTCCAGAGAGCTAAAATAGTCCTAGAAAGATATGTGCAAACAAATAGTGAAGAAATCATAAAGAGTGCGAGAGGTAGTGCAACAAACAACAAAGTAGAAAACAATGGGACAGTACAGCAAACAAGAAAAGAAAGATGGGAAGAGAAAAAATTGTATGGCGAGTTAAAAAGGCAGATACAAGATGTAGCAGACGGGAAATCATGGACGTGGTTACGAAAAGGAAACCTTAAGAGAGAAACGGAATCGCTCACCATGGCAGCCAAAAACAAAAGCATAAGGACAAACTACATAAAAACAAAAATCGACAGAACACAGACAAACAGCAAATGCCGCATGTGCAGTGAAAGAGATGAGACAGTAAACCATATAACTAGTGAATGTAGTCAACTCGCCCAGAAGGAGTATAAGCATAGACACGATAGAGTAGCAACGATGATACACTGGGAACTAATCAAACAAACGGGATTCAGCCATGTGAAAAAGTGGTATCAGCACAAGCCAGAGGCAGTTTTGGAGAATGACAACCATAAACTACTCTGGGACTTTGGCATCTAAACTGACCACCTCATCCAGGCAAGAAGACCGGACTTAGTAATAGTAGACAAAAAAAGGAAGGCCTGCCAAATAGTAGACGTTGCTGTACCTGTAGACCATAGAGTTAAAAAGAAGGAGAGTGAAAAACGGGAAAAATGCCAGGATCTAGCAATAGAGTTAAAGAAGACGTGGAACATGAAAACCAGGGTAGTACCGGTCATAGTGGGCGCACTAGGAGCAGTCCCCCAAATGCTGAGGGAGAGACTGGAGGAGATCGGGATTAGGGGAAGGATTGAGACCGTACAGACCATAGCACTACTGGGAACTGCACGGATACTGAGGAAGGTGCTAGAGATATAAATACTGTAACGAATTTTAGCCCTGACATAATAGGTGAAAGAGAGAGGAGACGTTAGCTGAAGACCTGAGGAGACTTATTGTCACTCAGCCTTCAGCGATAACCACTGGGCAACTGGTGTGAAACTGTAAACCGCATAATTACTGCGACCTATGAGTACTAGGAGAGGAGGACTGGAGACTTGAGGAGACTTGCTGTCACTCAAACTCCAGCGGTTACCACCAGGCAACTGGTGTGAGATTCCAAATAATAATAATAATAATAATGATAATAATGATAATAATAATAGGAACATAAAAGCCAGGGTTGTGCCGGTCATAGTGGGCGCACTGTGAACTGTCCCAAAGACACTGAGAGCGAGACTGGAGGAGATCGGGATAAGGGGAAGGATTGAGACTGTACAGACCACAGCACTACCAGGAATTGCACGGATACTGAGGAAAGTGCTAAAAATATAAAGACTGCAACGTTAATTGTCAACAGTGATCCAACAGAGGAAGGGAAATGAAAGCGGAATTGCAAACCGCAGCACTGACATGATAGGCGAAGGAGAGAAGAGATGATGGCTGAAGACCTGAGGAAACTTATTGTCACTCAGCCTTCAGCAATGACCACTGGGCAACCGGTGTGAAACTGTAAACTACAGTATTACTGTGGCCTATGAGAACTAGGGGAGAAGGGCTGGAGACTTGAGGAGACTTGCTGTCACTCAAACTCCAGCGGTTACCACCAGGCAACTAGTGTGAGATTGCAAAATAATAATAATAATAATGATAATAATAATAATGATAATAATGATCGACAATATATCTGTATCTTGCATAAATGAATCGCCGTATCCTGCATGTTTACCAGAACTAATAATCCAAAAGATATCTAAAATCATCTAAAAATAAAAGATCTTTCATCTAAATTATCTAAAAAAGCAATAGATCTTTCATCTAAAATTATCTAAAGAAAACAAAAACGATAGATCTTTTATTTCAAATTATCTAAAAATAAATACCAGAACAAGGTTTGCGAATCGTCGGTCCAAAACGTCCATAGGGACTCCAAAAAGCATTTTTTGAAGAATAAAAAAAAAACTTTTTCAAATCGTGTGTAGTGTTGTACTCAATCCCTGAATAGATTTTTGAGAGGGAGTTCAATTTGCAATGTAAATATATCCTAAATTGATCCTTTAGTTTGTGTTCAGCAGCGTCCACGCTTGATCTTTGAGAATTCAGACTTCCTTTCCCAGTGATCACTGCACAACAAATCACCCCTTTTGCCAATTTTTGAATTGATCACCCCAACACCGTATGCTGCCAAAAGACCTTGGTCACTTGATGGTTTCTATTGTGTGAGTAACCAGACCTGGATTTTTTTTATTCCTTCCGATCAACGCTGCATATTTATCGATCGTTGAATTATGACAAGAGAGTTGTGATAAAAAGCCGCTGAAATAAGATTGAAGATAAACTAGATGAATATTAACCGGGCAAGTCCCCATGTTGAAAACGAGTTTCGTTTCTTGGTCTGTCTTCTAGTCGGATTTGCATGTGAATCGGAACAGTTACGTACAGTGTGTTACAAGTGTCAATCAGTCAAATGTTTGTCTTAATACATCGTTTATAATACTTTTCCAATATTCGATGGCGTTCCATCTCTCTCTGTTAATCATTCTCATCTTACAATCGCTTACATTGACTTTGCACTTTGGAGGCATACAGTACATACAAAGTTACAGAGTTAACGACTACCATAATCTGTAGTTATCCCATGAGCCGATGAACCGCCGAGGACGCGCAATGTTTTGATGTGCTCCACAAAGTAGTGCACCGTTCGTTATTACGAACTGTTGACTGTGACCTGATTAAAAAAAAGTAGTTTCATGACAATCTGTTCGTAAGTACAAATTGTCCGTAAGTCAGATGTTCTTAACTCAGGGACTTCCTGTAATAAATTATTCATGTAAGAAATTCTAAAACTATTACATTCTGTACTACTTAATCATCACGTTTCCCCCTTCATGATCGAATAGTCTTGCCAATTCAGGAGTTTTTCATCTAGATCCAGTGGGTGATTCAGGATTTTTAAGTGGAAAGTAGTTTGTTTTCTATGCTGTTAACATATTTTCAAAATTTTATGTTAAGTAGGTGGCAGCATGTTTTAATCCCTTTGAAAATGAGCAGTGAACGAGAAAACTTAATCTCGACGTTTTTGGTTGCGTCTAAATACAAAAAAATAAATTGCTACCAAGACGATGGATGTAAAACTAGACGTTTCTAACCGAAGTTGAAATATTTTAAGAAGATTCTGGCAAAATCTTGATATTTTGGATAAATTGTAAAGTTCGATGCCAAAGATGAATATGCATGGTTCAGTGGTAATTTTCTAAGTTTCACGCTGCACTGGTGCAGGTGGTTAGTGTTATACGATCATATCAATACCCCTACTAACAGGTAAAGCTCCTACTGCTACACTTACTAATGATACTAATACTAAAAAGTCAATTAGGTCCCTTAGCTATAACGCCACTTACCTAAACAACACACATTAAAGATGTCTCTTATCTCTTGTCTTATTTCTTGTCTTATTAATCTTCCATCTTAATCCTATAACAACTCATCCATGCACTGTCCATCAACATATAAAAGTTAGCAATCTAGAATAGTAGATATTAGGGTAGTATTTTCGATCTACATTGGCAGCTTTTCGCTAAGATTAATTTGCGATACAGGCGTCCTCATTATAACGCTGGTGTTGGGGCTCTTGAAGCGAACCAAGTTATAACTGAGCCTTAATAACCAGGGTTGCCAATTTATCTATTTTAGGGCTGGATCTAGCCCTTTTGGAGCTAGATTAATATTTCGGGTCCATTACCCATCTGCGTTATATCGCGAATCACGTTATAACGAGGGAGACTAGTACTATTACTTCGAAAATGGAATCTAAACCCTAGTCAATAAACCAATTTCAAATACAATTTAAGTAACTGTTAGAAACCGTCAATAAAAAAACTGACACCAAAATATCAACATATGCTTCTCTCAGTTTTCAAGCTGGACTGGGTAATCGGCTAGCTGCCTGGTTATGTACGTATCACGCGTTCAGACTGCACCAATGTAGCTAAAAGGCGGAAATTTTGAACGTCCACTCATTATTATGTCTAGGAAAAACGTTATTTGTTAAAATATGTTTCAAGTAGGTCTTTCGTGGAAGTTCAATTTGCCATGCATATTTATGCTAAATGGATCCCGCTGTTTGTGTCCACCCATTTTTTTTTATTGTGCTTCTAAAAATCATATATATATATATATATATATATATATATATATATATATATATATTGTGAGTGGTTGTGCGGGTGTAGTGTTTTTTAAACTGTTTTTAGTTTTCTCAATGTCATCTCTTACTTAACCAGTGGATAACCACTGGTTAAATAAGAGATGACAAATGGTCAATCACAGTATCGGTTCACTCTAAACCTAGAAATCAATTTTTCTATGTTTAAAGTAGTTACCGGACCGACTAGAGTTAATGTCTACGGGCTATAACTTCTTTTGCCCAACAGATTTGAATTGACACTATGCAGCATTGAGAGGCCAATAAAATTCTCTTTAAAACGATATACAATTGCAATTCATCCAAATCTAAGTCATCTGAGGGGAAATTCTACAAGATTACTCAGGCTGATTTCCCTTAGCTCAAGTAAGTAGCATTATTAATTTAAGTTTGAACTTGGCTCGCTGATTCTATTCTCTGCGCCGTTTACTGTTCGATAACTCCACACCTGAATATTCCCTTTTTAAATGTGACGTAAATCGACAGCTCTAAGAAGGGCAGGAATTTCATGTTAAGACCAGATTTGAATTGTTTAACAAGATATCAATTGATTCGAAGAGAGGATGGTTAAAGAGAGACGGCGTTCTTAACAAAGAGGTAGGGGTTGGGGAATACGAGAGAGAAAAGAAAAGAAAATTTCTTTTTTACGTCGTATTATTCCTTAAAAAAAAAATCAATTATTGAGATGAAAAGATAGAATACAAAAAAGAAAAGAAAGAGAGGAAGAAAGAAAAAAAAGAATGCAGATTAAACGGTGTTTATAACTAATGGTGACACTTCATACGTATATAAGTGAACGATTGGGAATGAGACAAACCCAGGAGACAATGTTTGTTAATTAATTGACAGCCTAATTAATTAGTATGCTATACATGTTTCGGGAAGGGTTCGCTTCTTCAGTATCATGTAAGTACCTTTTAGTAGTCAAAAGTGGTTAAAATGTTAGATTTCCACAGAAAACAAATTTAACATCAAATGTTTTGCTTTGAAAGCAAAAATGGAAATGAAAAATGAAGATTCATGGAGGCTACTGTGGCGAGCCCAGACAGTTTTTTGTAGGAGAAGGAATCTGTGGTGGTTTGGTTGGCTCTTTTGTTAGAAGTAGCAGCAGCGGTTATGGATATTTTATTGGTGGTTTTGGTCAGAACAGGTTGTCATGGTTATTGTGAATCTAATTCATGGTCCAATGTTGTGCTGCTTGGGTACTAAGGTATAAAGTCCTTACATATATATGTTTATATGTTAAATTTCCCATAGGTGCATTCATGCATGCATAACCGTAAAAGCTGGGTATCAATAGTGGTATATTAATTGTATATCCGTGTATACGGTGGGGTTTTGATGATAATAGAGTGGAAGTAATAGAAAATATTCAGGAGTATACCGGTTGCGGGTTATGGGGTCAGTACTATCCCTAGTAATAATCAAGGTGATGTTGGATATTCTGTAACCTTAATAGTCATTGTAGATATGAGTAATAGAAGTAAAATATCTTGATGTCAATTGCTAAGGGTCTAGATGGATATTTGTGACGTTCCTAATATTTGATATATGTATAAGAATAGTCAAGTATGGATAGGGTAAAATAAGTTTGTAACATTGATTATATATAGGCGGGAGTTTTGATTATATAGGTGAGGCTATTGAGGAGAATAAGAGTATATATATATATATATATATATATATACTTTTTCTTTTACCAATGAATTCTATGGCATTTCTGATGATATCTTTCCTCTTGTTTTTGATACAATAATCACATACTTCTGTTTCGGACGTTTTAAGGAGAAAAATTTTAAGGAGAAAAATTTTATGGAGAAAATAATTGAAAAATTAATTGGAAGCAAATTTTTAAAAAATAATATTATTAATGTTTTTTTTTATTGCTAAAACAATTGTAGCCAAGTGTTGCCAAATGTTGTCAAAAATTGTGTATGCATGATGCATAAACAGCCAGTCAGCCAGACCAACTTGAAAACTGAAGAAACTTATGTTGTCAGTTATGATGATTATCTCCGTTGACGGTTTCCAAAAAATCTGAGTATCCAGAAACATAGAAACAGGCGTGCTTGTGAAATTCACCAGGTTCACTACAAGGTTACGGGTTCAAGTTGTGTGTGAGTCAGCGAAGAACAAGCAGAGGCACGGGATGGGATGTATAATGGAATTGGGTACACACGACCCCTCAGAATATTCCGTTGGACACTCCGTAGGACGAGTGAAATCCGACGAATCGATACATCGAATTCCGTAATTATTGTTCTCTTTTTTTTTCTTTCATTCTAATATTCTGATTCTTATATTCTGCTATTCTAACAACAACTAACACGTCACTCTTCTATACGCGTTTGTTTCATCAATAGCCAACAACAGCGTCCACATGTACTGGTGGGTGTGGCTAAATACCCAATCTAAGATCCTCCCACCAGAAAACCCCACCCTTCAACAAATATACAGGTCATCCCCACTATCCGAAAGTAAACCGTTCTTAAAAAAAAAAAAAATAATCGCAAGCCGAGATGGCGTAAAGCGAAGAAGCAAATACCGTTTGTTCATGGGAAAGATTTTTGGGCGTTTCGACCCTAAAAAGTTGTGTGTCAATGTTAAGCGGAGTCGTCGAAGCTTCAGGCGACAGGAGGCATAGCACAGGAGACTGGGGTGTTGGGGAGAGAGGGAACAGATGCATGCTGCCTCTATAACGGCTTGCTGCAAAATAAATGCTGAATTCTATTTTTGCTTTTTTCTTCGTAGAAAAGAAAAAAGTTGGCGTAAAGCGAAATTCCCAGAAGTGAGGGATTCCTGGGCTTATATCTTCCAAGGACTTCGACTGATAATACCAATCACCGGCAAGTATGACAGAGGGCAATAAATGTGGGGCACCCTGTGACATGGGCGTCTGCTACCATTTTCTAAGTGCAGGGGCATAAGGATACATTCAGAATAAATCTTAGTGGCAACCCTGTTACCAGCAAAGAATGATACCATGTTTTGATATTGGTGCATAAAATCTGGGTTACAAAAAGCAAATGTACAACACATTATCTCTTATCGACTTCATGGTTCCAACTTTCAACCCCATTGGTGAGAAGGCCTGATAATAGTCTGTGGGACCCGCTAGCTAACCATTGTTCCAAAGTGAGGTGTCCTTCCGGCAACATTTTTTTTTCAAAAGCGTTTTTGAGTATATGGGTTTTTTACAGTTGGGAGTTACAGCCCTTCTCTTTCACTCTGGCTTGGGGCCGGCAGGATGGCCTTTGCTATTTATCTTCGACTGGGGGGGGGGGATTGGATTCATTTATGCCTTTCCCAAGGGAATTTGTACGATGTGAACGGAAGCAACCTTGTCCGAAATTTGAGCTGGTAACCATTTCGCCACTTGCACTTCTCAGCAATGATAACTATCGCTATTTATTAATTGCAGTGTTGCCATATATACTTTGTTATTCATATCTGAAACTATCTTTAAAATGGCTAAAATCGGCTAGATTGTTCATTTCCAGCTAACTTTATAGCTAAAATTGTTGTATATTTTGTTAAACCGGATAGGCGATATATCCTAGTTTTAATTAAATCAACTTTTGATTGTATTTAATTTTTCGCCGATTTCGCAATTTCGTCAATACAAGGACTCCAGAAGTAATTTATAAAAATGTTCATATTCTTTTATTAGGCTTACAGATTTATCCGGCTCTCGTAGATTTTTCTCGGTTAGATTGGAAAAAAATTAGCCCGATCTAGCCGAAAAAATAGCTAATTTGGCAACCCATTAGTTGTATTCCTGCAGCCTATCTTCCGTCTCTGGCTACAGCAGCTGAGATTGGTATTGGAACTACTAGAGTTACTGATAGAGTTTACATGACGGGGAATGAAGGCGCGGCTAATGTGTTCTCTTTTCGAATCGGTGGAAGGACCCCAAAGGCCCCCCAAAATGCCCATCCTTATGAGAAGCACACTTGCTTCTTTTTCTCTCTTTCTACAGGTTGGCAACACACCGGCACACAGACATACACATAAGCATGCGAACACATACGAACTCAAACACACGAACACATATGCTCACAAGATGACACACACGCATGCACGCAAATGCACACACACAAAAACGCACACACTTATGTATACATACACAAAATAAAACAAACGTACGAATCGGGGGGTGCATCCTCAAGCCCCAAAATAATTCCCCCCTTGAGAAGTGCTCTTGCTTCGGGTTGGTTACTCACGCTCACACACGCACACTCGCATACGAACGAACACAACACGTAAAGGTATACGCTCACATGATGACACACATACGCACACACGATGCACATGTGGACACTCACAAATGCGAACACACGAACACACACACACAAAATAAACACACGCACACACTGTTCTCTTTTGAGGTCATTATTATTTCTTTTCTCTTTCTTAGGACTCTCTTATTTTCTTCCTTGTCTCAGTCTTTTTCTCCCTCGTTTTTTTTCTTTGTATTTTCTTTCTTTTCTTTTCTTTCTTTCTTTTCTTTTCTTTCTTTCTTTTCTTTCTTTTCTTTCTTTCTTTTCTTTCTTTCTTCCTCTCTTTTTTTCTTTCATTCATTCATTAATTCATTCATTCTTTCTTTCTATTTTTCGTCTCACCTTTTTTTTTTCTACATTTCTTTCATATTTCTCTTCATGAGCTTCACTTACTCGAACCGGCGAGTGCATCAGGCACACACACACATACACAAAAACACACACACACACAAACACACACACACACATGCACACACACACACACACACACACACATACACACACGTACACAGACACACATAGACACACATATGCACACACACAAACACATGCAGATAGACACAGACACATGCATACAAATACACATTCATGAACACACTCGCACACACATACACACAAAGACACACACAGAGACACACGGACACACAAAGACACACACTCATACACACACAAACATACACACGCAGACACAGACAAACAAACATACAGACGTATACACACATACAAACACATACATATGCACTCGCACAAACACAAAAAAACACACAAAGACGCAAACACATGCAACCACATACAGACACAAACACAGGCACGCACACACATACAAACACATACATATGCGCACACAAGAATACACACAAAACACTCAAAGACACAAACACATGCAAACACACATGAACACAGACACGCACACACATAAAGCTCTGATGGAAGAGGTTGAATAAATGTAATCAATCTTTCTCTCTCTTTTTCTTACTCACGCATCCCCTCTGACTACCATCCACCCATATACTTGCTCTCTCTGTCTCTCCGTCTCTCCCCCTCTCTCTCTCTCGAACGCACACGATGTTACTTGATATACAGAGAAGGAATACAGGTTGGTTTATCTAACACTATTTCTATGAATTGGTTTACATACCCGTCAAAATGAACACATACATTACACACACATGTCTAATCTCTCTCTCTCTTTTAAGTTCGCATATGCACCCCATGACTACCCCATGACTCCCCCCATACACATACACACAACAGGAACGAACTAAGGGGGTTGGAAGGGGTGCCGTACTCTCAATGTTGTTCATATCGGTTAATTTCTTCCTTTATTCAGCCTGTATTCCCACTTTGTCGGCAAATTGAAGGGAATCTATGCCCATTAGAGACCTGCAACCCCAATAAAAAAATAATTAGATACGCTTCTGACACCCGGGCCATATTATTGCTTATATGCAAACTATGTCAGGACGTAGGGCCCAAGTTATTGAGGCTGGGGGCTCTCAAATGAAACATAAATAGAATAATTACTTATTACATTTAGCACGTGAATAATAAAAAAACATATAAATTTGGTGAAATCCCCCTTTTTCAAGTTTGTACTATTAGATGTTTTATTTTAACATTTGTAAGTAACTATTAAAACTATCTTTATAATTCATGAACTTACTGTTCAGATCTCGCGTAATTTTAAAATGATGAGCCCAAAATTATGGGTGGTGTAGGGCCTGTTGTGGTCTTAATCCGGTCCTGTCAGACACACACATTCTGTCGATGTGTCTGTCTGTCTCTGACACATGAATATTTTCTTGTTGTATCTTCCTCTAACTATACCGAAATAGAGATTTTTATCCTCTCCTCATATCACCCTCCTTACTCTCCCCGTTTTTCTATCAAAGCTTCTCTTATCCTGTCGCCACCGATTCTTTCTCTCCCTTTTTAACCAGTCCGTTTTCTACCATGTTGCTTGCTCCGCCAACATCTGCGTTACTTTCCAACCTATGAAACTTCTCCCCTTTCCCTTTGCATTATGTAGAACAGTGTTGGTACTCGAACTTTATTGTATGACGACACGCCAAGAGAGAGAGAGAGAGAGAGAGAGAGAGAGAGAGAGCGAGAGAGCGTAAAAAGAGAGGGTAAAACGGAGAATAAGAAGAAAGTAGCAAGAGAGAGTAAAAGAAGAGGAAGGGTTGCAATTTAGAGAAGTGAAGACAGTGAGAGGCAGACAGTCACAAACAAATGCAGAGAGAGAGAGAGAGAGAGAGAGAGAGAGAGAGAGAGAGAGAGAGAGAGAGAGAGAGAGAGAGAGAGAGAGAGAGAGAGAGAAAACGAACAAAGGGAGTACCCCAGAACCGAATCCGCTGGGACGGCTTGGTTGCAGCCCTGTACTGCATAAGCAGTTTAAAAGAAAATAAACATACATAAAACAAATGAGACTAAGAAATACATTAGACTCACGCGGCAAGAATATAAAAATGAAATGAATTAGACCAAAACATTTCAGCCGTCAATGAACAAAACTTTCATATCTGCATATTGATACATCGACTCATCCCATCTTATCCCTTTTGTAAGTCGCTAAAAAAGATGAAATAAAACCACCAGTTGTCAACTCTGGAGGAAGCGGGACGGACACAATACTCGTACTGGACACTTTCAAGGCTCGAAAAATAGCTTGTGGAAAAAATTACGCAGCACACCTGGGAGATAGTTGCAGTAGACTATCTGAGTCTGTATTACGCAACACCAGTAGTTCCCAACCTTTTCCTTACCAAGGACCACTTTCATTTGAATGAATTTCCCGCCAGACTCACGTCTTTTAAAAGGTCTGCCTACTCAACAAGCTTACAGACCGCATAGTAATACCTTGATGGAACGTCCCAGGAGCCGGTTGACCCCAGCTTGGGAACCCTTGATGTAGACAGTCGTGAATTTACGCAATCAAAGATGAACACACAGACACAGGCATCTCAATTATCGGGAAGGCCTGATTGGAAAATCTGAGATCAATACACAACAACGTTAATCTATTAATCTGACAACTGTTGTTGCTCTTCCTCTCATAACTCTGTTCGTTTCATGTAATTTTTTTGTTCAACCGTGAAGTTCACATGATGTAGTAAAAAATTTCAGATCAAAATTCGACAGGCAATCACGTGTCAGGCTACGAATTTATTGATTCATCATCATATCCTCGAAATCACGCACACACATATATATACACTCACATACGCACACACGCGCGCACACACACACACACACACATATATATATATATATATATATATATATATATATATATATCAATACAGACAGGCGTGCATATATATATATAAACACACGCGAACACACACACACATATAAATATATGTATATATATCATCAGCCGTTACAAATCCACTGCTGGACAAAGGTCTTTCACGTCTCATTCCATGACTAGCGTGATCGTTCTAATCTCAGTTATGTTTTAATTTTTGGTCTCTGGTGTCTTTTCCTACTGCGTTCACTGTCCCAGAGACTCCGATTAATTAGCCTTTGACCTAATCTGTTGTTTTTGTTTGTTTTTTTTTTTTTTTTAACTCTATAAGCCCGCCCCGTCTCCAAAATTATTTGTACGATATCTGTCAACTTGGTCTCACCGTACTTTTATTAATAAACACACACAAAAAGATTTTTATGGAAAATGTCTTAGAATTATACGTTTAAAAATACCGAGAAACCCCAAGAGACTCAAAGGACGCATACATCTATCGACGTCATTGTCACTAAAAAAAAACTGAATTAAAATCATCATCTGTTACAACGATGCAGGGGAGGTAACTGCAAAATATTCCTGGATCCGGTTCAAAGTTTAATCAATTATTCTTTCGCTCATATCCAACACTTCCACAGAATTTCATTGAAATTCATTGAAAACTTTTGGAGATATTGTGTAGTCATATAATCAAGATGCAGGGGAAGTAACTGTAAAAAATCTTGGATCTGCACCAAAATTTATTCAATATTTTTTTTAACCATGGCACATCCTCACATAAAATCTCGTTTAGATTCATGGAGAACTTTTGGAGATATTGTGTGAGCAAACAGTTATGGATGAATGTATATATTACTTCTATCATCGTTGGCAGAGGTGAGTCAGACTTATTCCTTGTGAGAAAGTTACTGCTGGATTATAAGACGAATTGTTTACCACGGGTTTACGGAAGAGTACCACTCACAGACGAACCCTACTCATAATAACCATCTTCATCTTCCGTTTTGTCCTCTCTCTCCCCAATCCATCTTCTCCAACTACTACTACTACTACTACTACTACTACTACTACCATAACTAGTAATGCTACATATCAATTTTCTCGGTTGTATCATGCTGGATTGATATGAAACTTGGTGGTTTCCTGCTACTACTACCATAACTAGCAATGCTACATATCAATTTTCTCGGTTGTATCATGCTGGGTTGATATGAAACTTGGTGCTTTCCTGCTACTACTACCATAACTAGTAATGCTACATATCAATTTTCTCAGCTGTATCATGTTGGATTGATATGAAACTTGGTTCAGACCTCCAGGCGAACCATATCCATTTTCTTGCTCCTCTCCCTTCTCTTGCTACTACTACCACGGATGGTGGGCGTACCGTTGAACTTATAGTTCTTGTTTGAGTTGAATTTCCGTACCGGTGAATACGGTGTTAAATCTATGAACAAAGTGATTTTGGCGCGATTAAAAAGAGTAAGAATACATTCAGAGACAGCACATCTCTGCCTACTCAAATGTTACTAAAAACTGAATGAAAATCAGTTCATATATAGCTACAGTGTGTGTATGGGGATGACTGTAAATTTTGATTTTTTTTCAATTTCTTGACTATTGTTTTAGTGTATAAGATATGTCTCGATCAGAAAATATTGTATGGATCCGCCACAGAATTCAATCAATTCTTTGTTAGTTTATATTCCAAACCTCAAGAAAATTTCATTGGAATTCATCGAGAACTTTTGGATGTATCGTGTGGCTGAACAGACGGACATACACAAGTGAATACATATACCTCTCTCAACTTCGTTGACAGCCCGGTAAAAAAACAAAACAAAACTATTCTAATAATATATACCTTCTGAAATTTTTCAATAAAAATAAAAACTTTATTGTAAGACGGTACATGGAGAACTCACGCGACGGTGAGCACACCGACTGTAAAAATGAAATGAATAAGACAAACTTTTATATCAGCACACTGATAAACGCAACCACCACACCTTTTCCCTTTCATCTGTCACGAAAAAGATTGAGGTCTCACCAAATCTAGTGATACAACCACTGAATTCGAAACTCTGTGGCGGAAGTAGGACAGACATAACACATGTACTGCATTAACTCGAGACATGATGTACACTTTTTTGAATTAGTAAGAACTTACGCAGTGCACTTGGGAGATAGTTTCGGCACACATTAGAAACTTGGGCTTTGACTCACAGATGTGGAGCCTTTATACACGTACGCATACATATCATACATCGCAAACATATATAGACTGGTTTTGAAGATTAGCTCAGCCCTATTTGGTATATCGCTCTGTTCTTGGGAGATTGGAGCTACACAATCTTCCCATCTACTAGATCCTGTGTTGAAACTTGATAAACAAAAAAAAATGCATTAAAGAAGGGATTTCGAAAATTGATTTTCAAAGTAGACAAGACCAATGCATTTGGAAAATTGGCGCAGCACAATCTTCCAACTGATTGTTTTTGCTATATAGTTTTGGATTGTACTAGGGAAATTTTAGTAAACGTAAGAAATCAAAATTTTTGGTATTTATTTCTAAAGATAGTCAGGCCTTCTGAATTGAAAGACTGACGCAACACGATCTTCCTAGGCATCATTTTCCCAATTTGGCCATTCGTTTGAGCAGAGTAAATGTGAAAAATCAAATTTTAAAAAAATCAGTGTTTCGAACATTGATTTTTAAAGCGGACAAGCTACTAACACTTGAAAAGTTTGTGCTACACAATCTTCCAACGTTAGATTTTATTTATTTATCTTTGTGCGGAACAAAGCTTTCCTTGGTTCATATAAAAATGAGGATTTTGGATTTCGATTTTCAAATCCATTTGGAGCTACTCAGTCTTCTTACACCCTGCTTCTACCTATTTGGCCTGGTGCATTACTAAGCACAGCTTGGTGAATATTTTCTTTCTTACTTTCTTTCTCTCTTTCTTTTATTCTTCAATCTTTCTTTCTTAGTTCATCTCATTCATTTCTCATTTTCTTTCTTTTTCCTTTCGACCATCCTTTTTTTCCTTCCTTCTTCCTGTCTTCCTTTCTCCCCCTTCTCCCTTTCTCCCTCCCTTCCTTCGTTCCTTCCTGCCTTCCTTCGTAACACTGTCCCCTCCCCCACCATCAACGCCCCACCTACACCAACAGACGGACAAACGTACACAACAGCCATAACCAAACGGATGGACTTGTTCACTAAATGCAATATCTGTTCGGGCTTGTCATTTTCGCTGAAACATCTCTACCTACAAACAATCGCTGACACGTGCGAAGATAAAACAGAAAGCATACTAGGCTCTCAATATACAATATGGGAGATTTGTACGGAACCACTTTCGACAGTATCATGAGAACACGCCGAATTTAATTTGAAGGAAAAAAAAAAGAAAAAAAAGACTTTTATGTATTTGCGATTTTTTTTTATAAAGTTAAAATATAACTTTCTTTTTTGAATTGCTCGGAAATTACAATTCTGACCAAATCAACATTACCGGACCAAGAAACGATTGTCAGTATTTAAAAAAAAAAAGAAAAAAAAAACAACTATTGATTCAAAGTATAATGATAGGGAAACACGTGCGATTGTATTTATTTTTAAGTGTTTAAAAAACCCAGGCACGGCTGGGTATTTCTGCTAGTTTACAATATTGGATATTTACACGGAACTTACGGCGGTAGCATAAAAAAAAACAGACTGAATTTTAAACTAAGAAAGAACATTTTTTTCGTATTATCACGGGTATTCGATACTTTTATTTCTGCAAACATAACTCATTTTCAAGTACTATTTATTTTTGAAGAGTATTTTCTTTCATCGTAAACGTAAGTGCTTTATACTGGAACTGCACAGATCGTCATTCTACAGCCGTTAGCAATGATATTATGGTGATTTCTTTCTTTATTTTCCTTCTATAAACCATTATTATAACTTTTTGTCTAGTATTTCTTTAATTTTGTATTTAGTTGCTCACTCAGACCGTCAGTCTACATCAACGCGTAGATCGGATACAAAGAATACACAGACCGGATTTAACGTAAAAGAAAAAACGATTGTTTTCTATTATTACGGAAACTCTGTTCCTACACGTGGATCTATGGATGCCTAAACCGAAAAGAAAGAAAAAGAAAAAAAAGTTACTCTCACAACCGAACTCTACCAGCGCCAATAACCATTTTTTTTACCAGGGCCGGAGAATCAATCAAACACTCCAAACGGTGAACGGACGAGAAATCAACTTTTATTTCAACTAGCTAAAACTCGCTCTTAACCCCGTTATAGAAGCAGCGCACACCCACCCTCCTCTAAATCCCAGTCTCCATTACCTCCTAACAACTCAACTTCCAACGACTTGGACTAACATACTATCATCATTTTTGGGTTAGTGAACGCTACAAAAAAAAAAAAAAAAAATCCCCATGTTAATTAATGATAAGTGCTCGTGAACGCTCCTTTTTTTATTAGAATTTCCATCAACATAAATTTCAGTTGCTTTTCAGTGCAGTTACTCGGAACGTCAGTACACGGCTGTAAGCATTGATATTATCTTGATTATTTTTTATTCGATGAAACACTGTCAACCATTAGTGTAATTCTGTCATCTTAAATTCTGTTGCTTTTCATCACTAACGAGACTGTCAGTCTACGGTAGTGAGTGAACAGCGGAGATCAGAAATTAAAAGGGGGAAAAAAAAATATCAAAATCTGGGCGAAACTCGAAACAGCCTCCATTTCACCCCAGAAAGCATTACTTTTTAAAGACAACAAATTGAGTTATCAACGCCTTCAGGTTTACAAAGGTCAGATTTAACCCTTAAACAACGGATGCACGAAGTAACTTACCCTTGTTTATCAGATAATAACTCACACCACGTATTTAGTATATACAAATCTCACTTACTACTTACTCAAAAAAACAAAAACAATGATATTAGATTTCTTTTTATTCGCAGATATTGTTAGTCTGTGTTGAGCTTTTAAGAACATTTTGCCACCCTGATAAAGTTTTTTTCTCGTACACTGAATTACTTGGATTACTATCTTTATCTTTACTGTTAGAGTCACAACGTTTCGGCAATTGTACCCTCCGGTCTTCTTCAGGTATCTCGTATCTGTTAATTCTTCCAAGTTCTCTACGATGTCACTTGCCCCCTTCTTCCACTGAACTGGAGAATACGACTTTTTTACAGTACCTGACCCAGGGATTGGATTCATGACTGCCAAGCAGGTAATTTTCTTCAAACAACAAATTTAAAAAGGATTCAGAAAGCAGGAACAGTTTGAAATAAACAAACAGTGCAGTGAAGGATAACTGTAAGATTCGATTTTTAAATTTTTGGACTATTCTCTTGATATACATATTTAAAAATGTATCTCTCAATAAAGAAAAATCTTGGATCTAGCTTTTAATTTTCCCTTACCCCACAGCCCAACCTTCCACAAAAATCCATTCAAATTCATTGATAACTTTTGGAGATATTGTGTTTGCAGTATTACAGCCACGATGCAAGGGAGGTAATCGGAAAATATTCCTCGAACATCCCCTAAATTGATTTGGATCTTCTTCACCTCACTACCCACCCTCCCAAAAAATTTCATAAGAATCCATTGAGAACTTTCGGAGATATTGAGTTGACAAACAGAGACACGAGTGGATACATATATACATCTTTCAACTTCGTTTGCAGTCGTAAATAACAAAAATCAATGTCAGTTAGGATTTTTGAAATATTCAATAACTGACCAATCAATCTGAATTGACAGTTCAATCAATCAGACCTGGAAACGTTTCCGCACAACTCAACCTAGGTATTGAACTCACGACCGCCAGACAAATTATCATTAAAAAAAAAACAAATTCTGATCGGACTCAAAAAAGGTTAAGTTCTAGGCGAGACTGCAGCCAGAATCCCTTTTATCTCAGGAAGCCTGCTTGATTATGTACGGCGAATGCGCTACCAACTGAGCTATTAGAACCATCGCTCAGAGAACTGGAACTTTAAAAAAAAAAATAACAATATCAGGTACATCTCAATTTACATGGTTTCATTCAATGTGGTTTCGTTATAGCGTCGTTGAGAAAAGAACGTATTGACACACGTCAATGAGTGATTTTTCTGATTCGACATAAGTTAGTCAAAAACTTCTAACACTACAATTAATTAGATAAGCTTGGCAGCTCAAAACTTCCTTGCTTCATTAAAATCTAAAAGGTCAACAAAACAGAATTCATTTCTCCATACAATATTTTAAAAAAAAACTACCCGTCTCACTCCAACTCTTTTATTGGTTGTCCTTGTAAAACGGGTTTGCAATCTTTGGTAAAACAAGACGGACCTGAGTTAAGCTTTACGTCACAGTGTCACTTTTATACGTGTATGACGTCATTGGTTCTTGGTCTGGTCATTGTCACCCGTCATTGATGTTACATACGAAAATAAAGTCAAAACTCAATTGTAGCAGTTTGACATAAATCTCTATTTATATAATGGCATATGGTAAAATAAATTTCACTTTACACTGTTTCTGTTAAAGTCGTGGTTTCCAGGAACCTAACAACGACTTTAACCGGGGGGTACCGATAATTCACTCAGCCGAAAAAATATACCAGTGCAAGCGAAGAAGCCAGTTGACGGACAAAAGATCAACATCAATTCGGATTTTACCAATACTGATCAACTGACCAATCGATAATCATCGGCCATTCAATCAGTTGGAACAAAACCCCTCTCTGAACTACCCAACCCATGGATTGAACTCGCGGCCGCCAGACAGATTGCTTCCTTGAGATAACAAATTTGTAAAGGACTCGGGAAACAGGGACTATTAAAAACAAACAAAGAAGTTGCCCTGTCGACTGAAAAAGCGGGGAAATTACTCGGCAGCTGATAACTACCACGATCAATACAACTTCGGGTTTTACCAATATTGATATACTGACTAAACGATCTAAACAGACGATTCGATCAATTGGAATAAAACCTTTTCCGTTGCGACTACCAGCGCTATTGTCGCCATGTCTACTGTACTTTCAGACTCTGACGATGTCACTGATAATGAAACAGCCATTAGAACGGTTTCTACTGTAAGCAATATCATAATAAGTACGCTGTTTCAGAGCCTGAAAAGCGCGAACTTTTCCAGCACCAACGACCCCCACAGTAACATTTCCAGCGCGTCAAAGGACAATGCCAGCAACAATTCAATCAATTACTGGGGTCATACTTCTTATCCTCTGCTCCAAAACTTCAGCTCGGAGATTTACGACCAAGCCGAGGTCTACGGTAACCGGACCCCCGTGAACTATTCCTGGCCTGCGTGGACCACAGATATACGGATTCCCTTTTATATCATCATTCTTGTATTGGCCGTGGTCGGGAATACCCTGGTCATAGTGACTCTGGCCCAAAACAAACGAATGAGGACAGTGACTAATGTGTTCTTGCTTAACCTGTCTATAAGCGACCTCCTCCTTGCAATTTTCTGCATGCCTTTTACACTGATACCGTCAGTCATGAGGAATTTTATATTTGGAGAAACCGTCTGCGTTCTTATTCGCTACTTACAAGGTAAGTTTTTTTTTGGTTGAGTTATCGGCTCATACAATGCGCCACGTGGTTGACTATACTTTTTGTCTGTAACGTTTGTCAAGGGAGATAATTTCATAAATTCTTCTTACATGGTAGTCCCCTCATTTATTTCGTATGACATACGCTATACATTAAAATCATAGTCGATCAATACTTCTGGAGGGCATGTTAATATAACTGTTTTGTTTTTGAATACCCGAAACCGTCACAAGGTAAACAACTGATGACCCCAACAAGAAAAGAAAACCACATAGTATCATAAAATCAAAAATCTATGTGAAACATATAAAAAAACACTGAAGAAAATAACATAAATTAAAATAACAGATACTAGGAAATAAGTGACTAAAATGACACAAAAAATCTTTGTAGAAAGTTTTTGTTTAAAGCTGTAAAGCTTTCTAGACTATATATATATATATATATATATATATATATATATATATATATGTATATATATATATATATATATATATATTTGAATGTGTGTGTAGTGTGTGTGTAGAGAAAGAGTGACATACAGAGAGAGGGAGAGAGAGAGAAAGGGGGGAGAGACAGGAAGAGTGAATAAGAAGAAAAAGAAAAAACAAATCTCAGTTTAAATCTTCCATAAATAACTCTTGTTTTAATTCTTTTGACAGTGACCAATCATCTAAGTTTTTTCAATTTGTATGATTATCTTATAGAGGTTATTTTTATTTCGGCTAGACATTTTTGAAAATTAGAAATTTTAAATGAGCACAGTGCTTGGAAATTAATGTACGGACATCGTATTATACCTATCTATCTATCTATCTATCTATCTATCTATCGATCGATCTATCTATCTATCTCAGTCTGTTCATATGTATGTATGTATGTATGTATGTATGTATGTATGTATGTATGTATGTATCTATCAATCTATCTATCTATCTATCTATCTATCTATCGCAGTCCGTCCATATCTATCTATCTATCTATCTATCTATCTATCTATCTATCTATCTATCTATCTATCTATCTATCTATCTATCTCAGTCAGTTCATATCTATCTATCTTGTTATAATATATGAAGTACCATTTTTGTGTATTAGATTGAAGGATGACAACAACAACAACAACAACAACAACCGCAACAACAACAACAACAACAACAACAAGTAAAATATGACCGGTGCAGACTATGACACTGTCATGGAGCATTTCCTTCAGTCTATGTGGGACCCATCTTTCCAAATTTTTAACCTTCCTTATTGCCTTGAGATGGCATGATATGGTCGCTGTTTCTGTCCCCAAAGTCTCTGTAAAGGGGGTCAAACTGTTGTTTGTGTGTCGTTGGCCACTGCTGTAAAAAAAATCTCCATCAAAAACAGGTTTGGGTTTTCCTTTAGGTTCACTATAACTATCCATATTTCCAGATATAAATATATTGAACCAACGCCGGACAGTTGGCACTGTATGGTGTTCATTCCAAATGCTTTGCAACTCAGGCAGCATAATCTGTCAGTCTGTCTGTCTATCTGTCTATCTATCTATCTCAGTCCATTCTATCAATCTATCTCACTCTGTTACATATGCAACTATGATATTGAATTATATGCCATAGTCTGCCCTCTTTTTTTACCGGAAGACATTATTTCACCTGCAGGGCAACTTGTGGCAACTAATTCAAATAATTCAACTTTCCGATATTCAGCAATAAATTATATTTTCTCCGGGCAAACACGCACACATATATCTCTGTATGTATAGTGCATATATATATATATATATATATATATATATATATATATATATATATATATAGCACTACACATACAGAGATATATATACATGTATATATATATATATATATATATATATGCACTACACATACAGAGATATATCTGTGCGTGTTATACACACACACATACACACACACACACATATATATATATATATATTATCATGTATATATATATATATTCATAAATATACATATATATATTCATATATATATATTCATATATATATATATATATATATATATATATATATATACATATATGCACTACACATACAGAGATATATATGTGCGTGTTATACACACACACACACATATATATATATATATATTATCATGTATATACATATATATTCATATATATATATATATATATATATTCATATATATATATATATATATATATATATATATATATATATATATATATAAGATTATAAGTAACATTGGATTTATTTCATGATTAGTTTCTTGCGAATGGCCAAAGTCGTAATTGAGTTTTCCATTGAGTTCAATAATATATCTGGTTTCTGTTTTTCTTCAATATACTGTGCAGTCTTGTGATCTTTCAATGTGATGTTGAGAATAATTATTTTCTACGCACGTTGCTTGTTTCTCATTTTGGGGTTAAATCATATGTTTAGGTCCCATGTTCCAGCTCCGTAGGGGACTATCAGAATGATGCATTGGTTGTGCACCTTTCATTTTAGGACTAATGGGATTTTCTTGTTCTTAAAGGTTCAGTGTGCTCTTTGGAACGCTCTTCAACTTAGGGTGATTCTTCGCCTGATACATGCATAATATATATATATATATATATATATATATATATATATATATATATATATATGTATATATATATATATATATATATATATATATAACTACATTTCGCTACACTTAGACAAAATGTTTCGTTGTCTCACAATTTGATAGGCGAGTAGTTAAATGCTGGAAAACTTAGGAAACGCACACTAAGATATGCATTGTTATATATATATATATATATATATATATACATATATATATATTATCATGTGCGTAGGTGTGGGGTTTATTTATTTGATGTATTTCTGCCACATATGCTCATGTATAAGTCGATCCCTAAACTGAGGTGTTAATTCATATTTAGTTCCATATTCGCCGAATGGATCGACCCTTTAACACCAGACAGCATTGTGTCCAATAGAGTGTCAAGTTCATAAGGTCTAAACTGACTAATATGATCCATTAGGGAAAATACTTCATGCTTAAAAAATCGACTCGTACACCGGTATATACGGTATTCATTTTTCAAACAAACACGTCAAAGCTTGAATTCACTCTCATGATGCATGTATAGAAAGCAAATTCCGGCGGAAAAAAATGAAAAAGGGAAGAGAAAACCTCACAGTTGTATATTAGCGACGATTGTATTTCGAACCAAGAAGATGATAGCACTTTTGTTCTTTGCCCACTGACTTTACCACTACTCCACAACCCTTTCGTTTTCCTTTTTTTGCAAGAAAAAAAGATAATGTTTCTGGCAGCAGTGAAAGAAATAAAATGATTAAGGACAATAGTTTTGCAAATTTTGGTCCAAAATCTATTCTAGCAAGTGTTAACACTAAATCTGTATGTTGTGCATATCGCATCAGGAAAGACATAATTGTGAATGGTCAAGAATTAGGACAGGCTTTACTGATAGAATAAGGCTATTATATTTGTAACTAGTCTACCCGTGCCGCCAAAAATGACGGTATATATGAAATACATACGGGTATACACATTTCATATCAGAGATTCGCATTGCATTGAGTTTGGAGAATAACGTTCTGTTGACCAAAAACGTACTTTTCTTAATTTCGTTATTGTCTTTATTACATTTTCTATTTTTCTATTATTATTTGAATTCAGAGTTTTTATTATGTCATTTGAACATGAATGAAATTCTATTTTACATCGTCGGTTGAATGAATGACCAGTGGCTGTCGCCACGATTATGAATCACGATTGCAGTTCCCCATAATCCTAGAAATCAATTATTTTCTTCTGTTTTTTTTTCGAGGGGTTTGCCAGAATAAAGGAACGAAAACTTAGACAGGATTTAGGTAATGAAAGCTAAGCCGCAGGAGAAAATAACATATAGAACGGTATAGCAGAAGGAAAAAAAACCCCACAATGTTATTGTAACTAGGCGTGAATCAAACCGGCATAAAAACCGAACAGAAACTTGAAGACAGGATTTAGGCTATGAAAGCTAAGCCGCAGGAGAAAATAACGTGAAGAATGCTATAGCAGAAGGAAAAAAAAAACGTTATTGTCGCTAGGCGTGAATAAAACTGGCGTAAAAACAGAACGAAAACTTAAAGACAGGATTTAGGTAATGAAAGCTAAGCCGGAGGGAAAAAAAATTACGTAAAGAAAGTTATATGGCAGAAGGAAAAAAATGATTTCTTGGTATATAGTGGATCGCCTTAGCGATTTACCAACCGCTGACGTGATACACAATAAGCTGTCAGAACAAGGCTATTTTATGTATTATGTAAATTCAGTCATAACGAGTTTTCTGTGGAGAAGCATTGCATATAAGAAAGGGATTCTCGGTGGCTAAGAATTAATGGAAGCATTACCGAGAGAACAGAGTTATTTCAAGTATAATATGAACGTATTGTCGGTGGTTTGGGATTAGTATGGTGGTTAATGGTACATGTATCTAATGTAAATACATTGCTAATGATTTCACTATAGAAATGCATTAAAAATCAAGAATATATATACATACACACACACACACACACACACACACACATATATATATATATATATATGTGTGTTTCTTTTTATGCATACCTATATATTTATATGTATGCATGCACGCACACACACACACCAACACACTCATATGTATACATAAATATATATATATATATGTGTGTGTGTGTGTTTGTATGTGTGTGTGTATGTGTACGCACTTATATATTGCCGCTCATAAATGAGTACAACCTTATCATTTTTTAGAGAAAGTTAATTTTCTCCTAAACCAAATATAGCCGGATTATATTATTTCTAGTGGAACTTTACGCAATAAAAACATATATTGTTATAATATCGTAATACAAAATACGATGAATGATGGGTTTATTTCATAAAATGCTCGATACATCCAATTTTTAACATTAAGTTAGGTTAGAGTAAAGCTGGAAATATGATGAAATTAAGGATTTGCTACACAAACACGTTTATGTTCCCTCCCCTGTTTGGATTTCTTCTGGCGAATCTATATCCATGTTTCGTCCAAAGAAGCCCCCAAACCGAGCAGAAATCTAAACGTGCAATTTATTTCATCATTTACATATATAGGGAGTATTCAAATAAACAGAAACGTTCCTTTTATGACTTGATTTTGAGAGTGAAGAACAAGAGCCTTCATATGAACGATGTTTTTTTTAAAATACTTAAAAGGTTGCTCATAAGTATTTGAACAAGCACAAATACCGTGTTTCATGCCTGTATTTGCGTTCTTTCCAAAAATTTGTATTAGTCGAATTGAAGGCTACTTAACTAACTAGTTTAGGAACTCTTCCTAATAGCTATCTCAGCCTTTTATACTCCATTGATTGATTATAAACAAGATTTTAGCAGGATGGAAGAATACTTCGTCAGATTCGTTTAACAATGTAATTCTATCTAAATATTTTGTTTACCGCAGATATTTATCATTGAAAACCACAAAACCTGAGTGAATGCATCTTTTGTGCGGATTGGAATACAACTTGGTTCTTGTGAAAAGTTCATGTCACTCAATCTCCAAACGAAGCCATGAAAGCAACATTTTTCTTCTGTTCAAAGAGCAATATTGTATATGGTTATTCGCAATTCCATAGTATTCAGCTTTATTTCTTTAATTCCTCGATTGGTTTCATTATTTCATCTTCTGGAGGATGATAGTTTCCACGTAAGTATAGTGGCGTCTTATATAGAATATAGATATATAGAACATAAAAATACCTTAGAATACGTATACTCTTATTCTTCACGATAGCACTACCTATATATTCTGGACCCTAGCCTATATAGGAATTATGTTACTAATCTATCTTATCCTATCCATAACTAACTCTTCTTTTATGTATATCAAACGTTTGTAAAGTCTCACAGGGTCTCCTAGACCCCTATCAATTGATACCTACGCGTGATCCATTTCGTAGAATTCAAAGCTATTTGACTTCAGAATACCCCTGAATAAATCCCAATACTTCATCCCTGTTATTACCAAACTCCCACTTTATAAAAGGACATACTATTAATGCTACTCCGACATTTATAGAATTGTTTTCTATAAAAATCTAACCTTTAAACAATTAAAAGGTACACACATGCTACAGAACTTGAGAGCGATATCTGAATCACGTATACCATACTAATTAATTAAACTGTTGATCAATTAATTAACTAATAAAGTCTCCATATTCTTTTACTCCTTCCATATTCCCAATAACCCATCTCTCTCTCTCTTTCTCTTTATATATATATATATATATATATATATATGTGTGTGTGTGTGTGTGTATATATAGTAGAATGTGGATGCGCTAAATTGATATATCATGCTTTACTGCTAGCTTGATCTGTACCATATATATATATATATATATATATATATATATATATATATATATATATATATATATATATATATATAAAGACAGGCTTAACTGACTAAATTGGGCTATTATAGATACAAAGTTGGCTTAGCCAAAAAGTTCGTTCTGTTCATAAAGTAAAAAACATGATTAATTTCAATTTTATTGTTGACATTGATTTTATTGAAAAAGGTATTTATCGTTCCGTTGCCCAATCGTCTGCTTTCTTTCAGGTAATTTCATAAATCCATCCCTTCTTAACATCTTTATCTTCCTTAGTAAAGAGCGGCTCTAATTTCCCTTTGAACTCTTCCAGAGAAATGAAATTGTTTCGTTAAAGCCAATTCTCAAAAGACCCGAATAGAATGAATAGAAATCCGAATATTCGATATCTGTTGAATACAACGGATGAATAAAAACTTCCCAACCAAGGAGTAACAATTTTTGCTCGGTCACAAAGTCACTCTGATGGAGTAAGACACCCTTTCTCTTGAATAATGATAGACGTAGGCCTTTAATCGATTGCAATGTTGATTTGGTCTCTTCGTGTGCAGTTCTCAGAGTAGAGGACTACTTTCCAATCCCACCATAGACACAGAACCACTTTCTTTCGAATGGAGACCGGTCTTTGGTCTGGTCAGTTGTGGTTCATTTCGCGTTTTTATGCTGCCATTTAAGAATGGAACATTTTCATTAGGTTTATGAAGCAGATCGTTCAAGGAGATACAATCTAGTATGCTAGACATCAAAGTGCAACGTTTGAGTCAGATGTTTTGAGTATTTTGGTCGTCTCCCACGTTGCATAATGTTGATTATTCTCAATTGATGTTTATGAACCTCAACTGGTCTAACCAGCCATGAAGCATCATTCAGCAAGAAATCTTCAACACGAATATATATATATATATATATATATATATATATATATATGACACAATTGTGAATTATAATTAACGCTCCCTTCTTTAGGGTTGAGCACTCTTGGGTAGGGTACCCCTCTGCTATAAGCTGCCATGCAATGCTCTTCTAACTCAGGAATGGAGCACTCTCGTGGAGTGGATGGGGGAAAATGCGTAAATAAATGTAATGCTTAATTCAGTCCTACCGACCGCCCAGTTTTGCGTAGGGCAGGGGTAGAGCATCTGCCTCTGGGTCTGGAGCAAAGGTTTTGACCCTACCTAGCGGTACTGGAAGGGATATCTAGTCTATAGCCACACTGAAGAGCTGTAATACAACGAAACTGCTGTCTATGAATGACACAATTATACATATATATATATATATATATATATATATGTGTGTGTGTGTGTGTGTGTGTATGTGCAGGTTATAATATTAACAAAAATTAGCAATGTCTGGCTAAAGGACATGAGTGTGGTGCACACAGTAAGTATCGATACTATACGCAGTAGCAGTGATCTTCTAGACGAGATCACTAACCAGTACCAAATAGTAAGACGTTGAATTTATGAATATGTATTTATGTACCGATCAGCCAAAACATTAAGACCATCCGTCTAATAAGGTGTTGGTATTCCATTCGCTTGCATTGGTTGCTGTATTAGTATGGAAAACAGAATCGGCTTTGCTGTTGCAGCTTATATTCCATTTGCACCGAAGCTCTTGGGAGAGACATTAATCCACTTTTCCTTGCTCTTTGTCTCATCACAAAGTATCTCGAATTCTTTAGTCAGTGGCTTGCCAAGAAGATTGACGGGATAGAGAGTTGATAAGTGAGCTACTCCCCTAGTAGCAAAAAGCTGTTTCTCCTGTTATCAACCTCGACAAATACTGACCAATTAACAAATCATATATATATATATATATATATATATGTTATATATATATATATATATATATATATATATATATATAGAGAGAGAGAGAGAGAGAGAGATGGAGGGAGATGATAAATTTGATATTTTGATTCAATCGGACCAAGTTTTTTTGTCTTTATTGCTTTTTATCACAGTATTTCGGCCGCTTAACACTCCGACCTTCGTCGAGTGTCATTTGTGTTAAATGTTATTGGATATTCTGAGGGGGGACGCTCTGCCCGGTGTCCCTGCTCGCAACCACTTGGCATTGTCCGTCGCTGACCCATAGCTTGAACCCGTAACCCTGCCGTGAACTAGGCGAATCTTACTGGCATCTCTATTTTAGTTTTTCTGGTTAGTTACTCAAATTCATTGATTGTTGTCTTTTCTTTTCTTTTTTTTTTAGAATTCGTCAATCAGAACTGTCAACATAGGTTTTTTCAGTTTTCAAGTTGGTCTGGCCGGCTGGCTGTGTATGTATCATGCATACAGGTCCCACCAGTAGAACTAGAGGGCTGAAAATTTCAACATTTCTCCTCATGATAAAAAAAAGTTTTTCCCTTGTTTTTAGAAAATAGGTTTTTAGAGGGGAGTACAATTTACCATGCAAGCTCATCCTAAATTGATCCCTAGATTGTGTCCAGCAGCATTAACGCTTTTGTTTATGAAAATTCAGACTTTTTTCAGTGATCACTGCCCAACTAAAGGCAAGAGAAGTAACTTATTCATTGATGTCTCCTATCCACAACCATTTCATTTACTAATCACCCTGAACAAGGCCCGTTTTTTTTTTTTTTTAATAAATTCAAACTTTTTAGAAATCACAAATACAAATAAGGCGAGAAGTAACTTAATCATTGATTGCACCCTTTCTCCAATTATTTTGATTGATCATCCCCACCCTCACACGACATTCTGCCAAAAGACTTTGGTCAATTGAGTGACACACCAAATCTGTTATCTTTATCTGGGAATAGACTGAGTTCGATTGCTATAAAAAAATGGGGTAAATACGAACGCCAATATTTTGGCTTTGTGTTGCAGTCAGTTAAAAGGTATTTGCTAATTTTAGTGAATATCAATACGATACACCCGGGAGAATGTTTTTTTCTCATGAAATAAATTGGATACTGACAAGGAAATTCATTTTCTGAAGACAACCTGACGAAGTTAGTTCTTTTTTTTTCTCTAAAAATATAGCCAGATCTCTCTAGAGAAATCTTACTAACTTATTCTTAAAAGACACCACTCAGAGAAATATCCCGTAGGATATATATTGTTACTGATACAGTGGGTGCAGAAAGTATCAGAAACGATTCGAATAGTTCATTTCAACATCTTCACATATCTCCACTATTGACAGAATACCACGCAAATGTTTCTTGTCAATGACTTTTCTGGACAATTTCATTTCGATTGTTCTCTTGATTTTTAATAATGTATCAGATAATTCATGCAATATATATATATATATATATATATATATATATATATATATATATATATATATGTTTTCAGACAGCCGCCTATAATGCAAAGACCCAGATAACTGTTTGTTTTCTCAAATTGTTTCTATTCCCGTTGTCACGTTTATGATCATATATATATATATATATATATATATATATATATATATATATATATATATATAACTGACTCCTGTCAAGGTTTGCAAAGTGTATTATGGGAGAGTGGTCCATCCACTGTTTTTGTTACAACAGCTTGCAACGGGACAGAAAACAGGGACGAGTCTATTCATGCCTTTCCTAAAACTATTAGTTCAAAGTGAACAACAAGCACCCTCAGCCGGAATCCGAAATAGGATAATCTATTCTCTCTCTCTCTCTCTCTCTCTCTCTCTCTCTCTCTCTATATATATATATATATATATATATATATATATATATATATATTGTTGCTCATAAATGAGTACACCCTTATCACTTTTATTATTTCTTGTTGAAGAATACATAATAAAAACGGATATTAATATCGGTATTATTTATGACAAAACTCTACAGCATTGAAAACTCTGCAACCAAAATTTTTTTCCATTGCTGGGTACTCATTTTTGGACGGCAACATCTTCATATTTTGGGCAGCAGACTTTCAATGGCTTAGAAAATAATTAAGTAGTCGTATAGAGTGTACTCATTCATGGAGAACATTGTATCTATACATATTTATAGGTTGATGCACCTATTCCTGAAACCATCGTGGCAGGTCAGTGACGAGACATTTTTTGAGAAATGTGACAGGGCACAGGGTGAGAGAGAATCATGCCTTTTATGGAAAGTTGACTGCTACATCTGGTATTCGAAATCGGTTAAAATTAGCGTGAACGCTGCCAGACATAAAGTAACGGACCAATTTAGTGATAACTTATACTGTAAATTGAACCCCCCTTTAAAAATCTCAATTTAGGAAAGGGATTGGCAGCAAAACAAAAATTAAAACGTTTCCAATAATCGTATTCTTTCAGGAATCGATGAAGCTGTCGGTTTTTACCGGGAAAATAATTTTTGCTTCCGTTTAACCTGAAACACTAGTTGGAAAACCGCCAACTAAAACTGTAAACACAAGCATAGGTTTCTCCAGCTTTTAAGTGAGTCTGTCTGGATCACTGATCATGAGGATTGAAAACTTAAACATCTACTCTTTACTATGTCTACAAAAATTAAAAATGTTTTTTTTATTTGAAAAAGAATCACTTGTTCTCGAATAGTGATAGGGAGGTGGACACGGCGATCCGGTCATCAGGCCATTCTGTTTTAATTGGAACAACTTTAGCCATCAAAGAGCGAGGGATTCCACCCTTTATTTTCTTGTTTGTTCGCTCAAGTACTCCTGGCCATACCATTTTGTCTACAGACTCGAAAATTGGCATTGTTACTCCACTAGACCCCTTTAAGAATGGTTTTGAGTCCTCATTCCGACGAGTTCATTTGCTTGCATGTTCTAGCACTCTTAGACATACTGTGGCATCTACAGATTTGAAAATTGGCATCAGCACTCCACTAGACCCCTACTGAAAAATCTTTTTGTTCTCTGTAAAATTGACATCAGTACTTCACTGAACTTCTTCTAAAAATGCTTATTTTATTTTTGGAAAACAATAAAAAACCCTTTTTTAACTCGGGGAGGGGGGTATTCTTACGGGTTTATTGATAACATTTCTCCAGAATCTGGCTGTTTGTAGATGTTTTTCACTCTATTTCAAATGTTCTCTTGTGGAAGTAAGATCTAGATCCCCCAGATTGTAGATTCTCCAGAATCCAGATGTTTTTGTATTTTCCTTACTCTATCTTAGATATTGTCCAGTGAAAAATGCCAGTGATGTCATGAATAGAATTTATTATGACCATATTTATTCTTCGATAGAATTTTTTTTGACATAACATTAAATTTTGACTCCTCGGTTGTTCAATTATTGACTGTCATGGCGAGTTTTATTTTATCATAATCGAATTCACCCAATCTTCATCAAATATACATTACGGAAACATGTTCCGTACTTTGTCGGTTATCTGCTTCTCACCACGCTAGACGATGGATTGAACTTTCCCAGTCTGAATTCAGGATTGTCTGTCTCGTAGACTGGTTGCCAACCGATGCTGAAGAGCCCACTCCGAATTTACCCATAGCTATTTACTCATAGCTGGGAGAAGAAATAGATTCTTGCATCTCCCAAGGACTGTAGCGCCAAGTGATCCCTTTTTAAAAAAATTCCATTCTTCGCGTTGTTAACCGTTTGGCCAGGCACCCTGCTTTTCAGGGTCAGAATCACGGGATGAAGGCGACACAAGTGATGGTGATTAGAGTTTTGTATGAAATATTGTATGAAATGATGATAATACTTGATCCTAGAACTACACTTTGTAGGTAGAAGAACATATCGGCCGATATTCGTTAAACGAATCCAGTGCCTGACAGTTGTATTATGAATTGCAGTGCAATCTTCAAAGGTTGTCGAAAGGTTTCCTGACCTATCATGAACTTAACAGTATAGAAGCCAGGCAATGAAAAAAATTGGAGAAAGGAAAGCACACTTTATAAAAAATAAATCCAAGACCCACAAATCAATCGAAAAGGAAAAAGAATTTGGGAAAATATTTCATTTGATCTTCTGACAAAATAATGCTAAAACATTAAAATGGACACGTTTTTTGCTTCATCGAAACTTTGAAGCGGAACTGGACCCTTACAGTAATGCGAGAACTGAAAGAAAAAAAACGGCCAACAAACAAAGAAACCGAACTCATTAATCGACCAAGTTGTATTGATTTCCCTGGTGTAGAGTCTGCAAAACAAGGTGAACGGTGATCGAAACTCAATTCTATTCCTATTTTAATAGCATATCTTATTTTTTTTTTATAGAATTGTTTCTGCTTTTCTTTTGTAAGCGGCCGTTTGTCATGAAATATTAAATACAGATTTCGAATGGCTTGGATTATCTTCGAGAATTTTATGAAGAAGAAAGATAACAAACGTCGATACGAGAATGGATTGTATTTTTCATTCACGCTTGCACACCAGTACGCCAGTTATGAGAGAAGCAATTATTATACTCTTAAATTCATGAAGCGCTTGGTACCGCTCCTAAATAACAATGGAACTTTTCCATGAATAGACCCCCCCCCCTAAATCGAAACCCTTTTGGGAATAGGAGACAACTTTCATCATCATCATCATCATCATCATCATCATCATCATCATCATCCTTTTAACGTCCGTCATTGGACATAGACCTTCTCCAGGATTCGTCACAATTGTCTATCATGGGCGTCGCAGAGCCAGTATTTCCCGAATCTGTCTAGTTCATCTCACCATCTTGTGTTCTGTCGGCCTCAGTTTCTTATGTGATCTCTGGGGATCCATGTTGTGGGACGTGATGTCCATCGGTTGTCTTTCATTCTCGCAACATGGCCTGCCCATTGCCATTTGAGTTTTTAAATAGTTAATCAGTAGTTATTTCCCTTCAAATTCGATTCAATTTTCAAAATATATAGTACTCCAATAATTCAACAACCGTAGCCACGACAGGTAACGAAGGATTTTGACAAGATGGAGAATGGTTCTATATCCTCGTGCGTGTGATTGTCTGTTTGTCTGTTTGTGTGTTCTAGAGTCCCTAGCTTTGCCGTTTTGCCTACAAGTCTGAAGACTTGACATCAGTGCTTCACTAAACCCCTTTTATTTTTTTTGAAGAAAAAAAAGAAGCCATTTTGACATTTTGGGGCCCTTTTTTTTCTCACCTTTTTGGGGCTCTATTTTGACGGTTTTATTGATAACATTTAGATTTCACAGAATCTAGATATTTCTCAATGTTTTTTTTTCATTCCGTTTTAGATGTTTTCCAGTGGAAAACGCCAGTGATGTCATAACTACAATTTATTCTGACCATATTTATTCTTCGATGGGATTTTTTTTTACATGACTTCAAATCTTTACGCTACAGTTGTTGAATCATTGACTGTGATGGTTATTTTTTCTATTTTGAATATCGAATATGGAAGATAAACTGTCAAATAATATTATCGAACGACCGAAGATTTATCAGCCTTGAATATCGATTTTCAATATGACTACCATGTAAAGAAAAAGCACTGATGTACACAGCTATGCTAAAGTATGCAACAATGAACTAAGTCAGAAACTGGTAACCAAAACTATCACCAAAGCTATCATCATATGTTCCTCCAGTTTCTAAGTTAGTCCGTCTGATTGACTGGGTATCACCCGTACAGGCCACATCACTGGAGCTAGAGGGCTGAAAATTTGATATCTCCTTATTATGTCTGTTGTTTTTTTTTCAAAATGCTCCCCATAGGTTTTGAGAGGTGGCTTTAATTTACGATGTAATTTTGTGCTAAATTAGTCATTTAGTATGTGCTAGGCTTGTTTTGTGAAAATTCAAACTCCTCTTTAGTGATCACTGCCCAAGAAAAAGCGAGAGAAGTAACTTATTGATTGATCACCCATTTTGTCAATTTTTTTAATTGATCACTATCGATGCGACATGCGGACAAAAGACGTTGGTCTCTTGACGGTTTCTATTGAGTGACTAAACTGACCTATGTTTATTTTTATTCAGAATTCGAAGCGAATGCAGGCCTAAACATTGAAACAAAATGAGAACAAAAAAACAAACTCGTAATTCCAATGTTTCGTTTTTTTAAAAATTACTTTTCTCCCCTTAGACTTTATTTTAGTGGTTTTCATCTCAACCCGACTCGGTAGGGAGCAAAAAGCACTGATAAGTAATAAAGAATAAGCTCCCGGTGGGATTCGAACTAACGTCCCTCTTTCTAGAGGTAGACCAGGTTTATGTACTGTTCGTTCGCTATCGTAGAATGACGACCCATGTTGAGTTATGGTAGAATCAAGATCAAGGTAAAAATTAATAAATTTATTGAATTACAATACTTCATCTTATTATACAAAAAAAACAAAACCTAGTTGGCTTTGTGGTATCGTACGTATATTTACTTTAAAACTTTCTCTGAAGTCCGTTGGGTATGCATCCCAGGTTTGGTTGAGCATATCAGATTGATAGTATTATATATAAATAGATGGAGATCAGATCATTATTATCGGGGTGGGAGCGAAAAGAGACCCTACGAAAGGATAATCCATGTTTGAATTTTGCACACACATACAGCTTAGGTGGGGCCCACTGGAACCGTTTTAGTCACTGGGTAAAGACAGAGATTTAAAAAAAAAATGAAATTTTTCAACTAAAAATCAATCATTGCAAAATTGGTTGGGCTAATCACATTTATATAGAAATAGATGGAAATCGGATCATCATTATTATTGGGTTGAGAGCGAACGAAAACCCCATAATTCTTTTGCGAATGGGGAAACCATTTGTGAATTTTGGGCCAACTCGAAGAATTTTAGGCACTGGGTAGAGTCAAAAGTTAAAAGCTTGGCTGCGCAAGGGACAAACTCCCTTGCTTCATCAAGTCTAAAATGTGAGCAAAAACAGAATTCATTTTCCTATCCGATACTATTCCAAATCTTAGTGTCCTATTCCAACTTCATTATTAGTTGTTCCTGCGTATGGGATTCGGGAACCTTGCATACCTTAGTCAGTCAATAGAAACTGTTATGTGACCAATGTCTTTTGGCAGCATGTCATGTTGGGGGTGATCAATAAAAAACATTAGAAAGAAGGGTTGATCGATGAATAAGTTACTTTTTTCGCCTTTTGTTGGGCGGTAACCACTAGAAAAGTCCGCCAATTAACTTCTCTTTTGCGGGGAGAAGGTAAAGAACAAAGCGACCCGTTGTTTCCACACATAACAAAGAATAAATGTTCAAATACATAGATATATAGCCAGCCAGCCAGCCAGCCAGAATCACTTGAAAATAGAAGAAACCTATGTTGACAGTTTGGATGATAGTTAAGAGAAATTTTGAACATGGTAGTTTCCGAAAATCTCATCATTTTTTATTAGCAAAGTCTTCATTGGTTATTTTTCATATCTTGAAGGTAAAGTGATTTCCATTGGATATATATATATATATATATATATATATATATATATATATATATATATATATATATATTGAAGGAAGTTTGGAAGCGACAGTTGTCATGAAATATTAATTGTAGAATCCCAGCAGCCTGAATCATCTTCGAGAATTTTATTGGGAAAAAGATAAGAAATGTCGATACAAATATGGGTCATGCTTGTTATATACGTCAGTTTACCAGTACATAAGGTGGACTACAGGTTACTTCTCTCTTTGAGTGTTTGTATCTACGTATGTAGGATTAGGGTTAGGGCTCTCCTGGTCACATTTGTGGAGTTGCAGCCTTGACAATTCACATGTGTAAACCACTGAGCACCAGTTCTCATGGTTAGTTTGAGACCAACAGTGCCCAAAACTTGCATTGGTATTTTTTAAAAGATAATTTTAGATAAAAGACTCTTTTTTTTAAAGTTGATTTCAGATAGTTTTTGGATTAGTTCTGGTATGCACATGGGCTATGGTGATTCATTTATACGAGGTGCAGGTGTTTAATGTTATGTTCAGAATGGTAATACGTCAAAAAATACTTGTAAAATCGAAGACAATAGCTAATCAATAGGAAAAGGGAAAATTAAATTTAATTATAAGACTTGCTAATTAATTAGACAAGTTAGCCGCAAGTGAAATAGAATTAATTTGTGTAATTAATTACTTGCTATTATTTAACTTCATCTTAATTGCTGTTGCTTTTTATCGCAGCCAAACCCAGACTGGTTCCCCTTCTGCATTGAATAAATGAACAGGTTAGCTGCACGGATCGGAATGAACAATAAGTTCCCGGCGAGAATCAAACTCACGATCCTTTAAATTTTCAACAGCGAATAGCAGCAGATGATTAAAAATGACGATTTACAATACTTCATCAAATAAAATGAAATAAAATGAAATAAAATTGGGATTAATATTTTTGAATAGAGCTTCAATATGAAATATTTTAATGTTTATTCAAAATTAGTTTAATGTCGAAAGAAATTATTAAGATATCGAAAAATATCAGCTTTAAGTATCGATTTTCATATATTTTCTTCATATGATTAAAATAAAGAATAGACTAGAGTACACGTTAATGCTAAAGTGCCCAAACATTGAAAATGTTATTGTTTTATTCATATTTTGAAGCAAAGGCGGACGAAAAAAAAAAAAAATAGATAAAACCAATTGAGAATTTTAAAAAAACAGCTCATTAATCAATCAAAACTTTAATGATTTCTCAGGGGCATAACATGAAAAACAAGGTGAATGATAATCAAAAGTCGATTCAATTTTAGTAATTCGCTGAAATCTCTGTTATAAGAAAGAAAAAAAAAATGAAAAAATGTGAATAAGATACTCCCAGCTCCAAATCCTGATTTTTTTCATAGCATAGTTTTTATTAGTGAAGTTTTAGATAAAATATCTTTGAGGAAGTTTTGGAGCAACAGTTTGAAATATCAGAGACAGACTCTCAACGACAAAAATTACTTTCGAGAACTCTTTGGGGCAGAAAGATAAAAAAAACGTCAATAAAAATATCTTACGTAATATAAGCTAAAATGAAATATCTTTTACTTGATGAGAAATCGTCAACCACTATCATTTCTAGTTTGTACCCGTGAAATAAATCAGTAAACCTGAATTTCAATGAAATATTTTTTAAGAGAAAAATAACAAAGTCTATAGTTCAAAATGTGGTTAGTACTTATTTTTATTTGCCAAGTTGTTACTTTCAGGTGGAAAAATCCCTTTTCACGGACAAAGAATAACACAAAACAAATCATACTAGATTTATTTTTTACGGGTAGTTCGCTTTATCCTCTTTGCAATGCACTGATGACCTGAGTAAGTTGCGATAAAAAGCAACAAAAATTAAGGTGCAAGGAAATGCTCGTCAAAAATTAATTACAATGGTTGAAAAGGGCACGTTCTATTTTCATCTGATTAAACTGTGTGACGTTTTAAAAACTTTTGTTTTTGTTCCTGGATGATAAGTGTTATTTTACGATTAATTATATCTAAAAGGATTGAAAATATCGATTATTTCTCTCAAATTTTGCTTTAGCGACGATGACAGTGATAATCTGAAATCTGCTCATTTCAAATTGGTCTACGGGCAAATTTACACATTTTTAATCACATAATGTATGGAAAACCATCACAAATAATTACCGCAATCCTAGCCACAAATGCAAAGATTGAAAGGAATTATAGCCATTTTCCATATTTTTTATGCACATAGGAAATTAGAAAATAAAACTCAATCACGACAAAAGAACAAAAATTGCTTTGCATGGTGTTATTTACTTGAAAAAATGACCGTTTCACGAGCCTGCTTACATTAGATGACCCATTTCCGCCATCTTGGGTCAAACTATGCTAATCTTCAAAAATATCTATTTAAGACACCTAACGTAGAGGGTAAGTCTACATTTAGTCTTAGAGGCCTTTGGAAGTTAGTCTCATCTTATTTCATTCATATGAATTCATAGCATTATAATACAGCCATCAAATATATTTACCCCGACTCACACTGATCTCCCACTAAATTATGCATGCAATTATAAAAGAACGATTCCAGTTTGGATTCGAAGAATTCTTTTTGATATTTTGAAATTGTTGGAACCAGGATTGCCAAATTAGATGCAATTTTTCCAATTTTTCGATTCTGGAAGTCACTCTCGAATTCGAACAATAATAAAAAAACCAAAAAAAAACAACAAAAAAAAAACAACATCCCGATTGGCAACACCGGACTTCAAAATACGAGAAAATAATAAAAAAGAACATGTAAATATTGTCAACAGTGGACAAACAAGTTTGAACAAACAAACCAGCAAACAAAACAAAAGCAAAAATAAATAAATAGATAAATAAATAAACCACCTAGCTTGGCACTGCTTTTTGAAATCATTGGGTAGATTATGAGTCGAGTCTCTGATTTAGGCCACGTGTTCCCGTTGATCTTCGTCCGGCAATAACAGTTTTGCCTCATTTTTCATTGCAGAACGAGTCCCGAGTGCACGTCAAGTACGGAAAAAAAAGAATAATAATCAGAGATTCAGTTTAATTCCAAAGAAAATCCTAAAAACAAACGAATAGAATAAAATAAGAGACTTGAAATCTAACTGAATTGTTGACAAGCGATAATGTTTATGAAAAAAATGTTTTTCATGTTTCTGCTCAGCCTTCTCCATATTTCATTGAAGAGAAAAATAATTAGAATAAATGAAAGAGAAGAGAAATCGTTGCCACGAAGAAAAAAAAAAGAGACGCTTCAATTTAAAGCTTCAAAACAGAAGATAAAAGAAAACAATGTAGAAATCGTGAGGATCTGCTATATTTTTCAGTTGTAGACACGGCTAACGAAAACGTTAAACTACAGTAGCTTCGACAAACAATTTCATGTAAACTGCATGTCGAATATAAACTAATGATTATTTCAATTTTTTTTACTTGATTATTTATGTACTCCTGGGTCATCATCTGCAATGATTTTACGCTGAATGTCAAAGCTACAACATATCAATATTTCAGCCGTCTAGTCTCGTTTTCTTAAAGATTTCAGAGCATAACAACCCCATGAGGAAAAACTAACCAAAGCTGAATTCATATAATCAAAGTTAGAGGTTAGCAGTTATCTTTGCTTCTGCAAAATATCTCAACAGTCATCCATTTTCGTTAGCTGAGCCCACCACCGTATTTCTTCAAAGATACTTTTCAGAATCACTTACCTATATTCGAGATACGGGTGGCCAAACGTTTAACAGCATGGGGAATGAAACCGGTGAACCCAGGTCAAACACCACCCCAGACAGTTCGCAACCATTCTTCATGAATTACAGCCCCCCACAGAGTTATAAATAAATAGCCCTGTAAGACATCGGGCTAGCACCTAGGCTCCACGAAAACCCATAATTGCAACAGAAATAATGATTGCGTTTCCATGGAACGTTTGACAAATTGAGACACATTCATTGCCTCCAAGTATCACGAGGGAACCACTGAATAAATAAAGGGGTCGAGATCAAGGGGAACGTGAAGAGTTACTGTCCCAAATCCATCAAGCTTGAAGAATATCACCAATGAATCATGATCAACAGCAGTCTTTTATGTCGTCGTACATTCGCCAGGTCTATCTTTCATGGGCGTCGTGGAGCCAATACTTTCTGAACTCGTCTAGTTAATCACACCATCTTATATTTTTCCAGCCACAGTTTCAAATATGATCCCTGAAGATCCACGTTGTGTGTATTGATGTCCAGCGGTTGTCTGACATTCTTGCATGATGACCAGCTCATTGCCATTTGAGTTTTTTAATGGATTATACAATATCTCTGACTCCAGTGTTTTGTCAGTCTGTTTCATGGTCTCTCCATGTGATGTTGAGCACAGTTCTCCCCAGTCCACGTAGCGCGGTTCTCAGTTTGAAGGTCTATCTTTTGGTTGGGTTCCATGTTTCAGTTTCATAGGTGACTATCGGAAGGATGCATTGATTGTATTCCTTTCTTTTCCGGTCTAATGGGATTTTCTAGTTCTTTAAGATTAGGTTGGCTCTACCAAACGTCTTGCCAACCTAAAGTGATTCTTGATTTCTCCTTCTTTCAAGGATTTCATGGAGATTTAGTTGTGTACTTGCTTCAGCTCTACATTTTCGATTTTTATCGTTTGTGTCTTCGCCCTGTACACGTTCGTTGGGCATAGCATTTGTTATAATCAAATGGATGGTCAACAAGAAACCCTGAAGCGGCCATTTTCTCATTGCCTATTAACAGGGGAAGCAGATTGGGATCTACACGTTTTCTTGAGGCTTGGTGCGAAACTTGACCCTTTCAGAGCCATGAGCTGGTATCAGGTTACAAATATGTTCTAATATTCTCAGAGTGCAAAGAATGTTGCACTGTAATTGGCATTTGGGGGAAAAAAAGGAAAGTGAAAGACACTTCAAGGGTTTGTTGAGGACATTTAAGAACGGAATCTTTGACTCAGCAGGGTTTCGCCTTCAAGCGATAACAATGTCCCTCATTTTTCATCGCAAACGAGTATATAAAAAAAAGGAGCAACCGAGGTACATATTTAATTCCAAAGAAAATTATATAAACAAATGATAGATATGGAAAAAAAGGTGCAAAATATAACTGGCAAGTGATAATGCTTAGAAAAGCTTGTTTTGTATTCCGCTTTCTATATATTTTTCATCAATTCATATTCATCTCAGTATATATATATATATATATATATATATATATATATATATATATATATATGTATATATATATATGTATATATATATATATATATATGATTATAAATTGCGTTATATTACATGGAAACTCTCATTTGAAGTGATCCCTAGTTAATGTATCACTCGGCCTAGACAATAGAAATAGAATACACAAGCAAAGAAAATGGGATCCCCGTAGCAACCCCATTTTCTTCAATTGTTTATTCAATTTACATTATCTAAGCCAAGCGATGTAACAACCGTGTAATCACGGGAGATCATTTCGAATCAGAGTTTCAATGTAATATAACGCAATTTATAATCATTCTGTCAGATCATACATCCATTTTTCAACACACACACACACAAACACACACACACACACACACACACACACATATATATATAGATAGATACCAAAGTATGAATCAATAATTCAATATCTGATGTGTGATGGGTTTATTTCGTAAAGTGCTCCATACCCACACATTTAGTTCAAGTAGAGCTTCAATCATTATCATTATTATCATACCAGTTGCCTGGTGGTAACCGCTGGAGTTTGAGTGACAGCAAGTCTCCTCGAGTCTCCAGCCCTCCTCTCCTAGTACGCATAGGTCGCAGTAATTCTGCGATTTACAGTTTCACACCGGTTGCCCAGTGGTTATCGCTGAAGGCTGAGTGACAATAAGTCTCCTTAGGTCTTCAGCTAACGTTTCCTCTCTCTTTCGCATATCATGACAGAGCTACGATTCGTTGCAGTACTTATATCTCTAGCACCTTCCTCAGTATCCGTGCAGTTCCCAGTAGTGCTGTGGTCTGTACGGTCTCTATCCTTCCCCTAATCCCGATCTCCTCCAGTCTCACCCTCAGCGTTTTGGGGACAGTTCCTAGTGCGCCCACTATGACGGATACTACCCTGGTTTTCATGTTCCACATCTTCCTTAACTCTCTTTATTATTATTATTATTATTATTATTTTTATTATTATTATTATTATTATTGTTATTTCATCATATATATATATATATGTGTGTGTGTGTGTTGTTTGTTTGCTTCTGTTCCTTTCATATATGTGTTCGCTAGTTTATATGCATGTATCACAATGTGTATCCACCTATCTATCTATCAATCCCAGTTTCTTCCTTTTTTTTTCTCAATAAATCTTTCTCTTTCTTTATCTTTATGTACTTAGTTTTGTCTCAAGGCCACAATATTGTCGTAGCTAGTAAGAATTTAACTCCATACAGTCAAGCCCTTTTACTATCGATCGACTTTGTGGATGTTTAGTAAGCCCTCCAGACTATTCTCCATTCTTCGCGGAAGGGTTATTGTCCCAAGTCCGTCCAGTAGAAATCTAAGAATGTCACCATCGGCTAGTCAATGGTAGAATTTGAAGCTGTCATTTTTTCACGGCATGTTAGTTGTTTGTAGAAGTACGTTTTCCCGTAGATCTTGGCCTTTAGCCCTCTGCGTTCTATTCCGAGGGAGCCGGGATTTTGTGCATTCAGCCTCCTTGAAAGCCTTTATCTTGTGTGTTTGATCATATATGACAACAACCACAAATCTAAAGCACACTATCGTACGGCGATCGGAGTCGCCTGCAGTGACAGGACAAACTTTTTGAGTGGCGAACGCAGTCAGCTACGGATTGCTAAACGTTATTGTCCGAACTCTGTCTAGCGAATGCAACTCTTAGCTTGACAACCACAAAAGCTAGCATTATTCACTGCATATTAACGGAAGAAGCAGTTTTTCCTTTGGCTTGACGCAGAATTTGACTCTTCCAGTAACTGATCAATGTATATATCTATGTGTTAATATTTTTAAGTGTCTGTTTCTTAGTCAAAATATATTACCCTTCTCTGTTGTCAGTCTAGTGCCTATAAAATCCTGTACCGAGGGCTGACACCGGGCAGCTAATTATAACAACACGTAATTAATGTTGTAATTTATCTTGCAAAATATTTTTACGTGGTTGAGTCTCTAGTCCCGCACCCAATCACCTCTCTTATCTAGACTTATGTCAGACGACCTTGCAGAGCTCCAACTGATTTGCTTTTTAGCCGTAGCTGAGGAAGGGATGATTGGATTCATCCCTTTCCCAAAGGCTAATCAAACTCGGATCACAGATTCCATTCTCCATAAAAGAAATCGTTCGGAGCCAATGCTAGGTTGTAAATTAAGAACCATTATTGCAACATTATCCGGACACAAACATACTGTGATTTAACTGCCATCACATCACGATTCGCAACATGGATCCCCAGAGATCGAGTTCGGAACTGAAGCCGGTAAAATATGAGATGGTGAGACGAACTGGACAGGTTCAGAAAAGATTGGGACCACGACGCCATTGATAGAGAGGTATGGCAAATCCGGGTTGGGGAGAGTCTATATCTAACGACGGACGATAAATGATTATGATGATGAAGAAAAGCCTGCAAGCTTTTGTTGAGGTCATTCAAAAGTGGAATTATCGTCTTGGCAATGTGTTTTTGCTTTTTTTCTTCATCTGTCGATAAGAGCCAACCTTCATTTTTTTCATTGCAAACGAGAGTCAATCTCACTATGCCACAAGATTAATTCGAAAGAAAGTCTTGAAAAAGAAATCGACGGAATAAAATAAAAGACAAAAATCTAAAACGCTGTCAAGAAAAGATGTTCGCAAAAATGTTTGTTTTTTCTCATTTTCTTCAACCTTCTCGATATTTCTCATGTAAATTCACCATTTCATCCTCATCTCAGTAAGACCATACATCATTTTGCTTGCTCCCTTCTGTCCCTTTCAGCAACTAGATTTATTCCTGTTAGGAAGTATGAGTGTGTTCTTACTTATCTATGTCTGATTATGAATTGCGTTATACCGTTTTGAAACTCTTTTTGGAAATGATCTTCCGCCATTGTACGGTTGATATATTACTCGGCTTAGACAACGTGGACCAGCAGTTGTTTAGCTCAATGGCAAGAACAACCAACGCTACGTTGAGGCGGCTACCCTATCGGCCACAGGTTCGATCCCTGGAGCAGCGTCATTTTCTTTAATTGTTTATTCTGTTTACGTTGTCTGGGCCACGTGATATGTTAACCGTGTAATGATGGGAGATCATTTCGAATAAGGGTTTCAATATAATTTATAATCATTCTATCGGATCATCTATCCATTTCACAATATGTATGTATGTTTGTAAGTTCGTAGATATCCATATATCTAATCACCGTAGACCCACAAATGACCTGACCAACCAGCTGAGTGGGCTACAGACTCTTCTCTGTGTGTGTGTTTACTCAGTGTTTGTGTCTATGTATGTGTGTGAAAGTCTCTCTCTGTCTCTGTCTCTGTCTCTCTCCGTACTTATAGTCTCAATTTTAGACTACAAACTGCTAAAAACATTTTTTCCGTGGGTGCTATGGTCTTTTTGTCCCAACGATTAATGTGCTATTTTTTTTTTTAGATAACTTTGGATAAGGATCTATCTTGAAAAAAAAATTAGATAATTTCCGGTATAGGCACGGGCTACGGTGATTCATTTATGTGAGGTGTGGATATCTAACTATGTATCAGGTGTACCGGAAAGTAAAGTCGTTTTTATCTTAGGAATAAACAAAGCTCTTTTATTAGGAAACATTTATAGTCCAATCAATTACATAACTGCCACCGTTGTTGAACACAGTTTCTCAATCCAACTTTCAATTCCTTCTTTTAGAGAGGAAGCTGTTTTTATTTTACGCGAAAAAGACCGATAACCCGTGTTTTACCTCATTAAAATTTTGGCGTAGGATCTATTATCTGATCTAGAGATCAGCATTGGTTGATTCGCTTTCTGAAAACAAGAGCAGACTCTTCTCCATGTGCCGAAAGAAAGGTTATCTTTTAGTCCACCAAATTACTTTTAGGGATGTTTGCACTTGGTAACTCTGGAAGCCTGCAACTTAAAACATGAAATTATCAAGACAAGACAATAGCACATTTCAAACACACTGTCGTTTGACGATAGCCTGTAATGGCCAGAAAAAAACTTTTTGTTTGGTGGACAAAGTTTCTTACAGAGTGGTAAAGGTTATTGTACAACGTCCGTCCAACGGAGGATTGTGGATGCGACCTTTTGAAGCTGACCTTTTTCACTGCACGTTAACTGAAAAAAAAATTGGGGGAGGCATGCGTTTCTCCTGTGTTCGATGCAGAACTTAATTTTTCTATAGCTGAGAGTCAACATCTGGTTGCAGAATCATCATCATCATCATCAGCAGCAGCAGCAGTAGCAGCAGCACTAGCATGAGCAAGAGCAACTGCCTTTCGGCGTCCGTTGTTGAACATCAATCTCCCTCAAGATTCGCCTGGCGTCTGTATCATGAGCGTCTCGGAGCAAGTACTTTACGAAACTGACTAGTTCATCATGCCTTCTTATGTTTTGCCGGCCACAGTTTCGCATATGATCTCTCAAAATCTACGCTGTAAGTCGCGATTTCTGGCAGTTGTCTTACATTCTCTCAACATGATCAACTCATTGTCATTTGAGTTTTCTGATAAATTCTATGATATATCTGACTCATATTTTTTTTCTCTGTAATATACTATGCTGTCCCATGATCTCTCCGGGTGATGTTCAGCATGAGCCTTTCTTGTACGGGGTTCCCAGCTTTAGTGTCAATCTTTTACCAGGTTTCAGCTCTATAGCCAACAACGAATCTTCAAGCTACCATTTTACCCTGTATGTCAACGGAAGAAACACTTTGGAAGCCATGCAGGGTCGTCGGGGATCCAAGGATTATTACATCACAGATCTGTCAAGGGTGGGGTAACCTGATGGAGACTATCAATCTTCAGGCTGATTTGGAATCAGATTTGTCTAACTCTTAAACTAGTTGCTCACCATGGCTAGAGGGCACACTCAGCTCTGCTATTAATTTTACCCATAGCTCAAAGCAGGGGAAGAGAAGACTTCGATTCACTCTTTTCGTAAAGGAATTAGTGCGAATTTACCAAATTTTCATGTAGGAACCGCTGTTGCAACATACTCAGGACGCAAGCATGTTGCGCTGTTATTAACATCGGAGAATTCTGCAAGTGTTTGTTGAGATCAGTTAAGAATGGATTCTTCGACTTATCAATGCCTTCCCGCTTTTTAGATCAGGTGATAAGAGCTCTATATCATTTGAACTAAATCCTGAACAAGACCCAAACAAACACTCGTCAAATATGGAAAAAAAAGTTTCTATCAAAAGAAAATCTTAAAAACAAATGAATTCAATTCAAAAACAACAACAAAAAAAAAAAAAGAAAAATCCTTCTTAATTGTTGACAAGCAATAAATCCCGGGAAAAATATTTTCTTTCATTTCGCCGTGACTTTTTTTGGTAAATTCGTTCATAATAATCAAAGTAAGTAAATCATTCTGTATGCTCTTTTTGGTGCATTTCAGTTAACGGAGATTTATTTGTATGCGAGTTCGTTTCTCAACGTTTCTACCAATCTATCTTTCTATCCATCTATTTTTGTTTCAATCTATGTAAGTCTCCTTTTTTCATTTTTCCTCCCTTACCAGTCCTTTTCTTCTTTACTTTTTACTTTTTCTCTTTCTTTCAATTTTCAGCCTTCCTTCTTCCTTTTTTCATATGTATGTATGTATGTATGTATGTATGTATGTATCTATCTATCTATCTATCTATCTATCTATCTATCTATCTGAGAGTATTCACTTCTATCTATATATCTATTCCTTGTTCATATCAATCCATTTTCTATCTATGCTTATTCATATCTATCTATCTATCTATCTATCTATCTATCTATGCTTATTCATATCTATCTATCTATCTATGCTTATTCATATCTATCTATCTATCTATCTATCTATCTATCTATCTATCTATCTATCTATCTATATCCTTATCTGTCTATCTATATCAGGGTCTGCTTTGTCTCATCTTATCTCTTCTGCCATTTCAACAAATTTCAAGTTTCAAATTTCTCAACACGCATTCATACACAAACATACACCACCTCTGTAACAAATTACCGTTTATATATTCTATAAGATACATACAGACACATCCTCTGACGTTTACGCATACTTGCTTGTAATCATCCATTTTTTCTTCATTTCAAAATCTTGCATCAACAGCAGGATCTCGTTTTTTCTCGCCGTTCACACGATAACGTAACCGAGGTAGCCATTACGATATGTCACTGAGAGGAAATGAAAAGAAAAATGATCAGAATAGAAAAAAAAAGAAGAAAAATATATGTCATGCTGCAGTTTGAAGCAACAGAATTGTAGAAAAATTACAGTAGTGTAGAATTATTCAGGATTAGCAACTTTTTTAATTCTTTCCAGCATCAATTATTTAAATTCGGAGAGTGGATGGCCCAACGGTTAACAGCGCTGAGGATAAAATCAACGAACCGAGTTCAAACTCCACCAGCCAGTCTGCATCCATTTCGTACTAATACCTGTCAGAAGGGCATGAACCCATCTCTTCTCACCCACCCACTATATACACGGAAGCAATGCAGTCCGAGTAAAGAACAGTAGCCTAGTGACAAGGGGTCCGTATACCTCAACTACACCTCCCCATTGACCCTAAATGGATTGGGTCAGGGGACACCCTAATTGTCAGGTGCCAAATAAACAAGTTTTAATTACTGGTATTGACTCTGAGTATAAGAAGCCTGGCTGCTGCGGGGACAAACTCCTTTGCATCTTCTATTCTAGCTGAAGATGATCAATGCAACTTTTGAATTATATATATATATATATATATATATATATATATATATATATATATATATAAATATATATACACGTGCACACATATACGTATACATATTTATCTATTAGAACCTAAGACTAGTCAATTTAGTTCAGTAAGATAGCCTCCCGACAATCAGTTGCTCGTTAATTCAAATCATGGTCGGGGAATGCATGTTTTACATATCGGTTTACGTACTCAAGTTTCGCAAGGATTGTTCTTGTTGTTCTTGTTTCGATAGGAAAAATAAAACAACAACCCCAGACATTGCTACTATATACGATACATGTCGGCATAAATCAAGAGATTTTTTACTGGCATAAATATTTAAATTCTTGGGGGGTGTATATGCCCCAAACTTCTTGGAGAAACACGAGTTTGCGCAGACACTCTTAATTGCACTTGTTCAGTTCGCAATTGTAACAGCTGCGTCTGTCTCTGGTGTTCTCACTACACGCCGTCGCGTATGTGGAGTTACCGGAATCTTTCCAGTTTAATCAAATCTCGGAACAAACGAGAGGATGGTATTCCCAGAGGAGACTTGTCTGGTCAGAAAACTGTATTCAGAAAGAAAACGCAGCATTTGAATACCTGAAGCTGTTTGGATATAAAGGTCTACTGCGTTAATTCTTTTCTGCAAGTCATAGTCCCACATCAATACAACTTTTTCAGTGAAGAAGAAAAAAAAAACTGCTTCAGGCTAGAATGATTGCAAACCTGTCTTTTATAAATCCCCCATCCTATATGTATATGTACTCTTTTTTTATCAAACCCCCGTACGAAATCTGGGGTTGACTTTGTTTTCCTACCGTAACAAGAACAAGAAGAACCTTCGTCAAAACGATAATTGTAAACCGATATGTTAAAGCAACGCCTATACCGTGATTTGAACCCGCCAGTGAGCTCTGGTACTAACTGTACTAAATTGAAAACTCCTAGATATCAACGAAAATATTTATCTCATAGTTACCCAGGAGCTTATTTCATCATTATATATATATATATATATATATATATATATATATATATATATATATACAGACACATTATTATATATATATATATATATATATATATATATATATATATATATATATATATATATTAACGCTCCTCTATTCAGGGTTGAGCACTCTTTTAGTAAGGTAACTCGTTCATTGTAAGCTTATGCAATGCTCTTCCATAAGAATAGAGCATTCTGATGGACGAGGAATTTAAACTAAACAAATATATCGCCTAAATTCAGCCTTACCGACCGTCCAGTTCCGTGGCTCGGCGGTAGGATTCCAGCCTCCGGGTCTGAAGCGATCCTGCCTCGTGGTACTGGATGGGCCAGTGGATTGTCTGTAGCCACACTGAAGAGTTGCAATACAACGAAACAGGTGTCTGTGGATGACTCAATAATATATATATATATATATATATATATATATATATATATATATACGTGTGTGTGTATATATATGTGGACTTTTTATATATGAAGAACCTTTTGATACATATCTAATTCAAATATTTGCCATAAAAACGTATTCTGTCGACTAACTTACCACTTGTCGAAGCAAAGCATGATCAGTACTCATTTTGACGAACACAGACTGCCATGAACTGGCGTTTTTTTCATTAGTATGTATGACACGGAGCTAGAGCGCTGAAAACTTAACCATTACTTCCTTATCATGTCAACGGAAAACGTTTACATGTTTTTCGATCTCACCATAGGTTTCCGGTTGGTGCAGGTAATTTACGATGTAAGCGTATGCTAAATTGGTTCCTTAATTTGAGTCCGACTGTGTTCACGCTTGGTCTTTTTTTTTTCGTGATCCAACTAGAGGTGAGAAAGGTAACTTATTCATTGATCATCCCCTTTTCCCAATTTTTTTAATTCATCACCCCACCTCCACATGACGTGTTGCCAAAAGACGTTGGTCATCTAACGGTTTCTGATGGGTGACTAACCAGACCTGTTGTTGTACGTCATTTACAAGCCTTGGGAAAAATGGAAAATTTTGGAAAATGGATTCAGCATGAACTCGTGGAAACAGTCAGCATTGAAACACATGTCATTCTCTCGTTATTTGCTCGCAGAAAGAGTGATTATCTGACAAGAGAGTCATTGGCGGAGAAAAATGGATTTAGTCTAGAAATATATTCCAAGACACACACACACACACACACACACATACATGCATGCGCGCACGAACTTTCAATCATATACTGAGATGTCGTGCAAAACTACAGAAAAGGGATATTATGGTTGTCTAAACTTCGAATCATCTATCTATCTATCTATCTATTTGTCTATCCATATTCATATCTATCAATCTAAATCTGTTCATATCTATCTATCGCAGTCCGTTCATATATTTCTACCTATTTATCCCAGTGAGTCCATTATCTATCAATCTATCTATCTATCTATCTATCTATCTATCTATCTATCTATCTATCTATCCCAGTGAGTCTATCTATCTATCTATCCCAGCGAGTCTAGTATGTATGTATGTATGTATGTATGTATGTATGTATGTATGTATGTATGTATGTATGTATCTATCTGTCTGTCTATCTATCTATCTACCAGTCTGTTTGAATTCCCCGAACTTCTGGGTAACACCTTGTATGTATTGTACACAAAATGTAACAAGGCATGATTATCTGCAATGTTTGTTTCAAAAACCCGGCCCTGGCATATTTACTTTGGCAAACAAATGAAACCCAGATTCATTCCCAGACAGACATAAAATATTATTTTTGATTATAAAAATATTGTTTCTAAAAACATTTCTATGAACCAAAATCTGTTTAGATGATTTCGTGGATCACCGAATGCCAACTCTCTCGGTAAATAATAATAATAATAATAATAATAATAATAATAATAATAATAATAATAATAATAATAATAATAATGATGATGATGATGATGATAATGATGATAATGATAATGTTGATGGAAATAAGCATTATTTACCTCATCCATCATTGGGAGAAGTATGATGTATTCACTTATGTCTGTCCTTTTATCCAAACGATATCTCAAAAGGTTCACAATGAAATTCAATGAAATTTCGTGGAAATGTGGAGTATGTTCTGAAGAAAAATTTTTTAAATGATCAAATTTTTGAGCAGATCAAGGATTTTTTTTACGAATAAGGGATATTTAAATTTTCTGTGGAAAAAGAAATTAGGAAACAAACAGTTAATGAAAAAGAGGGGAGGTTTAAATCTTAAGGTAAGTGACTCAATAATTTTTGGTTTGAAGTTCTCTCCCTTGATTTTAATTTTTTTTTGCATTCAGTTTTTTTTTCAGTTGGTAAATGGCGCTATCAGTGATATGCGCTCTCTGGGTACTTAATAGCTATTATATGTACTCGATGAGTTTTCATACCAGCGGAGTCAGATTTTGCTTGGAATCAGGTGACTGCAAGTCTCCTTATGAAAATGAGGGAGATTTGGAACGACTTGCTGGTACTTGATTCCAAGCAAGAACCACCTGATATGAATGGTAGCAAATTTCATCAAATGATTACTATTACTGTCGTCTATAAAGAATTGTTGCTTTGTAGTATAAAAAAAAAGAAAAGTAAAAAAAAAACAGGTCTGGGCAGTCAAAATAAAAACCTTCGAGTGATCAGCAAGCTTTTGGGGGGATGATCAATTAAAATGTTGGAAAAAGATATGATCAATGAATGAATTATTTTTTGCCTTTTTGTTTGGCGTTGATCACTAGAGATAGTTCGAATTTAAAAACAAAAAACCGAAAGAAAACAAAGAAATAACCCAAAACAAACAAACAAACAAAATAAACAAACAAACGAACAAAACAAACAAAACAAACAACAAACAAACGGAACAAACAAACAAACAAAATAAACAAACAAACAAAACAAACAAAATAAACCAACAAAACAAACAAACAAAACAAACCAACAAACAAAACAAACAAACAAACAAACAAACAAACAAAACAAACAAACAAACAAAACAAACAAACAAACAAAACAAACAAACAAAACAAACAAACAAAACAAACAAACAAAACAGACAAACAAAACAAACAAACAAAACAAACAAACAAACAAAACAAACAAACAAACAAAACAAACAAAAAAACCAAACCAAACAAAACAAACAAAACAAACAAACAAACAAACAAAACAAAACAAACAAGTGCGAACGTTGCCGAACGCAAACCGAGCAACCGATTTAGTTCCAACGAATATTGTATATTGACCCCCAAGAAAAAAAACAAACAAACTATTTATTTGGAATTTTCGAGAAATAAAAGAAAAGGCGTTGTTTAAATGTTCAACCCTCTCGTTCTATCGATGTGGCCAGTGCACGTGGTTGATAGATAGATAGATAGATAGACTGGGAGAGATAGATAGATAGATAAAAAGATTGGGAGAGATAGATAGATGGAGAGATAGATAAACAGACTGGGAGAGATGAATTGATAGAGAGAGACAGATAGATAGATATGAATAGATAGATATATAGATAGATAGATATGAATTCACAGAAAGATAGATAGATAGATAAACAAACCGGGTGAGTTAGATAGATAGATAGATAGATATGAATTCACAGATAGATAGATAGATAGATAGATATGAATTCACAGAAAGATAGATAGATAGATAAACAAACTGGGTGAGTTAGATAGATAGATTGAGATAGATAGATAGATATGAATACAATGATAGATAGATAAACAAACCGGGTGAGTTAGATAGATAGATAGATAGATAGATTGATAGATAGATAGATAGATAGATAGCCAACCAGAATCAAATGAAAACCGGAAGAACCTATGTTGACAGTTTTGGTCGACGCCCCCCCCCCCCAAAAAAAAACTAATTGGAGTTTGGGATAGAAATTCTTACCCGTGCGGTATATACACATGAACTCGACGCCACCAGACTATCATTCATTCCGATCGACGTAGCATTCCTTATCTGGTCAGAAATTCAAAGATGTCTTTGATATTCAAAACCTCATTAGCAACTTTATTGCGTTGGAGTCAGAGTCTTTTATCAAGATGGAATTCAAAAAACTACCGGGATGTTACTGTGAGCTTGTAGAGAGTCAAGGAAAATTAGTTGATAAATAGATGTCATCATCATCATCATCATCATCATCATCCTTTCAGCGTCTGTCGTTGGTCAGAGATCGTCACCCAAACTTACCAGGATTCCGTTGCACAGAACTTGCCGAACTTGTCTAGTTCGTCACGCCATCTCATTTTTGCCGGCGTCAGTTTCGCATATGATCTCTAGGCATCCACATGATGTCCAACAGTTGCCTGACGTTCTTGCAACATGTCCTTCTCATCGTCGTCTGAGTTTTCGAATCGATTCTAAGATTTCTCTGACACTAGTTCCTCTCTGATATACTGTGCTGTCTTGGGATATCTCCATGTGATTTTGAGCCTGGTTCTTTCCCGTGCCTATTGCATGGTTCTCAGTTTGAGGGGCAATCTTTTGGTTGGGTTTCTTGTTTCAGCTCCATAGGTGACTATCAAGAGGATGCATTTGCAGCAAACCCTTTTTTTTTTTTAATCATTCATGGGTTTTTCTTGTTCTTGAAAGTTGAGCTTGCTCTACCGAAAGCTTATCAACGTGGATTGATTAATTCTGATAAAAGAAAGCTGGAAATAGAAATTGATTGAACAGCTAAAGAAGAATCAGCGTAAATTAGTGACTCGTAATCTCATTTCACACTCTATTACTACTATAGTGAGTTCGAGACTCACTTGTGACTTCGTGCCAGATTGAGCTAATTTTTGGAAAGAGATTGAAATCTAACAATTGATCATTATTGAAGTGACTTCGATCCCCACGGAATGCTTCATTACTGTGGCCTTTTGCTGTGCGATACTTAAGTTAGTGAATAACACCGAGGATTCACCGTTCAGTAGTATTTGACAAGCTAGCCATGGACACTATGGATTTTTTAGTGAGTTGAATGGAAATCCTTGTGACGTAACATAATTAAGGAAAAGGTACGCTGGTTGGGAATTATTTTATATTCGATAACTTGGGTATTAAGCAAGAGGTTTTATATTCATAGTTATATTTTTTAGCTCACAGAAAAAGATCATCATCATCATCATCATCATCATCTTTCAACGTCCGTCGTTGAACATGGACATTTCTCATAATTCGCAACACTTCTCTATCATGGGCGTCGCAGAGCCAATACCTTCTGAATTTGTCTACTGCATCGGTCCATCTAATATTCCGCCGGCCTCGGATCCATGTCGTGAATCGTGATGTCCATCGGTTGTCCGCTATTCTGACAATATGGCCAGCCAACTACCATAGGGATTTTCAATGGATTCTATGATGTGCCTGACTCTAGTCTTTTCCCGGATATACTGTGTTGTCTTGTGGTCTCTCCATGTGAGGCTGAGCATAATTCTTTCATGTGTACGTTGCATGGTTCTTTATACCTTCACCTAATACTATACTTCTATTCTGGCTCATAAATATGAATTATAACACCCCAACACCATAACACCCCATAATATACTTATACTTTTATTCTCCACAATAGCCCCACCTATACAATCTGGATCCCCGCCTACGTATAATTAACGTTACAAACTCTCCTTTTATGCATATCAAACATTGGGGACGTTACACAGTCACCTAGGCCCCCACCAATTGACACCTATGAGTGGTCCATTTTCTCACCTGAAGATATATTACTTTTCAGAATATCTACAATGACCATTAAGCTTACAGAGAATGTATTTTCCAACTGATACTCGATCATACATAACAAGGACCCCTCTAACTTATACCCCACATCATCTTGATTACCTCAAGGGATAGCTTCAACCGTATAGCCCATCATTGGAATACTCCTTAATAATATCCATTACTTCATCCCTATTATTATCAACCCCCCACCATATACACAGTCGTACTAATAATCCATCTATAGTTATACCCCACCAATGATATCCATCTTTTAATGGATATCATTTAACGTATGCCTGTATGCACCGATGGGCAATTTTACGTATAAACATATACATGCAAGGACTTCATATCACCTTAATGAGAACCCAGTCAGCTCAACACCGGACCATGACCTAGATTCAAAACAACCATGACAGTCTGTTCTGACCAAAACTACCAATAAAATACCCGTAACTACTGCTACTACTTCCAACCAAATCACCATAGATTCCTTCAAATACAGAAAAAAGTCCGGACTCACCACTATGGCCTCCCATGAATCTACATTTTTTATTTCCATTTTTGCTTTCAAAACAAAACATTTGATGCTACATCTATTTTCTATGGAAACCTAACCTTTTAGCCACTAAAAGATTCACACATGCTACTGAAGATGGCAACCCTTCCTGAAACATGTATAAAATATCAATTAATCAATTGATTTTTGAATTAGTTAATCAACAAATAAAGTTTCTATATACATTTATAATTCACTAATACATATACATATATGAATATATACATATTACATATGGAACAGATCAGATTTGCAATATAGATTCGCCTGATGAGGCTCCGAGAGGGCAGAATCATAAACTTGTTTGTGTAGCAAATCCACTCTCTATTATATATATACATAGAAAGAGAGTTATATATATGTATATATATATATATATATATATATATATATATACAGAGAGAGAGAAGAGAGAGAGAGAGAGAGAGAGAGAGAGAGAGAGAGAGAGAGAGAGAGAGAGAGAGAGAGAAAGCGACTGAAGCTAAGTAGACGTCATCAAAAAGGTAAACAACATTTTTCAATCGTTAATTGTTTCATTTGTATTGAGTTATATTTTAGATTTCCAGTTGTTTTTCATCGTAACCTACTCGGACTATGATTCGACTGCCATCTATAAACAACTTGGATCGGATATGAAGGATGAATAACAGACATTATGCATTTTTCTATATTCGGAAAATGATTTTGCAAATACATGAACCCGCTCTCCTCGAAACTTCTCTTATAGTCTATTGAGTGGTTCGCGTACGTAAAGATTAAAAAGATACTTCAATTATAAATTCCTTTGATTTATACGCACATACACATATGTATATATGTACATATGAACGAGAAAGAAAGATAGATAGATGGACAGAGAGATAGATAGATAGATAGATAGAGAGAGAGAGAGAGAGAGACAGAGAGAGACAGAGACAGAGACAGAGAGAGATTCAAGTACTTCAAGAAGGTTTTTAATTTATCTCCATTTATTTTTCTATCAGATGAAGTATTGTCAACCATGATTGATTTTTGACAAGAATTTCTTTCATCAGAATGATAGTTGCTTTTCATCACAGTCTGTAGTCAGTGGTAAACAGCTCGGACCGGGCACAGAGAATCAGCTCCAGGCGTTTCGAGTGGTTTCTATGAAAAGCAATCAAAATTAAGAATAAGACAGACTTTTAAAAAAATAAATAATGGTTGACAATGCTTGGAGCAATAAAAATTCAAGATAATATTACTACCACCAATAGTGTACACAAAAGCGATGGCATGTAACACACACATCTATATCTATATCTATATCTATATCTATATCTATATCATCATCATCATCATCATCATCATCAGTCTATGTCGTTGGACATAGACCTTCTCCAGTATTTGCCACACTTCTCTATCATTGGTGTCGCGGAGCCTGTACCTTCTGAATTTGTCGAGCTCGTCTCCCCATTTAATATTCTGCCAGTCTCGGTTGCACATGTGA
>OY735234.1:40262818-40295318 GCA_963457665.1 Thysanoteuthis rhombus
GAAACAACTAAAAATCGACATACACTGGTTAGCCTTGGGATTTATTGTTATTAGATTAAATAAAGAGGGTTTGGTTCATAATTTCATAATGGAGGAAAATCTTATTTCCTTCTATTTTATAAGAACATAGTTAATTGTTTGGTTTGATATATTTATTGAGGTGTCAAAATCAGACAACGCGGGTTCTTATGTTAGATATATATATATATATATATAAAAACTATTCTTTAAGAAAATACCCTTTCCATAAATTAATTTAGCAATCAAAGATTTGTCTACCTTAGACGGTGTGAAAGCGGTGAGTAACCCTGGTCAGTGTGACTGAGGGACGTACACCGAACAAATTATAATATAAATTCACTAGCGCTGTCAATAAGTAATTAAACAACCGTAGCATCAAAATTTCAAGTCATGTTAAAAGAGTTCATCGAAGAATAAATATGATCAGAATAAATTCCATGTGTTACATCACTTGTGTTTTTCAGTGGAAAAAATCTGGAATAGATTTATAACAAAGCATCATTAATAAAGTATGCCCATGAAAATGAGGCGTAAAAAGGTCAAAAAAGCTTTTTTTTTTCAGGAATATTATTTGAAAGGGTCTGGCGAAGTACTGATGCAAACTTGTATGGTATGGCCAAGAGAACACAAACGCACAAACACACGCTCAAAAAAAAATATATATCAAACCCTATCGCCACCTTTAGTGGCTACGGTTGTTCATTCAAATTGGTATTTCCAGGGTGTACGAATCTCTGCTAAATGACTGTTTAGATCTGCACCTGTTTCTTTATCACAAGAATTGATTATGACTTAGTTGATAGTAATCCATATTGACCCGTTCGGAAATCGAAAAGATCAGAAGAATCATAGTAATTTAGAAACGGCACAGGTGCAATCCACTTAAGGTTCTTCCAAGGAAACAGTTGAAACACGGACTGAAACCGTTCGATCAAATACTGGTACAAAATTTCTTATTCAAAATACTAAAAATCGAATATCCACGAAGACTGGAAAGTCTCAAAAACTGGAGAGCTTCAAAAACCGGAAACTGAAAATCCTCAAAAACCGGAAACTGAAAAGCCTCGAAAACTGGAACACTCTGAAAAGTTCAAACCTCCGAAAATTGGAAGGCTCCGAAAACCAGAAATCTCCGAAAACCGAACATCTTTTATGGATGTTGTCAGCACACCAAAGCTGGCGTTCAGTGCCAAAAATTGACCCGACGTTCATCTGCACTCAACCGATGTTCTTATTTTCTTCTGCTGAACTCTACGAAGGCCTCGTAGCGTACAGCAGACATTTTCTCGTGATCACCCTGGTTCAACCAACGCCCATGGATCAGGCCTCCTCATCGAATACAAGGGGATTTGAAAGTTGGAACCTCATAAGTTATGGCTCGTCGTTGGATCCATGTTTCGGGCCCAACCAAACCCATTTCCTATTGGGGATGAGGCTGGGGATCAATAGGTATCTATTAACAGTCACAGCTTAGATACTCTCCTTTACCTCATAACCAATATCCAGATATACGTTATGCCCCCTCCCCATATATCCTTTTGATTATTCTTGAAAGAGTGGCAAAGGACGCCCTTTCCAACTTCTCACAGTCGTGTCCCTGTTCTCCTATTATTCTTGCGTGCCTCTGCTGCTCACGAATATCTCATTGATTATTTTAGTGATTATTTTTTATCTTAAAGATTGTGGAAATCTGAAAAAGAAGCAACAGAGTCCTCTATGGGTGACGATGAGAAGTAGAAAAGAAAGCATCTGTCATTATCGATACAGTACCTGTACTACTATTCCGAAATCCGAAAAAATTCCAAATCCCCAAAAGTGTCTAGTCTTAAGGGTTACAGATTGGAGATTGTGTATCATTTCTAATCAGAAAAGTTCATACACCGCTGTATAGTATATTTTCCGACTATCGTGGTTCAAAAACTGTGTCAGATTATATACTGTGAAGGAACAGCAAAGTTCACCTAATAATCTGCAGTATAATAATTAGCAATATGCAGATGTCTTCTGTAACGCTAAGGGACGCAATAGACGTAGCAAAATATAATTTCATTCATGGAACTGACTTTGTGAAATGGAATTTCATTCATGTTTTAATAACGTAATAAAAATGTGGAAATTAAAGAATAATATAAAAGTAATAAGAACAAGGACAAAAAAATGATAAAAAATCCTTTGCAGTCAACAGAACTCACTACAGTGCAGACAAATATTATCCCTGTTCATAAAATGCGATGCGTATCCATATATTTAATATACGCCGTGATTCTAGACGGCACGAGTAAGCTATGAATTCAATAATACCCATCTGATTAACTAATTATGCATATGTCACATTCTTTAAAGCATTAAGACTGTTAGATATTTAATAGAAGACATACTGGATATGAATTGAATGGTTAAGTACAATATATCAATATCAGTATAGTTTAATAATACAATGATGCAGTTATAGGAGTATTAATAATAGTTTCTTTCAGGCAGTACACCACCAATATAGATCAGTTTCATCTGCATTATGAACTCGTTCGGGACTGAAATTCTCGTCACCCACGAGCTAAGAAAATTCGAGCACATAGTAGGCTGCATGTTCGTAGATCGCAAACCATTTTTCTCCGCACACTTTACACTGTGAGATTCAACGATGTTTCTTAAACTTTTGGAGACATTCTTCATTGTATTTACTCTCATATTTGTGGTCGCTCAGTGACCCTCAAAAGAGGATGAAATCAAGCGAAGAATCACTTTGGGATGGCGAGCCTTCGGCAGAGCAAGCTCAACTTTCAAGAGCCAGATAATCCCAATAATCCAAAAAAGAAGAATATACAACCAATGCATTCTCCCGATAGTCACTTATGGAGCTGAAACATGGAACCTAACCAAGAGACAGGCCTGCAAACTGAGAAGTATGTAACGTGCACATGAGAGAATCATGCTCAACCTTACATGGAGAGATCACAAGACAATACAGTATATAAGGAAGAAAACGGGTGTCAGAACAGGGTGACATCATAGAAACTATTAAAAAAACTCAAATGGCAATTGGCAGGCCATGTTGCAAGAATAAAAGACAACCGATGGACATCACGTTCACAACATGGATCCCCAGAGATTACATGCGAAACCGAGGCCGACAGAATACAAGATGAAGAGATGAACTAGACAAATTCAGAAAATACTAGCTCTGCGATGCACATGAGAGAGAATTATGGCGAATCCTGTGGAAGGTCTATCACCAACGACGGACGTTAAAAGACTGATGATGATAATGAATGAACTAGTGTGATAGTCGCGAGAAATTAATGGGCTCTATTGATTTTTTCCGGATTAAAAGCGGTGTTGGACCATCGATTATCGGAAAACTATGTGGTATACCCGTGGTGTGCTTGTATTTGATTTTACCGTCAAGCTGACCTTATTTTACTGGCAAATCATTCGATGAATCTGAAAGAAATCTGCATATTATGTCATATTGAGAATATTGTTTAATAGTGATTTTATCAATTAGAATCCGTCAAACGCTCAACATAGGATTATTCAGTTTTTAGGTTAATCTAGCTGTCTGGCTGTGTATGAATGTCTCACGCGTTCAGGCCACACCGATGGAGCTAGAAATTCAAACACATAATTCTTATTGTGTCTAGTAAAAAAAGAAACGTTTTTTCTTATCCCCCCTAATAGGTTTTATAGTTGGGGGTTGAATTTGCAATGTAAGTTTGAACTAATTAGATCCCATAGTTTGTGTCCGGCAGCATTTACGCTTGTTTTTTGAAAATTAAAGAAAATTCAGAAGATGAAGGTACGAAAGGTGAAACAAGTAAATCATTCATTGATCACCCCTTTATTTCACTTTTTTTAATCGATCACTCCAACTCGGCAAGCTGCCAAATATCGCTGGTCACGTGACTAATCGAACCAGTTTTTCTTCGTATATGTAAACTGTTTCAGAATCTCATAACTGTAATTTTTAATTTTTTTTTATGCGGTGGAGGATGGAATCCATCATCACTCATGTACAGTGAATGCAAAAAGTATCCGATACATTTCAAAATGTTCATTCTGATATCCTTATACAACCTCAAAATCGATAGAATCTCGATAAAAAAAAGTGATATCATGTAAGTCACTCAATAGAAACTGTCATGCCGTGTTAAGGTTGACCAATTGAAAGAATAGAACGATGGGATGATCAATCAAAGAATTACTTCTCTCGCCTTTTGTTGGGCAGTGATCACTGAAAAATCCCGGTTTTCAAAAAACAAAGCAAACCAGTGTGAATATAACCAGGTACATACAAAGAGAGCAATTTAGTATAAACCTACATTGCAAATTGAGCCCTCAAATAAAAACCTCTTTTCTCTAGACGTAAAAAGGAAAGGATTTTAAAATCTTCAGCCCTATAGTTCTGGTGACAATTTAGGCTGACGGGTCCTTACAAGATTGGACCTTTGGAAAGTTATGTACAAAAAACAGAAATCTTTGATCGAGATTCCGTCAATTTTGAAAGTGTTTAAAGATGTTGAAATTAACTTTTTGAAATGTATTGGATACATTTTTGCATGCGCTATATATTAATTAGTGTACACAAATTTTATGCAGGTTTTTCTCTATGATATACCCTTGAGTAGAACGCTCCTTTAAAAATAGATTCGTAAGCTGAAATAGCGTAAATTGAAGAAACAATTACGATCAATTTACATTGGAAACATTTTTGAGCGTCCCCATACCCAAAAATGATGATGGTATGTTAGGCTGAGTCATTAGCAGTTAGAACAGTTGGAGGTACCGGCGACTCAGGTATAGGGGAGAGAGGAAGTGTTCGCTGTCCTTATAACGTCCCGTTGCCCCCTAAAAAACCCTTAACGCTATTTTCACCTTTATTCGTAAAAGCGAAACAGGGGCGGGAAGAAAACGTTCAGAAACCGGGGAATACCTGTAATTCTTTTGCACTTCTTCCGGTTTTGTATCCATACTACCTGACCTATGTATGTAGATAAATCTATTCTGGACGTTTATCAAGTAGAAACATCCCACATGATGTGCGTGCTGCAATCGATTACCGACCACCGGACTCCCAAGACGAGTAAATATATTTTTGTTTCTGCCACACGAAGTCTTAAAAGCATTACTTCTAAGTGTTTATACGTTTGGAACCCAATTTAGACAGAGGGTAATGCTTCGCTCCTGTTCCTCATCCAACCCAAGATGATCACTTATGTATTGTATATATAATGAAAATATTTCGTCGATGAGTAAGACTTGTATGTTTTGCTCAGCCACCTCCCAATCACCTGGTCACGATTTCAAATCACGGTAGGGGAATGTTCATTTTATGTATTTATTTATCAGAATGGAACATGCCGTTACGTATTTGTTACATAATATTCCGCAGATATGTAAGACGTGTCAGTTTGGTTCCGTCGGTAAGAGAACCGCCTACCAATCGGTTGGTCTTGATTTCAAATAACGCTGAAGGAATGTTAATTTAAAATATCTTTTCAGTTTAACGCAACGACAGTGAGAAGTTTACTCCCCTAAATTTTGTTAAGATTGCTTTTATTGTTATTACGATGTAAAACAAAGTCAACTTCAGACTTAGACGAAAACAAAATAGTTTTTGTAATATTCCAGATATGAAAAAATATGCAAAAGTATTGAAATATCATGCAAAATACTCATTCAATTAAACCATTTTTTATAATTACGAATTATTTTTTGCTCACGATCTTTTGCCTTTCGGGCTTCGAATCTTGAAGGTACTCAGCCTAATGGTTAACCCACCACTAATTGCAGTTGATACAGTGATCAGATCTAAACTATGACCAGTTTATCTGACGAGCTTTTAAGTTTAATGTCCCAGTTAGTGGCAGACCGTCAAAAATTCAGGTCCCTGGGCTGAACTTTAGTAAGTTCTGCCCGTGACCTTACCCACCTCCCTGTACTATTCAATCAATATAACGAAGTGACGTTATGTTGCAGTATCTTTGATGTACGAAATCCCCGAAAGACTACTCCTAAATGTTTATATGTTAGGAATCTAAATGAAAAAACAAAACGAAACAAAACAAAATAGTATTTTAGAGGAGGAGGTGCGAGAAATCGGTGTGCTCTTATGGAGAAAAGCAGGAACCAAGAGACAGACCAACAAACAGAGAAGCATGGAACGTGCGCATGAGAGAATCATGCTCAACCTTACATGGAGAGACCACAAGACGGCACAGTATATAAGGAAGACAACGGGTGTCCATGGCATCATAGAAATTATTAAAAAACTCAAATGGCAATGGGCAGAATGAAAGACCACCGATGGACATCATGTCTCACAACATGGTTACCCAGAGATCACATAAGGAACCGAGGCTGACAGAACACAAGACGGATTGATGAACTGGAAAGATTCAGGAAATACTGGCTCCGCGATGCCCATGATAGATAATTGTGGCGAATCCTGGAGAAGGTCTGTGTCCAACGACAGACGTTAAAAGACTGATGATGATGATGATGATGATGATGATGAAAAAATTGCGTGAACCACAACATTTTTTTGGTTCGTGCTCAAAACCCCAAATCATCATCATCATCATCATCATCATCATCATCATCATCATCAGTCTTTCAACGTCTGTTGGTGGACATAGATATTCCCCAGGATTCGTCACACTTCTCTATCATGGGTGTCGCAGAGCCAGTACTCTCTGAATATGTCTAGCTCGTCTCTCCATCCAGTATTCTGCTGGCCCATCGTGAGTCGTGATTCCAATCAGTTGTCCGCCATTCTTGCAACATGGCCAGCCCACTGCCATTTGAGATTTTCAATGGACTCTATTATGTCTCTGACTCCTGTCTTTTTCCGGATGTACTGTGCTGTCTGGTGGTCTCTCCATGTCAGGCCCAGCATAATTCTTTCATATGCGCATTGCATAGTTCTCAATCTGCAGATCTGTCTCTTGGTCAGGTTCCATGTTCCAGCTCCATAACTGATTATTGGGAGGATGCACGTATTACGTAATTTGGTGATTATCTACCTACAGTGGTCATTTTATCACTAGCATTGTGTCTATACTGCTGATTTTAGGGTCAAAATTATCTTGAATAACCTCAATATTAAAAAAAACACCCCAAAACGCAAATCGTCAAGTCGCAGTTATAAATTCAAGATTAAATTGTATTGATGTTTATTTGTCTTATAATGATAAAACTAGCTCCTCATACTTGTCCAGCACAAGTCCAACCAACTAACGGAGGCATCTGTGCAGAGTCAAAACAATGAAGGCACCCTTTATGTCCATCGGGAAGGGGTCATTCGACACTTGCAACAATGGATGAACTAGATAAAATACCATCAAATATCAATATTTCCAGATTATATGGTTATGGCATTAAAAGTGCACTTAAAATGAACGAAGCCAAGCAGAATAAAGGATGGTATGTACTGCTTACTCTCACAAAAGTTTGAAGGGTCAAGCAATCACATTGGTAGGCAACATGTACTGAATCATCTCAGCCGATTAATAAGCATTATCTTCAAGGGATGAGCACTCAATAATGTCATATGCATACAATAGAATCAATTAAGCCTGTCTTAAAGCTTGCCAAAAATCTCTAAGATGTTGTACGAAAGCGTTTGGAAACCGATGTTTTAAGGCAAACCTCAAGTGCACACGGTTGCCCTTCTGTGCTGGACAACGCAGCAGAGAGAATGAATGATGTTTTGGTGTATTTCCTATATAACATTAGTCAGTACTTTGTAACATTTTGTCCGTGTTTAACTATTGACATGATAGTGTTGCTATTCAGTGTGAAATTATTACATAACTTGTAAGGTGAAAGTTCTAATCATGAATATTATTTTAACTTTACCTGTGAATAATCTGGTTGTACAAGTCAGATGTGATTTGTTTCCCCACTGGTTCAGAAACACATCAAGTGTGGCTTTTGTGTTACTCTTTATAAAACATAGATATTTTCCCTTTCTTGATTCAACTACAGAAACGACAGTTTTTTGTTTATATTTAATTGCATTCTCAAAGCTGATAAAACAGACCTTGATACCGTCTTAATAGTTTCTATACTATTTAAAGTCATATGATCACCAAGGTATTTTTTCACTGCTAGCCGCGAGTACTTTTAAACGTATTTGAGCTATAAACGATCAAGTGACTTCATTTTCATAAGGGATTCTCCAAGTGAAAGAAAGAAAATGGCTGTAGACACTAAGATTCCAGTCTCCGGACATTCTTTCTTTAAAAAAAAAATGCTTACTACACCAAAACTAACTGACTGAGTTTGATGGTTCAGGTCTCATTTTAGAGAAAAAAACGACCATAACATATTGAGGCAATTTTCAGGTATATAAGATGTAAGGATATATAATGATCAGAAATATTTTCGATGGCACCCATCTTGAATTTCCAGTTTTTGAATAGAAACCATTTAAATGATATAGCGGTTCCTGGTATTCATAAAAGTAAGCAACTCCCTCTCCTTGACAACATTAAATACTTTTTTATGGATATTTGCATAGCATTGTTGTATTTGAAGGCATAAGATCCACTTATTTTCCCAAGTATCAGAGTTACATAAATTTTCAATAATTGCAAAAAAAAAAAAAAAAAACTCGTCCAGAAATGGGCCAAATCGCATTCTATATACCATCCAAAACTTGAAAAAAAAATGTTCCTTGCTGAAATAGAGATATATACACATTGGTGGTAAATATCCTTAAGTGGCTGAAATGTGGCGCAAGATCAGAGAAAGACCGGGAAAAGACTTTGATGGCTGAATAATGATGCCATGAATTTTATATAGATGAAAGATTAGTCCAGAGAATGCTGGAAACTTTTTCATCAATAGGATGGAATTCAGAATTGAAAAGTCACTGAAAATCGGAAAAAGATTTTGTCAAGACATGACAAAATTATGCACCCAGCTCATGAATATATGTATATCAAAACACTGTACTTTTGGATAACGAGGGGAACCTTTACATATAAAAGTCAGGTTTGTCACTTAATAGAAACCATCAGTTAACCGACGTATTTTGACAACAGGCCAAGCTGGTGGTGATCAATTAAAAAAATTGAAAAAAAGGGTTGATCAATGAATAAGGCTCTTCTCTCAACTTTTTCTGGATCAGAAAAGCAAGCGTGAACGCTGAGGGGCACAGTCAAAGGAACCAATTTAGCATAAATTCATATTGTAAAATGGACCCTCCACTGAAATTAAACCTATTTTGGGATGGAATTTTCAACAAAAAAATTATAGATATAATGAGGAGTAAATTTTATAATTTTCAGCCCTCTAGCTCCATTGCTGAACGTGAGATGCATAGATAGATAGAATCACTTAAAAACTGGAGAAACCTATATTGACAGTTTTGCTTCTCGGTATCTCCTATTGATTGCACAATCAACTGGGAACAAATATATTTGTGTGTACATTTAAATATCGGACGTTGTAATGAAATTGAATAAATTATCAGCAAATGTCTTGCGATTTCTCACCTTGAAGCAATTTCTCACTTTCAAGTATTTTTTCACCTCGAAACAATTTTAAAATGAATATGGTTTACAATTCTTGAAAAGTAAGCAGACAAAATTGAAAATACTGCTTTATGATATCGATATTTGAAGGCACCAACTGAAATGAATAGTAATCAAAAACTTCATCTCTGATATATTGCAGATTGAGGTCACTTATTGTGAATAATGTATATGCAATAAGAATTTGTAGGAACAGAATAAGACATTATATATCTATAAATATCTATTTATCTTTCAATCTATGTATGTGTGTATTTGAGAATTAGACTTATTTCAGTCTGACAGAATGAATTATAAATTGCGTTATATTACATAGAAACTTTTCTTAAATGATCTTCCGTCGTTACACGATTAAAATATCATTCAATTTAAACAAAAACGACTGCTACTATATCATCATCATCATCATCATCAGTCTTTTAGTGTCCGTCGTTGGACATAGAACTTCCCCAGGATTTGCCACACTTCTCTATCATGGGCGTCACGGAGCCAGTACTTCCTGAACTTGTCTAGCTCGTCTCTCCATCTAACATTTTGCCGGCCTTGGTTGTGCATGTGGTTTCAGGGAATCCATGTCGTGAGTCGTGATGTCCAACGATTGTCTGCCATTCTTGCAACATGGCCAGCCCACCGCCATTTGAGATTTTTTATGGATTCTATGATGTCTCTGACTCCTGTCTTTTCCCGGATGTACTGTGCTGTTTTGTGGTCTCTCCATGTGAGGCCAAGCATTATATATATATATATATATATATATATATATATATATATATATATATATATATATATATATATATGTTCTAGGAAGCTTTACACCTTTAAACACATCAAAAACTTTTTCAAACCTTTTTTCTTTTTTGGTATTTCGGTCACTTATATCTGAGTACATGTTAAAGTAATTTATATAATCTTTTTCAGTGTCTTTTTCATGCTTTACACATAATTCGTTATCATGATGCTATGTGTAATACTTCTCTTGTTGGGATTACCAGTTCTTTACCATGTAACCGTTTCAAGGATTCTGAAAAACAAAACATTGATAGTAAAATGGCACCCTAGTAATGTTGTTCAAACCCTTACTCCTTTTCAGCTAGGATTTTAATACATAGCTTATGTTATACATGCAGTTATCTTATATAGGGCAGTATTATAATTTAATGGATATTGATATCGTTTATACTACACATCATTTGATCTCTTGAAACAGGGCTTGCATACGTAGGTCACCCCAAAACGTATTTAACGATGAGAGATCAGTAAGTATGACAACGAGCATGATTCGTTTTACGTGTCACTTTTATCGAGTGTTCCCCCATGTGCATATTAAATCCGCTGATATCATCTGTGAGAATACTAATTACACAGAAAGATTTCTTCGAGTTGTTATCCTACGAACATATTCAAGTTAAGAATTTGACACTATCATTAAGAGAATTTGGGGTTTATTTGGTCCTCTGTTATACTTGCAACTGTTTAGCTCAATGGTAAGAACAACGCTACGTTGAAGTGGCTACCCTATCGATGGCAGGTTCGATTCCTGCAGCACTTATAGGTCCCTTTTCTTTTTGTCTGGATTTATTAGATTGAAGATTATCGTTATTTAGGTTATGCAGCATGTTAGTGGAATTGAAAAAACTATCTCTGATAAATTTCAGATTCAAGTTTAATACACACACACACACGCACACACATACATATATATATATATATATATATATATATATATATATATATATGTATATATATATATATATATATATATATATATATATATATATATATATATATATATATACTAATAACTTGTGGAAACAGAATAAGGCCAAAAGCCAAAATTACAACGGCTGATTTTCTAGGCAGCCAAAAGTTGGATGATTGGCACAATACAATCTTTCTACAACTATTTATACTCATTATATATTAGGTTTAGTTGAAAACAACAACACATAAATAGAGGTTGATGTTCAGGTGATATAATTTTTTCTGTCGGAATTAATGATATAACAATCTGCATTGAGAAACACATAGAGCAGATACAGACAATCAATGAACGAAAATGAGTTGAAGCAGTTATTTAGTTCAATTGTACTGCTTGAATGGTACCGCCACGAATGTGTGTCATGGGAATTTAAAACTTCATCTCTTATTATATGACAGATTTGAGATTATTTACATAAAGCAACGAGTTGAATATACAAAACATTCTTTGAAAACTTCGTCAGCCATGTAAAATAGTTTGGTGAATGAATAATGATACCATGAACTTAACATGAATAAAAAGTTCTACCTAAATAACATATTTACTATGAAACTCTATTTGAAATGATCTCCCGTTGAGTGTATCATTGGGTGTAGACAATGTAGATTGAACAAACAATTAAAGAAAATGGGGCTGTTGCCGGAATCGAACCCACGACCGATACAGCAGTCGCTTTAAAGTAGCGTTACTCTTACCATTGAGCGAAACAATTTTCTGGCATGCAAAGACTCAAGTAACTGCTTTAATTCATTTCTGCTCATTCATTGTCTATAAATGCTCTATGTGTTTCTCAACGCAGAAAATCATATTATTAAAAATGATAGAAATGATTATTAATACATTATTGAAACTCTCTGTCTGTGAAATGTTGAGAGCAATACGACTTTAAAGCGCTTACCTTATCAGTCGCAGGTTCTGTCCCTGAAGCAGCCTCATCTTCTTTAATTGATGATTTTATTCATGCTGTTAAGACTAAACGATACTTTCACTGGGTGATCACGGGATATCATTTCAAATAGAGTTCCAATATAATATAACACAATTGATATATATATATATATATATATATATATATATATATATATATATCAATACTTTCACCGATACTTTCACCGAGTGATCACGGGATATCATTTCAAATAGAGTTCCAATATAGTATAACACAATTGATATATATATATATATATATATATATATATATATATATATATATATATATATATATATATATATATATATATATGTTGATAGTAGAAATATCAGCTTGAAACAAATATCATTCAAATCGTGGTGGTTGCAGACGATTATTCAATTTTTCACCTTGAAGCATTCTTGATATGAATTGAATCCCCAATTCTTGATTTATTCTGTAGAAAAACATAAACAGAGAAAAAATTATAGATTCAGCTTTATATAATTAAAGCATGATTGGTACCACCAGGAATGTGTGTAATGGGAATTCAAATCCCATCTCTTAATAAATCACAGATTCAAGATTATTTATATAGAGCAACGGGTTGAATACACATAACATTCCTTGAAAATTTCATCAAATCAAAACCAGAAGTGTTTTTTTCCCAAAGACATAATCCTTATTTTATATGGAAAGTGATAAACTAGCATAGAAAGCCATGTAAAATAGTTTGGTGATAGAGTAATGATACTATGAACTTAACATGAATTTAGATTCTACCATAATGAAAATAAAACCATTGTATCAACCAGATATGATTGAATATACGATTCAGCTGAAAGTTTACGTAGGGTCATAGAAATTCCAAGGGAGATGAAAGGTTTTGTCAAAGGAGAGAATCGTGCACGGCATCTCATGGAGGAATCACAAGACAGTTCAGTTTATCAAAGTTTAAAAAAACCGAAGACAGAGATATCTGCGAGTCCATTTGGAAACTCAAATTGCAATGGGTGGGTCATGTTGCAAGAATGGCAGACAACCGATGGACACCAAGATGCAGCACGTGTATCCCCCAGAGATTATATGCCGTGACCGACATGATAGAAGATGGTGTGAAGGACCAGACTGGTTCAGAAAGTACTGGCTTTGTGACTCCCATGTCAGGCAATTTTTGAGAAAGGTCTGTGTCCAACGGTGGACGCTAAATGGTTGCTGCTCGATGATGATGATGATGATGATGATGACGATGATGATGATGCATGTATAACGAGTACTGACAACACAAATGGAGCTAGAAGTCTGAAAGTTTCAAAATTTACCCCACCCCAAAATTATATTTAGTAAACAGTTGTTTTTTTTACCCCCACCCAATAGGGTTCTATCGGTAATTTCAATTTGCTTCAAGTAAGTTTATGCTAAATGGGTCACAAGTTTATACCCGCTATCTTCTTTTATTGAAAATTAAGGCTTTTTAGGGATCCAACAGAAGTCGAGAAAAGTGAGTCATTCGTTGATGACCCCTTCTCCGATTTTTCGATTGATCACCCTTAACACAGCATGCTGTTGGTCAAGTGACAGTTTCTTATTGAGTGGATAGCCAGGACCTGTATGTTGATAGTTTTTATAAAAAGAAACACTGTGCTTCCAGGGTGCAATAGAGAACCTTATATACCTCTGGAAACAAATATAATCACGACTGTACAGTGAAATCGTAGTAGTTGCATTAAAGTTGAAAAGATTTTCTGCTGACGTGAAGCAATTTACCGCCTTAAGCAATTTCTCACCTTGAAGCAATTTCCTAATTGAAACAACTCATCACCCTCAAGCAATCGATCGCCAAAAGCAACTTCCCGTCTTGAAGCAATGTTTCTTTATTTCTATTATTTTTCGGACTATCCTCATCTTGATTGTTTTTCATACAATGTTTTTAGACCGTTGTACTCTACGACCTTCATCAGGTATCATCTGGTAGGTGTGGGAAAGTAACAAACCGAACCCTTTATTTAACCGATGGGGGTGTAAAGACTGCACTCCCCTCTTAACAGTAGTTGTATTTTCGAATTATTATTGTCTCACACTGGGATTGAACCTAGAATGTCTGGCCAAAAGTAAGTTATTACCTTAAGCAACTTCTGACCTTGAAGTGATTCATCGCCAAAAGCAATTTCTTGCCTTGAAGTAATTTCCCACCTTGAAGCAATTTTTTTGCCAAGAAGCAATTTCCCGACTTGAAGCAATTTTCTGCCTCGAATCAATTTCTCGCCTTGAAGCAATCTTGAAACGAATTCTGTTCACAAGTCTTGATTTATTATGCAGAATAAGTAGACAAACAAAATTATAGATTCAGCTTTATACAACTAACGTTTGACAGGCACCGCCAGGAATGTATGGTGGAGGAATAAAATACCTAATCACTAATATATCAGTGTACAAAATATTTCTTTGCAAAATTCATCAAATCAAAACCTGAATCGTTTTTTTCATAATGGAGTACACATTTTTTTGTGAAAGGTATGAAGCCCAGGAAAATAGTTTGATGACTGAATGATTATGCAATGAATTTACACGAATAGATAGTTTTGCAAATAATTTTTGCATGAAGGAATATATGATTCAGCTAAAAGGTGGCGTAAGGCTATAGGGAAAGGAGCGAAAATAGTTTCATGTCAGAATAACGATGTCATGAACTTTGCATGGATAGAATATTCTACCAAAATTTTGGATAGTCAGAGAAAGTCATAAAAAATCCAGGGAAAATGAAAGGTTTTGTCAAGAAATGCTCACATTTCTCACCAAGCACATCAAACCATATAAGTTCATATGTAAATTTTCGTGTTAATTTTTTTGTTTGTTTGTTTGTTTGCGCTCAAATGGGATGATCCCATTGGTTGATTTATCTTCCAATGATGACATAAAGATAAAAATTACGCCGTAGAAACTCTTTGGACACCATGTCTGATCATTAATCATTGGTCATTAATCAAAAACAGCCTGAGTTAAAACTGAAAAAAAAAAACAACAACAAAAAAATCAAACTTGAAATCAGAATATTTGAATCATTAAAAATAAATTGTCAAACAAAATAGCTTCAGGCTCCTTAGTGCCGGTCTATATGTACATAGCCCCGTAATTTTTTACGGGTATATTCTAGTAAATATACATTAAAAACCTTAACCAAAATTGCCAAGATATTAGAAAAATCAAATGGCAGTGGGCTAGTCATGTCGTAAGAATGTCGGATAACCGTTGAAAAAGACTAACAACGAATGTTGCCAACCCCCAAAAATATTTTTGCGCTTGCTTGACCGTCAAAAAGCTCTAAAGACGTTAAATCTAGAAGAGCCCGGAACACCAAACAGTTCCCTGAAATAGTAGAAAAAAAACGAGCCTGAAATGGCTGAAATATTTGAACACACTCGCACTAATTTTAGCGCCTTCGTTCCCTCAATAAAACAAGAAACACGCTTGATTTAACTTGAGACACAGTAAATTGGCAATACTGCCTACGGCGTGGATCACCAGAGATCATACATCAATACAATAAGATGGCCTAACGAACTACATAAGTTGGTAAAGTACTGGTTTCATGACACTCATGATAGCGAAGTCTGGCAGATTAAGGGCAAGGTCAACGACGGACTCTGAAAGACTTTTTAGTGATCCGACAAAAAAAGAACTAATTCATTGATAACCCAATTGAATTCCAATTTTTTGATTGATCAACCCCAACAAAGCTATTTGTCACATGACAGTTTCTATGGAATTGATAACCAGACTTGTATATTGGTTTGTATTATAAAAATGCACGGTGCTTTTGGATTGAGATGGAATTCTACTTACAATAATAACAAAGTATAGGATTGATAGATATTGAGAAATAAGTGACACAGAAAAAACTATGGAAAAAGTTATTTTTTTCAAATGTTTAGTGTTTAAAGTTGTAAAGATTTCTAAACTATATATATATATATATATATATATATATATATATATATATATATATATATACTTGATTGTAACACTATCTACCGAATGCAAATATAATTATAGCTGTACAGCGAAATCGTAAGGAAGTTGAATGAATTCTCAGCAGACAAGTATTAATTTTTCACCCTCCAGCAATCTGAAAATAAATGCCGTTTACAATCCTTGAATGTATTCTACTGTAAAAGTAAACAGTCCAAATTGGAGATTCATCTTTATGTAATTAACGTTTGAATGGCCCGCCAGAAATGCACATTAATGTCTTGATATAGATATACTTGACAACTCTCTATTGATTCGCAGGATATCCACCTTTAAACAATTTTCATTCCTGCCAGGAATGCATATTATATGAATTAGAAATCTACTTTCTTTTATATATTTATAACAGATTTAAGCTGAATTATATGACGTATATCTCTATTCTTCTGGTCTACTAATCACAAATACAGTAAAAGAACGAATTTTGGATTCCCTTATGATTGAAGATTTTATTGAAGATATGAAGTTCAAAATGCCTGGAAATATAATAATCTGTTGCAGAAATGACAGGTGAATATGAAAGACCCCCTTCCTAAATCTTAGACACAGTCAATTGAGAGGTGTGGAGCCTAAGACTGCGGTGAAGCATTTCATTCAGTTTGCAATTAGACGAAACTGAATAAGAGATTATATATATATATATATATATATATATATATATATATATATATATTGTGATTGAGACAAACTCAGAGATAGAAATAAATAGAGACTTGATTTGTTAATTAATCAATTCACAAATGAATTAATCAGTACGCTATACACATTTCGGAAAAAAGTTCCCATCTTCAGTAGCATGTGTATACCGTTCAATAATTAAAAGGTTAGGCTTCCATAGAAAAACAAATTTAGCATAAAATGTTTTGCTTTGAAAGCAAAAATGGAAATCAAAATTCAGATTTGTGGGAGACTGTAGAGGTGAGTCCAGAATTTCTTTCTGTATTTGGAGGAATCTATGGTGGTTTAGTTGGATCTTTTGGTGGAAGAAGTAGCAACAGTTATGGATGTTTTATTGGTTGTTTTCGTCAAAGGTGGTGGGCATTCATAAAACTGGTTGTCATGATGATTAGGAATCTAGGTCATGGTCCAGTGTTGAGCTACTTGAATACTTATCAACGTGATATAGAGTCCTTGCATGGGTATAATCATGTTAAATTGCTCATAGTTACATACCCTTGGATATCAATGGTGGGGTAAAACTATAGGTGTATCATATGCATATCCGTGTATACGGTGGGGTCTGGTAATAATAGGGCTGAAGTTATGGAAATTATTTAAGAGTATTCCAGTTATGGGATTGGAACTATCCCTTCCGGCAATCAAGATGATGTGGGTTTATAAGTTATGTATGATAGAGTATCACTTGAAAAATGTGTGTTCTGTAACCTTAATGGTTGTTGTAGATATTCTGAAAAGTCAGATAGGTTTGAGTAATAAAAGTACAATGGATCATAAATAGGTGTCAATTGTTAAAGGTCTTGGTGACTATGTATAACGTTCCCAATGTTTGATATACATAAAAGAGGAGTCAAGTATGGATAGGGTAAAAAAAGTTTGTAACATTAGTTATATGTAAGCGGGATCCAGATTGTATAAGTGGGGCTATTGTGAAAAATAACAGTATAAGTATATTTTGGGGTCCTAAAGTGTAGGGGTGTTATGATACACATTTACAGACCGGATTGGAAGTGTAGTATTAGGTGCACATATAGATAGTGAGTTGGTAAGCATAGAGTAAATAGGAGTGATAGGATTATGGGATTAGAGCACAGTGTGGTCATAGTTCTTAAATTGGTATTGAGTCCGTTAGGAGAGAGACAGTTTTAAGTTTATCAATTCACATATCTTCATGTAGTTTCAGAATTTCAGTTTTTGTAGGATTTTTTTTCTAATTCTTAAATGATAGTAAATCTAGCATCTGTGCCAAAATTTCAGCCTGGGTACAGAAATATTGTTTTCCTGGGAGTAGGTTGAACTAATATCAAAACTGCCACTCCGATTCGCCTATATATTGTAGCTTGCATTTATTACATCCTAGGAGGTAGATGATATTTTCGCTTCTGCAATTGAAATTATGGTAGGGATAGTGAAGGTGTTAGTGTGTTTAAGGTGGTTGCGTCATAGACTATTACTATTGTTGCAGGGTTGGAAGGATTTGATAGTCTGGAGATGGTATTGCATGAAACCCTGTTATTTATAATGTTGTTACTGTTACTCATATTTCAAATGTTTTTTGAAGGACTGCTGCGTAAATTCACTCACTCACTATATATATATATATATATATATATATATATATATATATATATATATATATTGTGTGTGTGTAAATTTACGCAGCAGTCCTTTATTGATAAGAGTTTGATTAAAGGTCAGAGACAAGGAGTGTTTTTCTGTAATTTTTTAAAACTTTCTTCTTAACCTATTTTGTGAAATTGTACACGTGCAGTGGTGTATTGGTATGTGCTTTCCCACTAAGGAGAAAGTGGGATACATGGTACTTAAGTTTTGGGCGGTGGATAGCAACGACAAGTATATAGGTCAAACTCGGCGCTAGAGTTTTTGAGGTGACCGGATATAGAAGGGCGTGAGTGAGATAAAGAGCGGAACCAAATTACGCTGTCCAATGAGCTGTTAGTATTTGGAGGATCGCCCTCTATTCAAATCCTGATCCCGTGATTCAGTTTGAGTCTGGCATTGGAGAAGACCGGATATGGTAACAAGCAGTCCAATCACACAAAGCAAATCCATAGGGTGTGGGAGAGATTTGTAGAGGAAGGGAAGAAGAGAGGTAGACCCAATTAGGACTACCATCATCATCGTCTTTTGGAGTGAATGAATACAGTGCTTACACAACGAAACAGATTTCAATACCTTGATTGATTTGCCAGTCATGTTCTGCGACGAAGATTGTTTTCAACCGAAATAAAAGAATATCATCGATTGGACTTTCTGTCATATTTCTTTCGAGCCACGCTAGAGAGCATTTCCTGAATGGAATCACATTCCTTCTTTCTACAAATACGTCAATTGACATAACGCGTTGTCATTTTTTATCTCGCTCACTTTTCTTCTGTAAATTTCGTTGAGTTCCTAAGTCGTCACCCTGGCGAAGTTTAGGATGTCGTCGGAAGAAAATGTACTCATGCATGTTTGGGTGTCTTATGCATTTTGATGTGTGCAATTGATGATGCTTCACGCGCAAGAAAACCCTTGTCTGTATCCAATGAATGTAAATATTGTCTGTTTGTGATCTTCTGCTTTCAATTATACTTCTGGTCATTGTTGTGATTAGAGGATAACAAGGAAAAGAACAGACTCTGTTGAAAGCCTTTGACGTTGTTTATATAATTTTGTCAGTATTCGTCAAGATTTATCAATATTCATTTCTGTAATGAAAATATTTGTTTCCAATTAAGTTTTCAAACCAATCCCTGATAAAGCGTCTGAAACAAAAATATTATAATTGCATCAAAAATAAAACGAAAAATACCCTGCCCTAAAAGTAAACTCTCCATTATCTTATACACACAAACTACAGATAACCCCAACCACAATACATGGAACAGGAACCATAAAACATATTACTACCCTTAATAAGAGATTTAGAAAACTCAAATAGCTACAACCTATCAAAGGCAGCCTAGAAGGAAGCGTGATCAAGTTTAGTTTATTTAGAATCACGAGAAATACACTCGAACTCCTTAATACACATATAAATTGTTTACGCACATAAACTCCATACACGACTCCAGTAAATTTGACTATGAAAAATCCACTGACTCCATATATTTCCTATATTGCTTTATAAACATAGATAACAATAGAAACCTCCAGACCACCCTCTGTACTAAACCCACCGGCACCTGCAACTACCTCCACTTCAAATCGGCCCACCCCAAACACCTAACAAGTACTACCATTTTAAAAAGCATTTAGAATTAAGGGGATTTGCTCCGCTGATAATTAACTCAACGAACATGACTATAACTTGCTACAACACTTCACTAAACGAGGATATTCATAAGAGCATATAAATAACTGGATAACAAAGGCTACTACAATGCACAGAGAAGAGATCCTCACACTATCTAATATAAACAAACCAGACTTCATGCCCATCGTAATCATCTTCTAAAATATACTCCCATCTCTGTCATATACAATTAATAAAAATATCATTCTCTACTGGAGTGAATGTATGTATGAGTTGTTAAACATTTCTGAATATCAGTCTCCAAAAGGAAAAAAAATTTTTAATGAGTTTAGGGTTTAGGGCTTCGGGCTTCATTAACCTGAACCCTTTTTATAATTAATGCTCACAAGTATGTAGCGTATACTAGTAGAAATGTCGATTCCAAAGATTTGTCGTCTAGCACTTACGACCATACGTCTAGCTATTATCAAGAATAGAAAATAACTTCAGTTATTCGGTTCTTGGATGTGAGAGATCTCTAGTACTGATTGCCGTCACTGACTGATGGACAGTCATAAAATTTGCCGACTTCGCTGGATTTACCCCCCTTTTGGTGCGAGGAAGATGGCTCTATAGCCTGACTTTCAGGCTTGCTTAATCTTTTAGATACTTCTGAACTCAGCATTATAGTGTTTTTGTGCCATGAAGACATAATACACGAGGCGACTTCTTCATCATCATCATCATCATCATCATCATCCCTATCATCCCTTTGACGTCCGTTGTTGGACATAAGCATAACCTTTTCCCGATTTTGTGCGTCGTGGCACCAATATTTTCTGAACTTGTCTGAATAGTTACGCGATCTTATTTTTTTGCCGGCGACAGTTTCGTACATAGTCACTTGGGATCCTTGTCGTGTATAGTAATGTCCAGCTCTTGTCTGACGTTCTGACAGCATTGTCTGCCCATTGCAATTTGAGTTATTTATGGATTCTATGATCCTGACTCCCGTTTTTATTTCTCCTGTGATACAATGTGCCTCCTTGTGATCTTTCCATGTTATGTTAAGCATGATTCTATCTTGGGCACGTTGCATGGTTCTTAGTTTGGGAGCCAGTCTTGTTTTGTTTTTTTTAATTTCACTCTATTGATGCCACCCACAGCAGGAAAGAAGGCATGGTCACTTTTGTCCAGAGGGTGTGCGACCATTAATAAGACGGTTGAGACCCGCATCTCACTCTAATTACACTGACTGCACTCAACTAGCTGCCGGGTGCACAGGGAAATTTGTCTTTGAAGGGTTTCCACGCTCTTCGCTCCTACTGGGAATCGAACCAGTTACCTTCGGCGTGTGAGGCAGACGTGGTAACTAGTACGGTATCTTTTGGTTAGGCTCCATGTTTCAGAGGTGATGCACAGAGGAAATTCTTCACTTGGATTGAGATATCTATCATTTGTTATTTGTATTCAAAATCACAATGGCCAAGACGTTTTCGTTAGTTTTGGCGTTGCTTGATCATATGGTAATGAATATAGACCCACTGTTACTGATATCGAGATATGTCAAATACCCGCCAAGAATGTTGTATTATAGAGCATTAATTGTACATATTTTTAGATTCTTTAAGCTCTCATCGTAAACAATAACAAAAAAGTTCATTAAAGAATTCAGAAGAACGTACTTTGTTCGTGAATTTCAATAAAACTTTTATACACACACACACACACACACACACATATATATATATATATATATATATATATATATATATATATATATATATATATGCAATGCTCTTCCAGCTTCGGTTTAGAGCACTCTGGTGGATGAGGAATTACGCGTGAGTGAATATATTGCTTAAATCTAACCTTACTGACCGTCCAGTTTTGCGTAGGGCAAGATGCCAGCCTCTGGGTCTGAAGCAAAGGTTTCGATCCTACCTCATGGTACTGGATGGGATAATGGATAGTCTATAGCCACACTGAAGAATTGTAATACAACAAAACAGCTCTCAGTGGATGACATGATTATTTAATTATGTATATATATATATATATATATTAATACGAGAAAGGTATCAACGCAAAGAAAGAAATACATACAACGAAAGGAAAAAAGAAACAGACAACCTAACTGACAAACGAAGATAGAAAGAAAAACATTGAAGGTTGGGGCAGACGGATAGAAATAAAGAAAGGAATAAAGGAAGAAGGAAAAAAGTTGAAAGGAGAAAATAAAGTGTATCATGAAGGTAAGATCAAGAAAGAGAGTTGTAAGGAGGGGAAAAAGAATGAAGTGAAGGAAAAAAAAGGAAAGAAAGAAATAATGAGGTTAGAGAAAAGAAAGATGGAATAAATTTCGTAAGGAAATAGAAAAAAAGTAGAAAAGCCAAGAAGAAAGAAAGAGAACAAGATGGAAATTAAATACTAAAGTGACAAAGGAAAAGAAAGAAAGAAAAAATTCAGATAAATAATAGGAAAAAATTCACAGAGGATTAATTGAAAGAAAGGACATAAATATAATAAAAGTGACTGAAACCTCCCAGAACGTGTTGGAAGATATAAAAAAAAAACTCCAAAGAAAGCAGACGACATCATGCGATTAGGAAAGCAAAAGCTGATAGTGTATCTTTGTCGCCATATTGACTGGAGACTTGGTGATAAGAGCAAGACAATTCCATCTCATCGATTATGAACATGATTTCATTTGATGTCCTACTTGTTCATCTCTCTTTTTCAATTCCAATCTTGCCCATCCCTCAAGACTACTTTGACACACCTACGATTCGCCAGGATTACTGATCTCTTGAACCCAAGTTCATACAATAACCCAGGGTTGTATTTAAAAAAAAAATGTCTGACTGCTCACTTGACCAACAGAATTAATAAAATATTTGAAGATCTATATACATTCACCGGTTTGTGCACAAGTTTTTTTTCAGAGGACAGGTACAAGTGTATGTGTCATTTGTTAAGGATATGATTAACCAGAAAGAAATAAAGCACGTAGATGGATAGGGAACTTACTCTTGGCGAGAAGATAATAAAAGCAACCCGTTATCTTCACAAGTTACTAGCACTGATTCTATTCAAATACAGTCCCTTGAGAAAGTAGGACGAGATAAACTCAATAAATTCTTCAAATATCAATAAACATAAAGAATTACAGTAATTCAATGTGATTTCAAATCTTTGATATGAAAAATATTTCAAAAGATTATTTCACTTAACTTGATGCTATGGTTCGAGATTTAGTTTCAAAGCTAAAGTCTTGTTTTTTATCTAGAGCTACTTTTTTTTTATCCAAGCCATCCCAGCCAATTAAGCATCCAAACTACAAAACCCAAGCGGGGCATTTATCTTTTGACTGATGATTCTATAACCAGCGAAACATGTTAAAAAACTTACTATCAACAATTAATATATATATATAAATAAATATATATATATATATATATATATATTAGTTGTTGATAGTAAGTTTATTAACACACACACACACACACACACACACACACACACACACATATATATATATATATATATATATATATATTAGTTGTCGATAGTAAGTTTATTAACATGTTTCGCTGGTTATAGAATCATCAGAATAAAACAAAAATGCAAAAATAAAAAGATATATATATATGTATATATATATGCATATATATATGTATATACATATATATATATATATATATATATATGTATATATATATATATATATATATATATATATATATATAGAGAGAGAGAGAGAGAGAGGGGGAAGGAGGTTTATAGCTCCTGAGACAGAGAAAGATATAGTATGTGGACTGATATTGTCTCATCTTCATCTCTAATGACTTCTGTCACAGGTTCTCAAAATCATCACCAATAGAAGAGAAACTAAATGAGATCCAACGAAATTATTTCGTCTAACGGAAGTAGGAAGGAAAACAGACATAATTTTTCTTTGTCCACTCGTATTATTTTCAGTGGCGTATCGTGATTTGTATTTCAAGTGTTTTTGTGCTTCAGATGCACAAAAACAGGAAAATATCTTAGTGTCTGAAAAAACAAAAACAAAAAATAAACAAGAAATCTTTCACCACGCAATGACTTTGAGACATACTTCTACGTCTCTCCTGTCTCAGAATGTCTACTAATATTCACAGCACAGATCATTAGACAAAAGACAGGAAAAAAATTCAAATTGCAATAGGCATGAAGCAAGAATAGAAGACAACCGACTCCCAACGGGAGATCATACGCGAAATTATGGCCGACAAAAAGTAAGATGGCCAGGTAAGTTAGATTAATTCCGAAAGTACTGGTTCTGCGAGGGCCATGATAGAGAGTTTCTGGCGAATCTTGGGGAGGAATTATGATGAAAAAGCAATGGGCAGTTAAGGCCCTTTTGGCACAATGTAGGGAAGGTAGTCCCGATTGTAGAAATCAGAGAATCGATGAAAATCAGTGAGTGGATTATCAGCAGATAATAATTTCCTATCCAAATTATTTTTCTCTCATTGATTTTCTTATGTCTTAATTTTTTTGTCATTTGAAATACCAAAGGAGCTAATACGTGAAACTTAACAATTTACAACCGAGACCACCTTCCCTACAATGTACTAAAAATGCTTTTATTGTTAGCTGCTTTTTACAGACACAAAAATATTTTTGCAGTTTTGTGTATCCGTAGCCTACAGCACACCCAAGAGACAAAGCTGCATACGCCGCTGGTTGTCATTTTTGGACGACTCAAATCTGTATTAAAAAACCATGGACCAAAACTGTGAACATCGTTTTTTTCAGTTTTCAAGTGAGATTTGCAGACTTGCTAACAGGTTATATATGTATGTATGTATGTATGTATGTATGTATGTATCACACGTACAGGCCGCACCTATGGAGCTAGAGGGCTGAAAATTTCAACTTTTACCGTAGGAAAATACTCTTTTGTTCTAGATAGGTTTTTAAGGGGGACTCAATTTACGATGTAAATAATGCTAAACTGGTCTCTTAAGTTTGTGTCAGGTAGGATTCGTGCTTATTTTTTCGGACTTTTTAAAGATCTCTGTCCAGCAAGAGGCAAGAGAAGTAACTTTTTCCAATTTCTTGATTGATCACCCCTAACACACATGACAATGGTCATGTGACGGCTCAGCAGCCCTGTTTTTTATGATTATACTGGTTATATTTTGTTTTCTGATGAACAAAGACACTTCCCTGGATAAAACGTTATCGATACAGACAACTTTGGAAATAGACACATTGGAATTCTGTATCGTCTTTGTTACCTGAGGATGGGTTGGGTGATTTTGATTCGCCCACCTAGCCTTCAATGGAGAGGATCCCCCAAAACCTTATGAATAATAGTTCACCTACTGCATTTCTACAAACATTATACAATAACAAATCTTACTAGATGTTGGGGGGGTGCCCTTCAGAGTACTAAGCCCTCCGGGCACTCAAATCTACAGAAACACTCTCGTCTGTCAGAATTTGATTTAGCCAAATGAACACAACGAATGGATGTCAATAAATGCTCCATTCAATTTGTATCGTACTTGTAAAATACTTTGCGAACAGTACAGACAGGGGTTTGGCAATCTCAAGCACTGAAATATCTGGGGAACAAATTCATGGCAGTTGGCTTAAGCAACTTTCCCTGGCACTCAATCAAATCTTTCGCAAACATACATTGGAAAGTAAGTTCAATTCCACTTCATTCTATTTAGCAGATGGCCGAATTCACCCTTTCTCCTTTAGCGATAAATTTTATGTTTCTCTCCCTACTCTTTTGCGTACTCCTACCCTGCTTTCACCCTCCAGCTCCTCGCGAGCCCCACGGCCTTTGTGCTGTGATTCCACCTTCAAAATCTCTCCTCTGCCCCTATCCCTTCCAACGAGCGACAGACAGACAAGTATAACAGACAGAGGGACGAACACGTTGCTTATTGTAATATATATTCCTCCCTAGGTAGGCTTATTTGCTGACTGGGATAGTAGCTAATTCGCCACGTTGCCAGTAGTTGATGTTCGAACCTAGGTATAAGGCAAAAATTTAGAGAGCCAATCTTCCATGAATGCTGAGATATTGGCGCTATACACTCCAGCGCACAAACACACACACATATACCCACACGCACACATGTGCATGCACACACACACACACACGCGCGCACACACACAAACAAAAGCAAACAAGCAAACAAACACTCAAAAGAACCGCCCTTCATTAGGATCTGCCATAAGCAAAGTAAATATTTTGGCTGGCTTGGTGTCTGATGTTTTAGAATATTTCCAAAATTCGCCATCGATTAGGGTTCGAGCCCAGATAAAATTTAGAATATTTTTTTTAAGGTAAAAAATGAGCCCTCTAAATTGAGAGTTGGTGCAACACAATCTTCCTATGTAAGATATTACACCAGACTAAGCTAAGCAAAGTAAATGTTTATTTACGTTACCACGTACACCATTTACAAATATAAAAGGCAACATGTATCCATAGATGTGCATATACATCTTTGTAAGTTTTCAATAAACACACAGAAACTACACTCTAATCCTAGACAGAGGAGACGGTTAGCAACATATTGATCCTAAACTGAAAACACTGATATTTCACTGATTCGTATTTACTTGCTTCCCCAGCAAGATGTGACACAACGTCCTTCTTAACGTGGGGCTCTAGTTACGGAAGAGCTGCAAAAATTACTCCAGAATCCGTAACTAGTGTTGCAAAGGCGTTAGGAGATCCCTTTTAGAGCCATGGGACGGTACTGCACTGGGGCATACTACTCCACCGAGACTGGGCCAAGTAATTTTTTCAAACTTGAGCCTCTTGAGCTATCATCAGTTATGGCATTTCTCCGACGCAAAGCGTGTACTGCGAACAGATTGGATCGTAGGTGCAGGGCCAGTGAGTGTCATTTTAAAGCAAGACAGAGTGCAAAGATACTCTGCTTCAAGGCAGATGTATCTGTCCGTACGTCATTAATACCGTAATTTTTGCCAAGTATTATGTCCAACGTTCTCCGAACTTTGCGCTCAGAATAGAAAAGATACTTAAAAGTTATATAAATGAGAGCATTAGGACATTAGTTGGGCTTTAGGGGTTTCTGAGTGCCGAGTAACGTGTAAATTACAGGAAGATTCGAAGGCAGTTGGAATTACCGTCTTCGAATCCCTAGAGAGGCGATTCATTCTCGAAGAAAGTGGTTTTAGACGGAAAGGCTGACCGATAATATTTTGAAGAAACTTTTTCGAAAAGTGTCCCTTCTGGCAAATTGTGCTGTGAAATCCTGTGGGTGGAATTCTATCCATAAAGGTTGGCCAGTATGAATAGAAATTTGGTTCCATGGAATATTTGAATTCTTGTCTTCATCGCCTTTCTAAAGTTGTCAGAAGTTCTTTTGGAAATTCTAAATCTACTTGAATAATAAATAGTGTTATTTTATCTTGGTGGTTCTTAGTCCGTAAATATGAACTCTTCCACTCACAGGTGACAATTTTGCTGAAATCATCATCATCATCATCATCATCATCATCATCATCATCATCATCATCATCACCAGTCCTTTAACGTCCGTCGTTGGGCATAGACCTTCCCCAGGATCCGCGTCGTGGAGCCAGTATTTTCTGAATTTGTCTAGTTCATTTTCTCCATCCTGTTTTTTGTCGGCCTCATTTTCGCAAGTGGTCTCAGGGGGATCCATGTTGTGAGTCGGGATGTCCATCGGTTGTCTTTCATTCTTGCAAGATGACCAGCCCATTGCCATTTGAGTTATGGATTCTATGATATCTCTGACCTCGTTTTCTTTCTTATATATTGTGCTGTCATGTGATGGCTCCATGTGAGGTTGAGCATGATTCTTTCATGTGCACGTTGCATTCTTCTCAGTTTGCAGGTTTGTCTTTTGGTTAGGTTCTATGTTTCAGCTCCATAGGTGACCCTTGGAAGAGTTCTTCAAGTTCCATTTCCGAAACAATCACCGAATAGAATTCAAATAAAGGCAGACCTCAATTTCTGATGGTTCGCTTTATGCCACGTTTTCGCTTTTCGAAAAAATGTCGAGGGGTGAATGTAGTGTATAGCTTTTACTCTGCTGCGAGCCATTCTAGAGGCAGTGCACAACGTTTCATCTTCTACACAACAACCACAACCACCACGACTTTTAACGACCCAGCCTTACATACCATACTTGCCATTCTTTGCGTCTGGGAACGCTGGAAATTCTTTCATATAAATGAATGGTAATAGCCTTTTTCGCTTCACACCACTTCGGCTTACGGGAGGCTTTTATAGTGACCATATACTTCCGGACAGCAGGGAAAATCTATATATCCATGCATCGTTCTCACGAACCTCTAACGTTTTCCGACCTGTAACCCTGTCTTCACTGTATGGATCACAACCTTTCAGCTGATACTCTCTGAACTGATCTTCATACTTCCAAATCAAAACTAAACAAAAAGTAAAGGAATAAGATTGTTTGGTGTTGAAATATGTTTAAAAAAAAAAAAACAGAAATTGCGAAATTTAAGCTGCTCTACGGACAAAATTTAATTCACTTCAATCAAAACAAGAATGTCACAATAAAACTTTAAAGCAATTTAATCAAAACAAGGATGTAGACTTTTGACCCCTTTAAATATACGAAAAGAATAATGAGAATAATTAGTATCCTAAAATTTAAACAAGAATTATATATTATTTTATAAACCAACTCTCACGGACCTATAGCAAAAAAAACGAAAAAAAAAAATGTCTGAAACTTGAAATCTATATATCGTAACGTGATAATCTTGGTGTTATTAAGAGTAAGATTGTTGAAAATTATCGACTAAAATCATATCTGTAAACTATATAAAACTGGAAATAGCTGGGTCTAGAAACTTATTTACTTTCGAGAACCGGTGAACTAATAGAATTCGCAGTAGGAAATTTCAGCTAAATTCAGTCACACATTTTGAAATTTCACCTAAAATATTCTATTTCGCCGATTTCGATAAGATTGTCGGGATGTGTTTAATTTCTAGTGGTTATTTTGTAAGAAAATCTTCTGGAAATATTTTTTGATTCTATAAAATCTTTAAAAAGTATCCTTTGGATCCCTAACAATGTATATATTGCTATAAAAATAATTCCTATGAGAAATCCGTGGGGATTTTATTTGGTCCTGCTCCCTGTTATTTCAAGTCTGCTGAAGTTTAAGAAAAGCAAAAAGGTAAAATATTTTCTGTATAAAAGTATTTGGTTGTTTTTTCTATCAAACGACAGTGTGCACAAAAATATCCGCAGGATTTCTTTTATCAAGTTCTTTTTAAATTTTGTCATCAAATTATCAATGGTTATGATTCTTCAACCCTTATAAAACAGTAATATCATAAAAAATAGTGTTTTACTATAAATATGGAGTTTTACAAATTCCGAAGACCGACAAATGAATATATCCGATCAAATTTAGGTCCCCGAAAGCGTTATTGTGCCCAGAGATGAAATAGTGAGTGCCCAGTTGTTAAGATAGCTTTTTATCCATCTGTATTACGCACCCATGAATTAGACAGAGTAAGTGTAAATCTTGATAAGATAAAGATAAATGTCTTATTTTTGTGGACAAGATTAGGGAAAACGCAACTAGGCAACTAATGGCGATCCTGGAAAAGGACTTTACAGACTGTTTTGGAAAGTGGAATGATCGCTTGAATAAGTGTGTGAGATCCCAAGGGGGTAATTTGAAGGGACTAAGGCGTCATTGCCTTATTTTTCATGATTATCAAGTGTATGGATACTCGGACAGGCCTCACACTACTAATGTATTTTGCAATGTACTGTCTCTAGAAAAATTGACTTGAAATAGTATGTGGCTAAATACAAGTCATCTGAATCTCTGATATGGAGAATATTATTGTTTAGCATAATGGGAGTTTAATTGGCGCACCAAGCATGTGCAATAGTTGCATTACCATTAGCCAGACGTGTAACTGGCGCAAACTCGATCAAAAGGTTCTCTATTATCTCCACGACCCGTTCAGATCTCGATGAGGTGTTTGATCAAGTCCAGGTGCACACGGACTAGCTGGCCATTGTTTCTGACGAAGTCTTGAGTGCGAATCAATTAATGTATCTGTCTGTTATCCTGGGCAGATCTTCACATACACGTTCGTTCTGGCCACTTAAATGTGTATAATTGTCAACGTTGTAATTTTTAGCGGGGTCAAGAGACAATCCTAGTGTTTAACAACAGTCATAACGACAATGATGCTAACTGCTGTCATATAAAAGACATTTATTTAAAAAAAAACAACTTAAAAGATCTTGTTGTCACTTGATACCCGGCAAGAGTCATTGGGGTCTCTGATGTGATGAATATCATGTGTATTATAATGATGGTAATAATAACTGTTATACAAAAGACACCCACATTCTCAAGAGTCTTGAGGAGACTTTCTGTCACTCGATCCCGTGCTATAGTCATTAGAATCTCTAACTTAAAAAAATATAATCATGCTAAATATTCAGATTTCTGATTTATTGGTTGTCTGTCATAAATAGTAACGCTTAAGCAAGCAGCTGTATAAAACCAAGTGAGTCTTGACATGTTTCGAACGTCCGAGCTGGAGATTAGCAGGTAAATGGCATATCTCATAAGCTGCAGTGATGTTACATGAATGAATAAATACATTTGTACAATAAAAAATGTATTGATATATTTTATCAATACGTAAATAATTTTATCATTTATTACAGAAAGTGTGCCAGCAGCCAGTGGTACAATAATAACCACGACGGGCGTAATAGCTATAATAGAAAAGACACTCGCGCAAAAATAGTCCATAGAATTTTCGCTGTGCGCTGAAGCCTTCCAAATGTCTCTATTCAGACCATGACCATCGCCCACTGAATTATTTTGTGATGGAGAGATTTTTGTGGCCATCAAACTCTTGTCATCAAATGCCAATATTTGGCTGAAGAGAAAACCCTGACTTATTCCAGTTGTGAAATAATGGTCATGGCTGAAGTTTTCGTTCTGGTTGGATCTTCAGGTCAAAAGAACAACATCAGCTGGAGATAAGGGGGAAGGGCAGAGCAGTTTCTGGAGATAAGGGGAAAGGGCAGAGCAGTTTCTGGAGATAAGGGGAAAGGGCAGAGCAGTTTATTGGAAAACATCTTAGTATGTCGAGTTTAACGACAGATTGTAAAAAGAACTTTGTCAGAAGGTGGTCGTTTGGATTATCGATGCGTTATCTGAATACTGATTGAGGAAGAAAAAAAGACAATGAAGAAGAAGAAGAAGAAGAAGAAGAAGAAGAAGAAGAAGACGATAAAGAAGAAGAAGAAGAAAAAGACGATGAAGAAGAAGAAGATGAAAATGAAGATAAAGAAGAAGAAGAAGAAGAAGAAGAAAAAGAAGAAGAAGAAGAAGAAGAAGAAGAAGAAAAAGAAGAAGAAGAAGAAAAAGAAGGAAAATAGACGGTAATGAAGAAATAGAAAAAGGAGAAGAAGGAAAATTGGAAAAGAAAAAGAAAAAAGAAGAAGCAGTAAAACTGAAAATAAGGAAGAAGAAAGAAGATAAGAAATTATGGAGAAATAGAAAAAAGAAAAAGAGGGAAAATTGGAAAGGAAGAAGAAGGAAAATAGAAGATAACGAAGAAATAGAAAGAGGAAAAGAAGGAAAATTTGGAAAAAAAAGAATAAGATGAAGAGAAAAAAAAGAAGAAAATGAGAAAAATATAAGTAGAAGAAAAAAGAATGGTAAAAAAGATGGGAAAGAATACACACATAAACACACAGACACACATGCACATATATATATATATATATATATATATATATATATATATATATATATATATATATATATATATATATATATATATTCCAGCTTAATGGAACATGATTGGTTACAAGAAAGAGCCACATCAAGCAGCTTAGTACTATTGTTTGCTCTGATTTAACAAAATTCCTTCTTTGGAACCACCCACCAACAACATTGGGAAAGTGAGGGAATTTATGACAGTAAACGAAAAATCGTTGTTGATAGACAGAATTAAAAGCATTCAGCCTGGACGCTCTTACGTCAATCGATAGAATCTCTGGAGATACCAAGAGCCACAATTGTACGTTTAATGAAGCAAAAAAATGATTTGCAGATGGAAACTCATACTCTGCAGGATGAATCTTGAATTCCAAGACGGAGAAAAAGAAGTGGTAAAGATCTTGATGCTGTTGATTGAAGAGGCTTTAATGAAGTAGTTCGCTAGTGTTTTGCAGCCAGCCCTTCAAATTAGCGGACACACGTTGAAAAAGAAGTCTGATAGATTTGCAGAAAAAC